>JAWWEE010000051.1:13266146-13286993 GCA_035221455.1 Xenops minutus | reverse complement strand
CACGGCCAGTCCTGCCTTGGGCACCTCCAGGGCTGGGCACTCCAACCCTCCCTGGGCAGCCCCTGCCAAAGCCTGACAGCCCTTTCCAGGGAGAAATTTCTCCTGATGTCCAACCTGGATCTCCCCTGGCACAGCTTGAGGCCGTTTGCTCTTGTCCTGCTGCTTGTTACTTGGGAGAAGAAGCAACAAAGGGTTGTCTAAAGCCATTTCATATTAAACTTCTTCAAAGTCTGACTGAGGTTAGTGACAATAACCAGCTGCTATCAACACTGTAAAGTGGTGTTTCTGCAGAAAGCCTGTGGAGCAGCCTTACATTTACAGTTGTTACTGGGCTAGAGTCAGCAAATCCTGTGGGCTCCTTACTTGGTGGTGCCTCACTGTGGTTCACAAGCCACTCACACACAGAGCTCAGCATAAAGGAGTTGGTCCCCTCTTAATTTTTGAGGAAAAAAAGCCCTGCCCATTTTTCTGGGTGACATTCTTTGAACATCAGCAGAAGTTTGTGTGGAACATTTCAGGGAGAAACGATCAGCATTTCATAGACTTTATGGATGAACCAGCTTTGCGTGGGGTTCCCTTTAGCGATGTCTCCTTTTACATTCCACAAAGCCTGGGCTTGTACGTGTCGTGGTGCCCTTGTTTCTCAGCTGATGCTGCAGCTGTTCTGTGTGGTAGGTAAAGCAGAGGTTTTAATTAAACCTGACATTGCTGCACCTCGTGCTGCCAGTGACAGGCCTGTTGAAAAGTACCATGAGAAGTGTGGGAGCCCACTGCAAGAGCCTGCCCTCCTGTTTGCATCCCAGCAGCAATGTGCTTCCCAAGCTGGCAAGTGAAAACGTCCCTTGGAATTTTTTTTTTTGGATGGAAAATTATTTTTCTGACTAAAATCACCCTGCAAAGCACACAAACAAATATTCTTCACTGCTAATTTTGGCCAAAGACCGAAGGAAAAGGATGTCATTCCGTGCTCTTGAAGCTATCAGCAAACAAGGATGTTGTCCATCAGTTCCCAGCTAAATGTTTCCAGCTTTTCAAGGAAAAAGAAAACAGGTTCACAGATTTAACTTTTCCAATTAAAAATCAATTTTTCACAGAAAGCCATTCTGATTAGTTTTAATGAGAGGTAAGCAATGGTAAATGACATCCTGTGCCTACAAATGACGCGTGTGGGTTCAGAGCTGCCCCGCAGCCTCCACTTAACACGGCAAGGACCCGGAGCCCCGGCTGGTTTTGTACCACTCTGACATTTCAAGGATTCGCAGGAGCCACTTTACTGCAGGGCACTGCCCATTAACCCTGCCTGGCAGGGCACAGGAATTCTCAATTACACCATGCCATGTGCCCTCTCCTCATCCACACTTCCATTTAAAGCATCTCTTTTCTGTTATAAAGGAATTAAAACATTTAGAGGCAGCCAGTGCCCGTGGAACTGCACGGAGTCCTGGCGTGTCTGCAGCACGTGGGGCTCTGCTGTGCCCAACGGAGTCCAGGGAGGGACCCAGCACTGCCCCATATGGGCTTAATGAGCCGATAATTTTTTAATGTATAGCAGAGATGAAGCTTAAATGCTCCTAAATTGTGGGGAAGAAAGTGTGGCTTAAAACTGCACTTTCTCCACAGCTCCTTTTGTGCACTCAGCCAATACAAGAATTCTGTTCCTGATTGCATTATTTCTAATTGTAAATATAATTATGAATGCATAAACTGAGCCATTGAGGCATGCATTTAATTCTGAAACCTGAACTCGTATTTCCACCGGCATATTCCAGTGAAAAGTCAAACAGCAAAGAGTTTCCCACTGATAAGAAATTGCAAAACTTCTGCAAGTTATTTTGATGGCAATAATTTTTGTTTACTGCTGCTCAAAAGTCTCCTCTCAAAAAGCGATCAAACTCAAGAGTAAAAAACCAAATCAACAATGATTTAATAAACATAAATTATTTGGAAATATTGTGGGGAAGTCTGTAGGGATTGATTTTCTTTAGTGGCCCACATTTTCCAGTTACAGGGGGAACACTGGACTCAGTGGGGAGTGGACAAGGTCTGGCTGCAGGCAGGACACCTGTCTGTGGCCACACTTGTGCATTTTTATATGTTCTTATGCTCTTTATTGTACAGACAGAAACAGAACGACAATCCCGGCCTGGAGGAGTTTGCAGCAGCTGGAAGATCAAAATCTGCCAGATCAAATCCTGGAAGATCAAACCAGCTGAATTTGCTTTCACAATCCTGCCTTTTTTTTTTTTTTTTTTCCTTTTAACTATACATTCAACTGCCAAAAGTTTTCCAAACATGCTCCTCTGCCCTGACACCAAATCCTACAAGTTTGGAAAGTGCTCTGACCTGGAAGGTGTGTAAGGGATCATGGAAATCCCACAGACACTTGGTCAGTTCTTAACCTGAAGCTGTTGTTGGGTCTGCAGCTGCCACACTGTGCTGGGAGAGCCCGAATGATGAATGTGATTCCTGCATGCTGTTCAGAGATCCCTCCGCATCTCTGGGATGACCAGCCCGGGATAAACCTTAAGGTGTTTTTTCCTGTTAAGAAGCCAAACAAAGTGGTTACTCTTTGTAGATCAAGTGTGGAACTGATGAAGAGAGAAAACCCCTCCAGGGCTGACCATCACCTGCTGTCACTTCATTACCTGGTTTCTGTTCCATGAGCACTTGGTGGCACCAGGCAGGAGCCAGGGCTGCTCCGTACAAGGTGCTGAACACAGACAAGAGGCAGTCTGTCTCCTCAAAAGCTTGCAGCATAGCTGTAAGATGGCAAACAACTAGGACCATGTGGACATGCAAAGCAAGAGCAGGAAGCAGGAATGAGCGCGGCGGTTCAGCATGACACGAGTTCTGATCTGCTTATGAGCAGAATGGATTCAGGCTACACTTGATAAGCTTATCTTGAAGTAAGACAGAAGTTGGGCTGCTGCAATTCCTACCGTTTCGCTGTCATTATACAGCTGAAAGTCAAGAACTGTCAAATTACATGAATAATATCTATCCATATTTAATACAGCGAAGTGTTGACAATTGCCTCTCATCCTTCCCTTCAGTGCATGAGCCCCACGAAACGCTGCGCAGTGATCAGACTGAATGGAGGCAAGTCTGTAGCTGCATAACCACACTCCAGATAAGAACCTCTCTGTGTCTAAAATGGAGAAAAAGAGGAGATAGCAGCAAACACAAAAAACTAGAGAGATAATTCTTCCTGGACCACAGCAAGGAAAAATGTTGGAGATTGTGCTGACACCACTGACGTTACAAATACCACGAGGCTGAGGATAATGCAGACTAGACTTTTTTCCCCCTCCCCGTTTCAAAACAATCACATTATATCTTCTTATAAGATATGAGAAAGATTGTTATCTCGCATAATGAAAACCAAATGACAGGCAGATAAACTTAGTAGCTGTTTATAAAGTCTTGTACAGTATTCTCAATGGTACCCAGATAAGGAAATCGCATAATTGAAATGGCTACAAACAGCAATAAAAAAGCATAGAAGAGGAAAATAAGGAGATCAAATGCAGAAGGCAGACAAATTTGAGATTACTGATGGAGGCGTTCGTGCAAGGCCGATGGATTTCTCCTGGGAACTGAGCACCTACTTCTCCTGTAGGCACGTGCTGGCTGAACCCACAGCCCCACTTCCCTCCTTCAGCCACCCCCCTCATCCTCACCCATCTCAGGGACTCTGAGGGTCGACAGTTCAGCTCCTGCAACAACCCCCAACTTTGCCTTCTGTTTTAAAGTCTTTGCCCTGTAGTGTCTTCAAAGATACCTTTGCTTGAGCATCCTCCAAAACTGTGAATTGAAGGCATCAGCTGCTGCTTATTGTTCTCTTCAGAAACTTGAAAAATTCCAGTCCTTTCCTATCTGAATAAACAGCAAAGTATTTTCTTAATTTTCTCGAGCACAGAAGACCAGGGAAACATTTTTAACTGTAGGTAGAAGAAGAGCACGGAGTTTCTGCTCTGAGGCAGATTTAAACAGAAACAGCATTGTTAGTGTGAGATGTTCTGGAGGTCCCAGACCCCAGAATGGAACACAAACCTCAGCGAGAGGACCTGTGTTGTGTTCTCCAGTGCAACATCTCCGAGGAACCAGAATTCAGGTCACAGTGGAAGTCCTTACACTGCAATAATCTCTAATTAGAGGAGGAAGAAAGAATCCAGCTGGACAAATGAGCTAAAATCAGGAGAAACTTGAACAAACATCTCAAGCATTAATCATTTATAGAGAAAGAAGAAGAAAATCATCAAAATAATTGAGCAATTGCAGACAAATGTCACAATGCCTTGTATTGCCAAAAACTCATCATTGGAAATGTATACGTCTGATTTCCAGGTTTATTAATGAAACAAAAAGGCATCTACAATAGATAAATAATACATCATATGGAATTCACACAGTCTATTTATAATAGAGATCAGTGACACCTATCAACTCACATTAAATCACATCATGCATATTTTGCCTGCTCTGCACACTGTCAATCTCTGCTCCCTGTTTCCCTGCTGCTGTCGCCGTGTGGAACGAAGAGGTGCCACACGGAGCAGCCGAAAGGAGCCGCTCCCTGAGTCCTGAGGAGGAGCAGAGCAGCAAAGACCAGCTGGATTTCCATGCTGGGAAGGTAACAGTGCTGCCTCACCCCTTAGTTCCCCCAGACATTCAGGGAGGTCCGATGGTACAGCAGGTATTTGGCTCAGAGATCGGAAAATCAGGGTCATACAACAAATCGAGGTCATGGGATGAGTCACTGGCAGGCTCGAGGCTGGAACTGGGGTATCAACCTTCTGAGCTGTAAAGCTGAACTGTCTTCCATCCCTGACCTGTGTCCTCATGAAAAAAAAAAAAAAAAGCATGGAATGAAGTGGGTTCTATGAAAAAGAAGTTTATTTTTGAGTTCTTACGAGCATCACCATTAAAACATAACTTGGGCTTAGAAACATCCTTCAAAAACAACATAAATAAGTTATTTTGCAGAAGAATTATTTACCATGAGAAGAGATGGAAATTTATAAACCTGTTCAGAGCTCTGTAGGGAAAAAGTTATTAGTTACATCATCAGGAATGGGGTCTAAGGAAGCTGAAAAACCTGGATTTCACATGCAGCTTTTAAAATATAATTAGCAATGTAACATAAATAGACGTCACTGGCTGGAGTAATGTCTGTGGCAAATAAATAACAGTCGAACACAATAAAACTCCCTGTAATGCACTCTGTTGTAATATTGATGGCAGCATATGGCAAACATCTGACAGCTGTTAAACAGATGTGGCAATTAGCAAACCTTATGGTCATGCTGTTAAGATTATTATGCAACACGTTCTCCAGTAAAATTAGATGACTTCCTACTTTGGGTAGCTTTACACATGTGGAGTGCTGGTCTAATGTCCCATTTAGACAATATTGCTCGCTAATGTCTCCTAACCCATATTTTTTTAGTTGATGCCTCATAGAAGATTTAGAGAAATCCAGAATTTAAACAAGAACAATATCAATTCAGCTGTGTAGCAGATACTTCAATTATAATAGCTAATGGACAAATTGAGAGATAAAAAGACTTCTCTATCATGTTGAAATTCAATGAACAGTTTTCAATTAGGCTCTGAGTATAAAAGGGGAAAAAAGGAAGATACTTTTCCTTGATGTTAACATTGCAGGAAAAGATGAGAGTAACTTCGCTTTTTCATTATACAGAAGAGGTGCATATAATGATGCATATTTAAATTATAAATCAGGTCACTATCTGCCAAATGAAAGCAATATCAATTAGAGTTAGGGTGGATCAGGCTTTAAAACTCCTTATATTTAATGACAAAAGTATGACTGTTACCCTCACCCAGCCAACAAAGGGATAATTTAAGGCAGTAAGGAATCAAAGAGTGATGTCACAAAAATAAGCCCTCACAACTTTTTGGATGGTATTATTATAATTAATAGACTTCCAATGACTTTTTTTTTTTTTTAGGTTATGGGCTTTCACAAAAGCATTTATTGCAGGCATAAAATATATAAAACTCTAAAGAGTGGGCTTGACTAAGGTTGACTTGAGGGTCCGTAGCCTTTCTACTACAGTAATTCCTGTAAAATCATAGTTTCATTTATAGGCTCAATTTATAACGTTGAATTTATGCCAGTTCATCTGATATCAATCATGATAATAGCATGATCTATTGTATGTCACTTGTGCTAATGCAAATTAAATATCATTACATTACAAAAAAGCCTTATGTTAAAATAACATTAAGCATGTAACTTGAACCAAAAAAATTAAGGATGAATTAACAATATGGGCTGAACATATATACAGATCATAAATGTAAACCCCCGCATATCTTATGTATAAAATTCTATACATGCTGAAAAAGGAAAAGCTAAGCAAAATATAAAATAGATTAAGGCTTGAGTAGTAAGATTAACTCTGATTTTCCCCCCTTCATTGTAGTTAAGGTCAAGTAGTAAGCAGTTTATTATCTTCCTTTTTAACCACTGTGGTTTTGAACCTCTCTCTTTGACACAGGAGTACTGGGAATCAGGTTTTAAAAATCTTCAGATCTGCAAATAAAGTCCTTTGAATACCCCTATGTCTTTATAAATTACATCCTCACACACTTATCCTTGTACGTGTGCATTGGGGTATAAAACTATCCAATTCCCATCAGCTGAAATTATTTATAAGTACATCCAGATAATATAGTTCTGAGATTAAAGTGTACCCAAAGATATTTTTGAAAACTGTAAAAAATTTGAGTTTTTTGTTGTTGTTAAGACTGAAGTCCATGTTCAGCCTTCCCTGCTGAAGGGGCAGGACTGCTTGTCCAGGTGAAGTAAGATGCATTTCCATGCATAAAAGCAGGAAATTTTCCACTAAAAATTTGGGAATATCTGCAATGTTTGTAAAAGTCTTGATGCTCTAAATGCTGTGCAGTCTCAGGCAGAGGCAGTGTTTATGAGCCGTGTCTCTGAGTGCTGGACACCCTTTGCACAACGTGGAACACCGAGTGGGGCTTGGTTGCATTTTCTTCTTGAAAGGAGCAGCGAGATCTCTTTGCTTGGAAATGCTGTTTGCGAATTCTCCCGGCCTTGGAAGTTCTGTTATGTTTCTTGGCCATAGATTAGACATGGGGATTTTCTTTTTAGAGTTCCTTGCAGTGATAAAACCCTGCCCATCCCCTTCTGGCTGCAAAGCTCCTGCAGACACAGTTTAATACCTGCAGGGGTTGTGTGACCCTCCCTTGTCTTACAATGACTGAGCATCTTGCAATCTCCACTGTAGCCACCTTTGAGTTACTAAAACATCAGAAAATGGTATTGCTTTCCTTTACTGTAAGGGAATGAAGGACAGAGGGGCCCAAGGCTGCTGCAAGAGGTTTTGGGGTGACCTCATTGTGGCCTTCCAGTACCCGAATGGAGCCCACAAGAAACATAAAGACAGACAATTTCCAAGGGCCTGGAGGGACAGGACAGGGGGGAATGGCTGCAAATTGACAGAGAGTAGGCATAGATAAGATATCAGGAAAAAATCCTTCCCTGGGAGGGTGGGCAGGCCCTGGCACAGGTTGCCCAGAGAAGCTGAGATTGGCTCCTGTTGTCCTGGGATCCCCTTCTCTCCTTCCTGACACGTGGAGCGAAGGAAACATGAAGCACAGCCCTTGCAATGTGCCTGTGGCACTTTCTATCAGGGTTCAGCATCCCTGGGCAATGCTTTTCCCAAGTTTTGCATAATTAACTGCCCTCCTTAGAGGTGTACAGAGGAAGCTCAGAAGATCAAACCATGCAAGAGGCTGCTGTGTGTAACTGCTCTGCAAAAGCATATTCATTATTTCACATTTTCCTTCCTTCAAATGGTGGCACCGTTTGTTTCAGCAGCAGAACTGACACTCTTCAGCGCTCCTCGCTACAGATGTTAGAGATATTCTTTAATGTTGGAAGGAAACACAAACCTCCTAATGGAGATCTTGGCAGCTAAGTGAAAGGAAAATAGATTGTTTTAAAATATATTTATAGGTCTTTTAGCACATATATACTCTGACAGTGATTTGGTGCTTTAAAAAGTCTATTATTAAATTTGTTTTAACACCTCTGTTTACGAAGTTTCATGTGCTTCTCTCATTCCCTGCCTCACGTATTAAAATTCCAGGCTTTCAGTTGCATTTGGACATTCCTCAGCCTACTTTCATGTACCTCTTGAAAATTTTATCCCAAGGTAAAGTAAACCCAGTGCTTGTGCTGAATTTAACTCTTTGCCACAAGAGGAAGCCAAGTGTTTAACAGCTTTCAGAAAGGTCTTAGATCTTCATTTATGTTTCTATGTGAGTAATTTTAAGTCTGTCTGTCCATGACATAACAATTCGTGGGATGATAAGGCGACCAGGAAATGATCCACACATGTACACTCACACTTGGTCCCTACATCTGCTTAACTTTAACAGAGGCAGCAAATCTCTGCTCACATTACACAGTTCAAACATGTGCCAGCTTGGGAATACAGTTGTCCTGGGACTGAAAAACCCTTTATTCCCACTTCTACCCAATGCAAGAAGCTTCCTATTAGACAGTGACAGAAGAAACCAGTTGCAAGAGTTTTCTTGTGGCTTTCCCTCCATCATCAGGTGCTGGCTGGTGTCAGGGATGAGAAACTTCAACTACACATCTGGTTTCGGATGGGAATCCTGCTGTGGTAAGGTACCAAAATGATGCCTTAGAAAATGCCAAATTCTGAGGTATCTTCACATTCCAGAGGAGTCTGACAGCCCGGATCAAACCCTTCTAAATGCGCCATGGATTTCCCATGAATTATTCAGTCTGCAAATAATTTATTAGGTGAATTTAACCCCCTTTTTCTGTTCATAGATTGCCCCTGAGCATCTTTTAGTTTTCTCTTTGAAATTATTAAGTGGGTATTTTTAATGAATCATTTTGAGCACCAGATTCTCCACGACACCAAACTGTTCAGATCTTCCTGCTGCTGCACACGAGGGGCCCCTGTGCTGCTCTACAGGTGGGACAGGTCTGGGGTTTACTCATAAACCTCAAGGAAGGATGAGGAGACATGTCAGAGCTTCACCACATCTACTTCTCTAGCCCAGACTGTGATAGCTTTGATAGCTCTGCCCTTGCACGGTGCCCCAGCAGCAGGGCAGACACAGCCTGCCTCCTGTGCTCCACACCTGGCTGGGGAAGCACCTCCCAGTCACCCCAGCAGAGCACTGGGAATCCTGCCCTGCCTCTGCAGATCGATGCACACAGCTCACTGAGAGGGTGTGACCTGAAACATCAGCAGCAGCAACCCCCTTGGAACACTGCATTACTGTAAATTAAAATAATAAACATCAGGGCTCTTTATATTGGAAATGCCACTAAACACGAGCAACAATCACTTGCCAAAGCTCATTTTCCTGTTTGACAAGAGGATCAGGAACACATCTATAAGGAGCTGATGGAAAACTCACAGGTAGCGGCAAATGAGCAACTGTCCAAAACTCTTAGGGAGGTCATAGATCAGGTTTCATATTTGGTTGGTGGAAGCAGTGAATGCACTCACAGCTAATTCCATTCATTGGGAAATAGGAACAGAAAGAAGATGGAATGGAAAAGAGCAGCATCAAAAGTGCCAGCACCGGGAAGAGATAAAACCAAATCAGTATTCAAATTACATGCATGTCTCAATTTTGCTTTGTTATTGTGTCACTATTTTGAAAAGCCCAAATTATGCTCATAAAAACTTAAGCTATCCATACATATGTATGAAAGTATTCAGCTTCAGCAGGGTTGAGACAGACAAATCTGGTAGTGGGATTCTTTTCAGGTTGTGAGAAGCAAATAATAATCAAGTGTAGTTGAGTTGTGTGAGATATTGGAGTCCTGGAACCACCTCCTTTGTCTTGTTCTTCTCCAAGAGACGAGGAAGGCTATGAAAATGTTTTGCTGTCCCATCTGGGGACTCGTTCCAGTTTTCAGGGAAATTTCAGTGTGGAATCCCAAACGTGTTGCATCATAAATTTATAATGGCCATTTTGTAAGTTGGGACATAAACCCCATCTCACCTTCTCTAGTGTGTCTGGGGCCTCAGGGTGCCTCAGGGAGCAATAGTTTAGAAGGAATTTTCTAAAAGCAGAATTCAAGTTCACCCAAAGTCCTGAGAAGGCAGCCCATCTGTGCCCCTGCAGCAGTCCCAGGTGGGCACACACTCCTGGTCCATACCCACGTCTGCAGAGCATCCTCTCCATGGAGGAGAACGTGCCCACATCTGCACTGTCCCCTCAGACCTGCTCACCCTCGAATATCCGGTGGGAGAATGTAAACCAATACAAAAATCATAATATTTAGCCATTTTGTGTGTCTTTACAACTTCCAAGGACTGTAAAACATTCACCGACTAATGCTCCCAGCACCCAGTGGGGAAGGCAAGTGACATCTAGCACATCTCCACAGGGCCAGACTGTCCCCTGTGTGTGCCACCCAGTGCTTTCTCCACAGTGGAAAGATCTCACCTTGAAGGAAGGGGCAGCTTTTTTCTCTCCCCACCCCCCCCTTTTTTTTTTTTTTGGATAGTCACCTCCTCATTCCACAAAAATGGGAAAAGGTTATTCACATGGAAACACAGGCAGCCTAAAATATGGGCTAAAACGTGCTCGTTTGAAGCATTTCTGTGTGATAACAAAAAAAGGTGGAAGCATATGCTCCAGAAAATCAAAAGTAAGAAACAAGTGCAGATTAAGATGACTCGAAATAATATGTCAGTGATACCCATGTCACCAAAGAGTAGAAGACTGATGATCTGTGTGACTGAAAGGAAGCAAGTGGGCGGTGAGAGCAGAAAAGGGCTGTCAACCATGAAGATAATGTTACCAGGACCCACGCTTTAGATTTGAAAGCTGAGGAAAGAACTGCTTCCAAATGAAATTAGAAGAATTTGCATTATCTCAAGTCAAAATTGCACATGGGGAGAGAGTTCACACAGAACAGAGTGTGACGTGGAGCATTCCCAGCGGACAGCAGAGGTGACAGATGCTGAAGGGGACTGGGAGCAAATACCCAAATTCAGGTGGCTGTGTGGTTACTTTTCCCATTCAAACTGACCAGGTGAATTCATAACTGAGGGTTTGCCCCGTTTAATCTGCTCTAGCAGAAACATAAACAAAAGGCACTGGAGGTGCCTGACTCTCCCAGCCCTCAGCCACCTTCCCTTCAGCTCTGTTCTTGCCACACTGACATTTGAACAATATCCAGGGATGTGTCTGATGGCAAACATGGGCAAGTGCAGCTCATCTGCTTCGAATTCTGACACTATAGTGTCACATGGTATGAGTGTTGAACAGATGATTGTACCTAGGATTTTGTTTGTCACTGCATCAGTTCTCCTCAGTCTCCTCTTCCTACAAACACCTTCAGGGTCTTCTCTGTGCTGTCTCTCCTGCGTGAAAGGCAAAGGACTCTCAGCTCCTCACTCTTCTTCCTCTTCCCTGCAGAAGATCCATTTCTGCAGAAACTTCTGAGAGAAGTTGCCCACCCTTGGAAAGCCAGGGCTGTGGGCAGTTTGACCCTGCTGTACAGAATCCAAGGGAAATCAGCAGAAATTTATAAAACCATTCAAAGTTTGCTAAATGCACATATTTCCTCCCTTCTCTAACTTTTGCAACTGAATTGTCTTTGACTGCAGCCCCCGGTTTTGATGGGAGACTGGTAATATAAATGTTCAAGAGTAACAGCTGCAACAACAACAGGTAATGCAGCTCCACCCCTTCCTTCAGGGACATTTTATCCCCCAGTGATTGCAAAGTAGCCCCAATTCCAAGTGCCTCTGCTTCAATCTTCAGCATATTTCTTAGGAAGATTAGAATATTCTCCCCTGTTCTGTGATGAATTAACTGTGTTTGGTCATATTTTCTGAGGGGGGCAGGGGGAATTACCATATCACTATATGCACAAGAGATCAAATGTATGATTAAAAATATTTATAATACTGATGTGGAAAAGAATGATATGTTAAACAGATAAGCATATAATAATGCATGTCTTACCCATAAAATTTAATTTATCCCTTGGGCAGGGCATAAACTTTGCTCAAGAACAACATGTTTTCCATCTATAGATTGCAGAGCTAAACTGCTTAATTTTACAGCAAATTGATCACTGCTGTAATATTTCAGGAGCAAAATGATCCTCAACAGTCAGTTCAGTTTCAAAAGCCAAAATTTATAGTTCTGTTTCTGATTTAGTGATAAGGTTTTTTAACATATTGGGCATTTCATCACTTTCTATCGGGAGTCAGCGTTGAACCAACAAAGAAATATTTTTCAAAATCAACAACAACAACAATAAAAAAAAGGAACATAAATAATAAACATCCAACTGACAGAAGAGTTTAATATTCCCTTCAGCCTGGGAGGAAATTACTCAGGTTGCTGTCCTTGTAAACACGTGTCCTGCCCCATTCAGGGGATGCTGAACCTGCTGCACGCCTGGAATGGCTCAGGCTCCAGAGCCCAAGGCCCTTCCCCAGTGCCAGGGAAACTATTCCACTTCTTTCCCCAAGTGGCTAAACTTCATCTCACCCAGTGCAAATAAAATTTAGTGGATCTAAAGTTATTTGACACTTTTGATATGTTTAAAATAAATGTAGAGAGATTTAATGATGTGAAAGTTCATGACTCAGTAAAGATTGCTCCCTAGCTGGGGTCTTACGATAGACACCTATAAAATCAAATTATTATAATCACAGGAGTCATGAGAAAAAAGTAGGCCCTGCTGAGCTCTATTCACAGAGTTTTTGCATTCATTATACTCCTTCTAGTTATGAAACAAAGGGACGAGGTAGGCTGAAATCTCAAAAGGTTTTATCAAGTAATTCTTCGCAGCAGCTCTTTGTGATTACTACAGAGAATTTTAAAAATCCAATTCATATGCCAAGAGAAGAGGAAAAAGACACATCTCCTTCCTTACCTCAGTGGGGTAGTGAGGGCTCATTTTCGAACAATAACCCCCAAATTAGGGACACTGGGAAAATAAAAGTAAAGGCATAGATTATATTTGTTCTCTTTACCAGAGAGTGTTACTCAGTTACCTCTGGCATAAGTTACTGGGGAAAATATCCAACTTAAAGACATTATGTGTGATGCAAAGGTCAGGATTTAAAAGGCTGACTCCCACTGACTGATGTTGTGTGTGAATTAGGAGAGAAATAGCTTTAAAAATCCTCCTTAAACATTCCTCTCTCCCCCATCCATTTCGATACCTACTCAGCAATACTATGTGGGCATATTTGGGTGAGTGGCACATGTTTACACACAGGAGAACATGGATATGGCTCTTTTATAATCAAGAAGATTATTTCCCAAAGCTGCTATTGCCTTTATGCAAGTGTCTGCACACTGACCTGGGACACACTGAATGGAGACACAGTAATTAGGTCATTTGCTCGGGCCTGATGTTTCTTTGGAGGCTTAAAGGGTAAAATGTCTCTGTGCACAGAGCAGAGTGTGAAGGTCTGCTTTTCACGGTTGTGCTTTATAATAAAAACAAGAGAAAGGGAAGGATCAAAAGCCAACATTTTTTTTGGTGAGCAAAACAATAATTATGGGTGCATATTTCACCTGCAATTATTTACAACTGGAGTTTAGATCAGGGAGATGTCTAAATCCTTGATGGAAGCTCCCAGTCAGCATTGCAGACGCTTTGTCTGGCCACAGGCTGTTTGGCTCGCTGGGATTACGCTGGGGAGGAAGATGCCAAGCACTCTGGCTCCCTTTAAAAACTGAGCAGAAGATTTCAGCTGCAGGCTCAGCTGATTGAAATGCACATGTTTTTCTCCAGTCACACACACCCATCAATTGTCCCAGCACGGAATCCCTCCCATGTTTCTGCTAACAGGCACTTACTCAAATAATCAGGAACGTGCTCCATATCCCCAACTTCTGTGCTTTTACTGAAAAGAGTAGAAAAAAGATGATTTATGTTTTTCCAAATATATTTTCTGAGGCTCAAAATTCAGCTCTGGAAGTACATGCAAGTTTTCTAATGAAAGAACGCACTAGAGGTTATGAATCTTCTTTTAATCACAGGGTTAAGTGCAGAAAATTCTTTACCAATCAGTTGCAATTAAAGAAAAACTGTCTGTGGAAATTCTGTGGATTTGTTTTATTTTGCATCATCTTTCTCCAGTGGTTTTCACATTAAACCCTGCTTCAGGTTTGAAGTTTTACAGTTGTGCTCAAAGACCTGAGCAGCACCTGGGGGCTGTAGGAACCATGGCAAGAGGCAGCACCAACCAGTGCCACATCTGGGCTGATGTGGCAAATTGACTCAAACTGACTCTGTGTCTGCACGCTCGGAATTGTCCATTTACAGGGAGCCTCACAAAACCACACTGATGGGCAGAAATCACATCCTGTAATTATGCTTCTCAGGGAATGTCCAGCAAAATATTTTAATGAGTGTTTGCATCCATAATGGCTGTGTCTGCAGCCAGATCTCAAGGTGAAAATCAGGTGAAATTGCTGCACGCCGAGTCGAGCCCACCATTTGAAATGCAAAATGCAAGTCCAGGCTCTTATGGAAATGGGCTCACATTTGCTTAGTGGGTTCAGGAACTCTCTGCAAGCACTTCAGTGAAGCAGATCAGAGTTTTGACAGGGCCAAAGTTTCCTCTTTGAGATGTTTTCTGTGCTGTAGGGCAGTATGGACCGTCTTGCCTCCTCTTTGCCTTCTCCCTCTCTGGTGGTTTTGTGCATTTCTTGAGCTCTCCAGGTCCCTCCCGCTGTATTTCAGGCTGTGTGCAGGAAATCCCCTCTGTCTGGATCCCTGCTATTATTCCTTCTAAACTTCCTTTGTTACCTGCTCTGTCTCTGGTATTTCTCCTGAGTCATCAAAGCCTGGCTCTGTAAAACCTGGCAAAGCCTGTCAGCACCTCTGTGAGCCCCTCGAGGAGGGTGGCAGTGCTGGGTCATGTCCAGCTCTGTGTCCTTGCACACAGAATCCCAAAATCCCAGAATATTGGGGTGGGAAGGGCCCTCTGGAGACCCCCCAGTGCCCAGGCAGGGTCACCTGGAGCAGGGGACACAGGAACACATCCAGGTGGGGCTGGGATGTCTCCTCCACACCCTCCCTGGGCAGCTGCTCCAGGCTCTGCCACCTCCATGGGCAGAAGTTCTGCCTCCTGTTGAGGTGGAAGTTGTTGTGTTTCAGTTTCTGGCCATTGCTCCTCATCCCATTGCTGGGCACCACCAAAAAGACTCTGGAATCATCCTCTTAACACCAGATAGACATAGATAGACCTTTACTGATGAAGTGAAGGTGGTAGGATGGGGGGTTTATTTCCAAGTGATTTTGCTGAGGAGCAAGTTCCAATTAGTAGCAAATGAAATGGAATTAATTAAAAGAGAAGCTGCTTCACAATGAACAGCTCCGTGCCCAGAACTTCGGTGCGTTTCCAAGAGGCTGTTATGAATATGGACCTCCTGTGTATGCAAAGTGCAAAAGCCTGACAGAGAGATTTCCAGGAAACAAAGAGAATTAAGAGTGTAATCTGATATTACATACCTGCGAGTCAGTAATGCAAATAAAGCTGCTTCTGTACTTGTTATGGGGAAAATAATATGACTTTAGTATAAAACACACAGTGCATTCTTTTGTGGAAATATATAAGTATACATTATTCAAAATTCAAATATTAATGATCACATAAATATTCTATGATCTTGGCTATTACTTTCAGAACAAACATTTTAATTTTAAGATGTCATATTCGTAAAAGCTGTATTTTGAGTAAGAAAGAGAGAGACAGACCCTTTTAAAGGTGTCTCAGTGTCTTGCCAGGGTATCTTTGCTTAGCAAATACATGGCACGTTTAAGTTTCTTTTAGCTCTACAATGTTCACCTGCTGAAACATTTACAATGCTACTATTGGGAAAAAAAAAAGGCATAGGAGGAAATAAAAAGCAAATGTGTGTGTGTTTGGGTGATCTGTGGATGTCTGAAAGTTCATGCCAGTAGGCAGAGCTAGATTTATGAGGCTGGGTTTATGTGTGCAAGTTTAGAGCAAACCCCAAGGTATGTCTGAGCAGAGCAGGGGGATTATATGAGGAGCCTATAAAACTATATCCTCCCATCACTGCCTCTTTGCTAAGAGACCCTTCCAAATTAATCAGAATGGAAAGCAAAATAATAAATTATAAAATATTAAGCTCAAATGAGCCTTTTGACTTGTCTAGACAGTCTGGATCAGATTTTCAAAGGAAAGCTGGAAGAAAATTTTATTTGTGCCAAAAGTCAGCTTTTGTATATGCAAATGGATAGTTATTACAAATGCTACAAGTGGATTTCCAGATACTGTTTCAGAATCAGCTGCCAGATCGGAATGAGCTGGATTTTCCAAGCTCTCAGCACACCCCCTTGCAGCCAGATTCCCAGATGAGCTCAGTGGGGTGGCATCTGGGAAGCACTTTGGCAAATCTGGCTCTTATTTAATTAAATAGAAACAAAATGCTTATGGAAATCAAGAGTTTGTGGAGAGTGATAAACATATAGAAACGGGCCCTAAGGTGCTTTGAAAATTTGCATGTGACTCTCACCTCTTGATATTTGTTGGTCCTGATCAGTTCCCAGGGCTCCCCAGGGGATGGGAGTCCCTTCCAGACTCTTGTGGTGGGACCTGGAGCTCTCAGAGGGGCTGGTGCTCCTGGTGAGGATCCCTCCATTGGATGCAGCGTGCTGGGCAAGGGTTCTCTGAGAGGAAGGAGCCATTTCAAGGAGCACAGTGAAATTTCTGATTTTCCAGGGAGTTTGGACTCGGTTGGACATTTAAAAGAATATCTAATTAGCACACATACCTGTCACAGTGATAAACAGGGGTAGTTCCAATCATTTGCATGCACAGAGGCAAGAAGTCACTTCTAATACTGTTAAAAAATACTGAAAGGTCAATCCCAGGACCGTTTCCAGAGGGGCCAGGGGGACTGGTGAAGAAACAGGCTGCCTGGAGTAAGATGCATTGGAATAAGATGATATGACAGCCCATGCATAAAGATGCTGCTCACACTTTGGTGACCACAGCAGTTCCTGGGTGCACGTGGGGTTTGGAACACTGGTCTGCCTTTGGCACTGCAGAGCTGGAACACCCTGTGGGAAGCTCCTGCAGGTTCCCTGTGGGCTCTTTCCTTTCCCCATTCCTCCTGCGTGGCTCATTTTGGATGAGGTGAATCCCTCACAGTGGGGACAGGCCCTGAGCTCCACAGGCCCCCAAATCATGTCTGCTTTGCTGTCACCTGCACCAGGTGATGGACACCTGTGACCAAACACCATGGTGAGCCTGAGGTCATGGAGATAACATTCCTCAGCTCAGCTTGCTTCTTTTCTTGCCAGGTCTGTGTTCACTGTGAGGTTCCCACTTGTTTCCTTCTCCTCCTGTGCCTTCCTATTTGTCCATGCAGAGGATGTGTGCATATTATGCTGTTTTATGTTACGGGGCAAGTTTTTGTTTCTTCAGCTTGCTTTACATCATTTACAAATTCTTGGCAGAAATCCCCATCAGCCAGTGACTGGTTGGCAGAATTAGGAAATGCTTCTTGTATTTGCTCTACAGAGAAGTGCTGGGTAGTGTCCTCTGCAGAATGAGTGCTCAGCATACTGATAGCAGGAGCTTTTCATTGCTTAGCACTGCCTGGGCAAAACTAGACTTCAGGCTTGCAGGAATAATTCTTCAGCCAGTGGGGCTGACTTCGTGTTCCTTCTGTTGGCATCTGAAAGTCCTGCTGACCAAATGGTGCTCAGCAGGGTCACACCTCAAGGATGGAATTCATTCTGCTTATAATTACAGTTCTGTTCTCAGAGCCTGGCCCAGTCTCTTTAAGGACAGCTTAAACAAAACCACCCAAACCCAGTGAAATAACCTGCAGAAACTTTGCAGCACCCCAAGCAGGACGGGGGGAGCTACAGCTCTGCTGGTGGGTCTCTTCTACGAGCAGCTCCTTGGTGGACAGCAGGGATGTGTTGGATTTAACAGCAGATCTCCTCAGCAGAGGGGAGGGCAGAGATTACCAGATGTTCAGTCTGTGTCAGGGTTGCTGCAGTGTCTGCTTGAGGTGCACAGATGGGCAGCTTGGCCTGCTCAGGGAAATGGGAAGTTGGAGGATGTTTGGGGTGGTGTTTCAGCCCCACAGAGCTCACAGAGCCTTGCCCAGAGTGGCTGCTGCTGGGAGCAGGGACAAGGAATAAAGCCCTTCTGCTGGTGAATCCCTCTCTCAGAATCAAAACCATCCACGGTGGGGTTTGCTCTGGTTGCTCAAATCTGGCTCACATCTAAAGTCCAAAGCCTGAGACTGAACCTCGGGGTTTGCCCCTCGCAGGGTGTCGTGGTGCTGTGGCACTGCTGTTTCCTCTGCACACACTTCTGCCTTCCACGCTACCTTTGCATTTTCATCTCCTCTAATTCCTTCTGATGCATTTCACCACATGCTCTTCAGCCAGGATTTGTATTTGCTGCTGGGCTGTTTCTCCTGTCCTACATATGTCAGTAACTTTTTGCAGAGTCAGGCTATCTTCCCTGAAGAATTTTCTATTGTCATCACTTCTGAGCCCCACTCCAGTTGCTGCCCCTGTTAATTCCCTTGAAAAGATGTTCAGTTTTGTGCCACCAGCAGGTCTGTGTTGTACTGGCTGTCCTCCATCAGCTGCTCAGGGCTTCCTTTGGCACTCCAAATTAAACATTTTTTCTGGACATAAAAATGATAGAGTTTCATGGGTGATAGATCACTCACATCAATACAGATATTAAAATCCTAATTGGTTATTATCTGGTTATGTGTGTGCTTCTGGGGAGATACTCTTTGTTAAATGTTGTAACTACAAAGCACTGGACGTGATACTCCTCAAAATAAGCACTTGCATCACATTCTTTGTACACACACCTGCTTTTCCAGCCCAGACCTGGAACACAGAACATTACAGGAGGGAGATTTTCATAGGCACAAATGGGAATTAAGTGTCCAATTCAATTGCCTTTTAATTGGAGTTGAACAACTCGAAAGCCTTTGAAGAACCCTGCTACGCTGAACCTCGTAATTCACCCTGAGCCTGTTTGTTGATGAGAATCCCAACTCCTTGGCAGGAACAGGGAGAGGTTTCCTTGTGCTCCAGGAGCCACACTGCCATTCACAAAATGGCCAAGGAGTTTTAGCACAGTTCAGACTGAGAAATAAACGTACTCTCATTTTTCACCTGATGGTCAAATAATACAGAAATGTTATTAGAGCGAGCAGGAAAATCAATGATTTTGAAATCATCCCTGTTTTAACAAATAAGTTATATGTTTTATTCAGACATGATTTCACTAAAAATCTCCCTGTTTTGTAGTGGAAATGACAAGGGATATTTTGACTAAAAAAAATAAGAATTTCAAGTTGTTTCTTCAAATGTTGGTTGTACAGACTACATACCTTAGTAAAATCCAATTGCTGATTAAAAGAATCACAGAAAGTTTCATAACTTTTCACAATTCTTTCTATCCCTGAGCTTCTCACTACATATAAAAATAAATAAAATAAATCTTTAATGTATTAGAAAAGCAAACATCAAAACCAAGGCTGTTACTGGTGAAGAGTCAAAAAAGAGAAGTATATTTTGCATGCTCTGAAAAGTTGACCAATATTTTAGAGATTCTGACTTAAGTCACAGATGGTTTCCTGAAACAAGGGTAAGACAGAAACACATTTATTTTCAACATTATTTCTAATTATTCTCTCAAATCCTTTCTGTGCCACAGCACCATTTTAGGCAGCCTCACGTTTGCTTTCATTTCTGTTAATCTGGTACCTGGTGGTGGTGCAGGGCTGGTTCTCAGGTGCTGTGCTCAGGTCCTGGGGGGAGGCAGAGTCCTTTCCTCCGTGGGTGGATGATATGGCTGCCATCTGCACATGTACATCAAATGCATATTTGGCTTCCTTCCTTTGTATTCCACGTCTACTGCAGCAGATAAGAGTAGACAAATGCACTTTCATTGACAAAGCCTCACAGGCTGCTTTGGGGTGGAAAGGATATTTGGTGATGGTATCTTGAATAGTTTGTCCCCTCTGCACCATGGCAGGATTGATTGCTTTATCAGGAAATGATCCCTGATGGATGAGTATTGGGTCTGGGCATCAGTTAAAAGTGAGGATGATAATTCAGTTTTACTGATGCCACTGAAAGGGGAAGTTAATCTATTAAATTGTTTAGAAGTTTTACAATTTCCCATGAAGTGTTTAAAGCAGAGCTGCTCAACCTTTGCCACTGCATGACCTACTCTTTTTTCTTATCCTTCTCTTTATCCATGCACATAGCATGGAATTAACCTTGTGGCCTCCAGCACAGCATGGAGGAGATGAGGTGATTCCTCCCCCTGTTAAGGACATAAAGGATCCCATATACACATCAAAAGGAATGGGGACATTTGTTATAAGAGTTACAAATTATAGGGGCTAATAATCAGAGGTGGTTTGTGTCACAGCTGCTGTAAGGGCTGGGACAGCACCTCTGTGGGATGCTGGTCTTGGATCCGTGCCTGGATCAGGGTGTGCTCCCTGGTTTGCTCTCACCTGTGTGAGGTTCTCGCAGGGCAGCTCCTTGTGCAGGTCCTGCCTGGCACACTCAGCCTGCCCACTGGAATCTGACTGCCCTGCTCCTGGAATCACAGGATCCCAGAATGGTTTGGGTTGGGAGGGACCTTAAAGATCACCCCATCCCACCCCTGCCATTGAAGGGACACCTTCCACCAGCCCAGGGTGCTCCAACCCCATCCAACCTGGCCTTGGACACTTCCAGGGATCCAGGGGCAGCCACAGCTTCTCTGGGCACCCTGTGCCAGG
>JAWWEE010000051.1:13237659-13266046 GCA_035221455.1 Xenops minutus | reverse complement strand
GACACTCCCAGGGATCCAGGGGCAGCCACAGCTTCTCTGGGCACCCTGTGCCAGGGCCTGCCCACCCTCCCAGGGAGCAATTTCTTCCTAATATCTCACCTAATCCTGCCCTCTGACAGTGTGAAGCCATTCCCTCCTTGTCCTGTCACTCCAGGCCTTTGGAATTAGTCTCTCCCCATCTTTCTTGTAGCTCCTTCAGGTCCTGGAAGGCTACAATTAAGTCACCCTGGAGCCTTCTCTTCCCCAGGCTGAACAATCTCAACTCTCTCATCCTTTCCTCCCAGCAGAGCTGCTCCAGCCCTCTGATCATCCTGATGCCTCCTCTGGACTCTTTCCAACAGCTCCATGTCCTTCCTGGGGACCCCGGAGCCTCCCTCCCAGTTCCTTACAACACTGGCTGGTTGGCAAAGGGTGTCAGAGCCACTGCAGCCCAGCCCAGAGTCTTGTGACAGGGAGGAACAGATGAGAACTGGCCTTTTGGGGACAGTGCCTTTCCCAGGAGAATGTTGCTCTGTGCCACCTCAAAGGCAAAGCTCGTGCAGAGCCAGCCCAGCCCCAGACTGATGAGGACAGGGACAGATGGAAATGAGAGAAAATTAGAATAAAAGAAATTAATATTTGACGTGTACAAACATATGCACATAAATATAAATACATTTATATCTAAAATCAAATAATTTCTCCCCAGAGTGAGCGAGCTGTAGTTGCTGCTTGGGTTGTGCTGTCACTCCTGAAGATGATTGTAGAGCCCCTCAAATTACAGCACAGCCTTTTACCCACCCTGGTGCCACCCACCTTCCCTCTGTGGTGAATGTTGATTAGGAAGGTCTCTGAAAGCTCAGCAGAGGAAAAAGCTGGAAGACAGAATTATGATAATGGAGAGAGACAAAGGTACAGAAGAAAGGGAATGGGTATTATCAGCATGTTACATTTTCGTGCAAGAAGCCAGGCAGTATTAAGCTGCTTTGAATAATGCAACTGACAACTGCAATGAACAAAATTTGCCAGTGTTGGACTCCACCCCAAAGTATCCAATTGAGTCCATATCTGACATAATGGGCCAGGGATGAGATGCATCAGAAATTCAGTCATAGAATCACAGAATCCCAGAATGTATGGCTTGGAAGGGACCTTAAAGCTCATCCAGTGCCACCCCCTGCCATGGGCAGGGACACCTTCCACTAGACCAGGTTGCTCCAAACCCCATCCAACCTGACCTGGAACACTTCCAGGGCTGGGGCAGCCACAACTAATCCTGAGAAACCAGTGGCAGAGTACCCTGGTGTTTGAAGATCAGTGGGAATCACCACATGAAAGTGATCTCATTTGCCAACAAGTCAGCAGGTTGCTGTTTCCCCTGTTAACTGGGGCAGAAAGTTTTTCAGAGAAGATAGAAATTGCATAATGGAAAGTGAGGAAGTATTTAAAAATAACCCCACAAGGCAAAGATGGTGTTGATGGGATAGTGTAGTAGAGGGTGATCACTCAGAGGGATAATGGTCACAAGCAAAGCTCCTCTGTGGATGGTTTGTCCTCTTAATGAGCTGAGCTGGCATCATCTAACATGTGCTCACTTACCACTGGCAGGGCAGGCTTAGGCCAATTAATAGAGCTACCTGGGTATTTTTTTGCCTGAATGTGTTTTCACTAGAAATTACTCAGTATTTAAACCAATTTCTTGTGTGTAAACATATCAGTTTTGAATAACTGCTTGTCAGGAAGATTTCTGGAGTTTCAAGGAGATTTTCTAGTCCAGCACAAAATAAACCTCAGAACCAATGGCAGGTAAGACACCCACCAGCACCAGAGATGCAAGTTCAAATGCCTCCATGATGTTGGTTGCTTGTTAAAATCAATCTTTTCTAGGCCCTCCTTCCACAGAGCAAATAGAGAGAGAAATTAAGTAGAAATCAGAATATTTGGAGCATTCCTTCCAGCACAGAAAGCATTCTCTGTACCTGATTCCACCGTGATGAGAGGCAGCCACTGTCTATTCACTCCTTGCACCTCCTGCTCAGAGCTCACTGCCCTCTCTGGACTTGGGGAGGAGGAAGGAGACTCTCAAACAGCCCCTTCAGAAATAAAAAAGATTTGTTGCTGATTTTGTTGCCAGGTCAAGCAGAAATGTGGTGCTGTTCTTCCCCTCCCAGCAGGCTCTGGGCTGTGCTAATGGAGCCAGGGGACCACAGTGCTAAGTGAGTTGCAAATAACTCTGTCCACGGACGTGCCTGGGTTGGTGGGAGGAAGGCAGAGCTCCCTCTTCACTTCTATTTCAACAGTAACCACCAGCTGTTACAATTCCCCTTCCCATCCTCATGCTGGCCAACACAAAGGTGAATAATATGGGAAAATTAATGTTTGGGAATGCATTTCTGCCATTTCCAGGGATGAAGTCGACCCAAGCAGGACACTCTTTTGGAATGGTAATTTTGCTTTCTGGACCAGCCTTTCTTTGGTCTCTGTATCAAAACATAGCTGCAGATCATCAATGCACTGAGGAAAACGTGTGGGATCTTCAGGAACCATTTTTAAGCAGTGATAACAAAATCAGAGTGATGGTCCCTATTCAGGGAGAAAACAAACCTTTGCCTCAGAGTAAACATACTGGGAAAACAAATAAAAATGTCTAAACAACCAGTTCAGAACTGTCTGAACTCAAAGCCTCAATTCATCCTTTGCAAACCTCCACATTACTCAATGGAAAAGAGGGGAAAGAGTTGATAGAAATGACAATGAATAAATTTATGAATAAGATGTGGTTCAGATAAAGTAAAACCCTGGCTGCAACTTTGCCTCAAACTGAGCAGAACCTTTTTCCAGCTTCAGAAAAGTTTGAATCATTTTTCCTACAAGTGAATAAGATTTCTGCTGCTTCTTTGCTCCCTGATTCAAGTGGAGATTTTAAACAACCTGGTGAGCAAAATATTCTAAGTAATAGAGAAGGTAAAGGGACATCAACGGTTCAGAGAATGAAAGAAGAGTGTGGGATTCAAAAGCTCTGGGTTGAGTCTGAAGCACCCTCCAGAGCTGCTTAGAGACTGGGCAGAATCATCCATTACCAAACCCTTCATTTCCTTCATTTCCTTAATTTCCCCACTCTTTCATGTTTCCCAGGGTACGACCATTTCTCTGGCAGGGAAGCCAAGGCAGCCCGGCCAGCATTCGTGCTGGGGATGCCCGGGAGGTGAGGGGAGTGCCTTTGGAGGGCAGCCCAGGCTGTGCCCCATCACCTGCTCCCCTGGCAGCTTGGAGGGGCTGGGTCTGTCCAGGGCAAAGCCCCTTAGGCATGAAAGGGCTCAGCCCTGAGAAGGAGCTTGCACTGACAGCCTGTTCAATGAATCGGGTTCTGCAGGACAGCAGGATCCAGCTGGTTTGGAAGAAAACATACACAGAGACATGCACTCGGCATTTTTTCCTCTTTTTTGTCTGGTCAAAATAGGATCTCTTTGCTGGGTGTATCCTGGGCTGGGCTGGGCTATCCCTCATGGCTAATGTGCCATCTCTGTGATGGCCCAGCCACAGGAAATAACACTCCCATGACATTGCCAAACACACTCTTTCTGCCATGCCTTCTGACACTTTAGAATATTCTACAGAATTAGAATATTCTATTCTAAATATTTTACTAATAAATCTTGCTAAAAATAGCCTTGGAACAGCAGCACTGGATCGTGCCTGTGGTCAGTGGTACCTGTAAGAGCTCACCTGCATGTGCAGGACTTCAGACTCTGCCAGAGGATGAGCTCCAGCCCAGCTCTTGGCACTCAGACACAGAATCTCAGAATAGTCAGGGCTGGAAGAAACCCCTGGAGATCATCCAGTCCAACTCCTCTGCCAAGGCAGGGTCACCTGGGGTAGGTGACACGGGAATGTGTCCAGGTGGGTTTGGAATGTCTCCAGAGGGAGGCACAGCCAGGTCCACCCACCATTCTCAGGCCCATTTGATATGAACTGCAAGGTAAGAGCACATAGTTACACATGTGCAGCCTAAATAGCTCAGCATCCCATGCTGGTGATGTGAATATAAGGCAGCTTTAATTTCTTTACAAAAAATGCTTTCATTTCTCTTTCACTTCAGCTCGTGGATAATGGAAACTCCGTTTTTGCTGAGCTTTCCCAAGCAGTGAGTGGGATTGGTGTGTTTGAGTGGCCACAACTCCCAGTGACAGGGAAGGGCTGGAGGAAAAGGGTCCTTGAAGTGCATTTCTGTTTCTCCAGATCTTGTCACCGACACTGTGTGCAGCTGCTGTAGTTAAGATTAGGGCTGCAATTATTTTTTGCTGACTCTGTCGGGCTGAGCTTTTCCAGCAGAATTTCTCTAGAGGGCAGTCAGGACTCGGAGCTGCCTCGGAAGAAATATATATATATATTTTGTGAAAATGACAGATCATCTTTGCACAGCAGTAAAGGTTACGAGAGTGGGTGCACATGTTGCAGTGTAGGGTAGAACAGCTAAAAGCACATAAAGCTCACTGTACACTCTTCCTTCTCGTAGCATCACCCAGCCTGATACTTCATTGCACATTTGTATTGTAAATTACTTCAAGCATTCTGCTTTTAGTCTTGATGAGAAAGGGCCTTTTTGTTAGGGAAGATTCAGTTTGGATTAGTGGAGGGTTTGATAACAGGGGAACAAATTGGAAAAATAAGCCAAGGGTCCAGATGGAAGCCTTTGGTTAACACCCTCAGATTGCTCCTGTGACTCCAACCTGCTCCTTCCAGAAAAGTGGGGACACCAAAGTTAGACCTTGGACTAAATGCAGCATTTGTGACCATTCTGTAGCTCCAGCTTTATGTTTAAAAATTGCAAATATTAGAATCCATGTGTAACGCCCCTTGCAAAGGATCTAATCCCTGCTGGATTTTCACAGGTTAGGTGGGTTTACTGGCAGGAAAGACATGAGGTAATACTGAAGGTATGGAAATTCTGGAGCCCTCTTGCACCATCCCCCATCATCTCTGCACACTCTACTTGAACATGAACAGTGAGGGCACCTCAGGAGGTTAAATTTTCAGTCAGGACATTCCATAAACAAGGAAGACAGGTGGCTGGAGAAGGGTATCAGCAATTATATCATGGCCAAAACTCCATAATAAGGTGCCCATACTTAAATCCAAAATTGAAGCCATTTATAGGCTTGGTGATACCATGAATAACAAAAGAGCTTTGTGTCAGTCTATGACATCATTACATAACATAATAGAGGCTTCTCCATTTCAATGTAATAGCCACTTAGTGCTGGTTTAAATAGGGCAGGTGTGCCTGAAGCTGAGCCGTGCTGTTGCCCCCAGCTGCAGGCAGGCTCACGTTTCTGCAGGTGCCTGCTTTGTGCACAGACAGGGACATAAAGCTCAGAGCTACAGGGCTATCATCAGGCACAAAACTCAGACCCAGTGTTCACTGTGCCTGAAGTAGCTGAACCCTAACATTTGAGTTCTCCTGGGTGTGTGGATTTGGAGAACCCAGCTGAGAAGGGGATTTACAACTAAAGCAGGAGAGCAGAGGGATTTCTTACCTCTGCTACAACAAGGTTCCTCAAGTTCAGGATTTGCTCAGGAGTTCACAGCAGCATCTCTGCTGCTTCCTGCTTTTTTACTGGCTTCCAAGGCACACACAGAGATGAGTCTATCCCTTCCTTCCTCCCTTTTATGTGCTGTAAACAACCTCTCTCCTTCAGCAGCACCTCCAGACCTCTCAACTGCTTAAATCTTATCTACTTGCCCAACTACTTGAGTCCTTGTGATCTCTTTCAAGTCAAACCTCTCCAGGTCCCATTTTCCCCTGGTCCCTGAACTCTCAGTGCCCAAGCTGCTCCTGTGTGGAGCTGCCAAAGGCTCTTGCAGGCTCTGGAGTGTTGCTGTGTGCTCCAGGCAGGCACTTCACCCCCAGGTTTGGTCAGGGATCTCGGTGGAATCAGGAGCAGGCTCTGCACGTCACAGCTGAGCACTGCACACCCCAGCAGTACGGTGCCATCGTGTTTGGAGAACATCAGATGTACATCAGCAGCAACAGATGTGCAAGTGTGCTGCCAAAAATTAAAGTCTGGGGCAAAAACATCACCGGGGCCCTTTAAATAAGCGACCAAGACACAACTTTTGTAAAACAACTGGTTCAAGCAGAGACTTGGGATGTTACACACAATGTGAGATTCTATTGTAAGATTATGTTTTTAAGGAATACTAAATTTAGGATCTAAAGATGTTCATACTTGAATATATTTAAATAATTACTCTGTGAAATATTCATCCTACAATCTGTATTCTTGCTTTTCAGGTGTCTTAGCATCTAACAAATCTGTATTCCTGACCTTAAAAAGTATGTTTCTTGCCTGAAACAAATTTAAACAATAATGTAAGATGCCATAAAACTTGAAACCTCCTATGTCAAGTCAAGAGGAGATTCATCCAAGATAATTCCTTCCACATCTGGAAGAGAGTCTGGATGTTTTTAACTCACCTTCATTCAGCATTTTCACCTGAGACCTCTTCCATCTCCTCTCACTGGCCAAGTGTTCTCTCTCAGGCTGTAGTGGGGCAAGCACATTTTAGGTGTGGGTTGACAAATGTGTTTTAAGCAGCCCCCAGCTCATTCCAGAGCCAGTGCTCTGACAGTTTTGGTGGTGCAGGTGTTTGCACACCGTTTATGGAACCATACTGAAGATCTGATCCCATGGAAAACCAGTCTGGGTTAATTCACCAATCCCTCACTGGAAGGAAAGGCAGTGATGGAAAAAGTGCTCAACACTAGAAATGACATCAGGAATAGTTTCCAGGAATGGACAGGCTTTGAAGGTAGAACTTTCCCCCAGCTGACACTGGGATAGAAGATCCAGGATTCTCATGGAAAACGAGTCCCAACCTTGTGTGCTGGTTCTCACTGGGGCACCCCAGGTGACAGTGGTGCAAACCCCCTGTCCCCTTTCCATCCTTGTGTGTTTGCACCAGGAGCACGCAGGGAGCCCTCGCTCCCCCAGCAGATTATTTGGGATGGGCAGTGAGGCTCATAAATAGGGTTAGAACTACCCCTTCAAAAGAGGAATATCCACCTAAAATAGATCTATTTCAAAGGCAGTGGCCCAAGAGTAATGGCTGGTTGGGGTCCTCAATATAATTCAAAGCACACTGTCTCCCAGAAAAAGCTTTTAGTTAAGGGGCTGTGATTTTAAGGAGGCTTTATCCCCCATATGTGCACTATGGATCATGGAACTAGGAAGCAGTAAAAGCTGAGTACAGCTACTATACCAGGGCCTGACAGCATTATGACTTTTATCAGTTGTGTGAGAAATAAGTCCAGCCTTAGTAAGACAGTTAAGCCAATATGACCATAGCCCGAGCTCCAGATTTACAGTACACAGTGTACCTTATAAAGCAATTGTTTAGAAACAAAGGGCTTGAAAACCCCTCTTTGGACAAGAACAAGTCCTTTTGAGCTTAACTTCAGCCAGAGCAGTCCCCAGAAAAATCTCATCAGACTGAGAGAGACTCAGGCCAACAAACATCTCATTTCCCATCCATCCAGCCTTATGAATTTGTCATCTTGAGGTACCTGGGTCACAAGAGCAGAATAAGTTGGACCAGCTTTTTCTTGGCTCTGCTGATGACATCTTCTGTTGCTGATGCCTCAGTTCCCTCACTATATAACTGTAAAGAGTTTTTGCAAAGCCCTTTTACATCTGTAGCTGAAAAACATATAAATGCCAAACGTTGTTGTAATCCAAATTATTTTCCTGGGCTGCTCAAAGTCAGAAGGAAATCCATAGTGGACACTGCTCCTGGACTGTTACTGCAGCACCACTTTTATAGCAAGAGTGCTTTGCTCCAAAAATATAAGGGCTTCAAAGCATAAAGTAGATCAAGTTTAGTGGTTCAGGCCCAGGCAGCTCCTCAGTGTTACTGCAGGGAGGAGGGCTGAGGGTGGTGATTTCAGGAGGTACCTGCAGGGAGATGTGTGCCAGGATTCCAGCCTGCTGATTCACAACCTGGGCCTCAGGAGCTGTTAAATATCTGCTTTTGGCCAGTGCTCACTGTTTCAGTCTGCCAAAGATACTGGATAAACAGGCACTGTAAAAAATTTATAGTTTCTCTGGGGAAAACAAAAGCTTTTTGTGCCATAATACGACATCATAAATTAAAACTTTTTTTTAGAATTTGGAAGTTACATCATGTTTTGATGTAATGTGATGTGGCAGGTCATGCTTTTAATTTTAATAAGCTTAAAAAAGAGTGAGAGATTGAGATTTGGGAGTATAAATATTGTTTCTGAACCTGTAACTTCTCTTGTTGCAGGCTGGCCAAGCAGGTTCACCTCTGCCATCTGGGTTCAAGTCTTATTTCAGGAAAACAATCTGAAATGACTTCTGGAGGTATCAACAGCAGTTAATGAACTGAACTGCCACTCCACAGACCTTCCAGGAAGTTGCTAAACAGCATTAGCACTTCTATAATATTTGTCATACCTGGTATTTCTGTGCTTTGAAAAAGCACACCATGCCCAGCTTACCTTTTGGGAAGTCTCCTGTAACTTCCAGATGTTTCCAGTGTTACAAACTCCAGTGTGAGAGACCCAGGATTGTATGTCAGTGTGTTCACAGTGAGTGCCCCAGACTGCAGGAGCAATTGCAGGGCTCCAAGGGCATCTCTCAGTAGCTGCTCCTTAAACAGAGGCATCTCACTCTGCCATTCAGGGCCAAACCCCATCCAGGCAGGAGCCACTTGACACTGGAGGTTGCTTTTGGCATCCTAAGGTTATGACAGAGAGCAGAATTCATGTGTCTTTAAACTGGTGGGAGCTCTCAGCACATCTAAGACCAGGTCTGCAAATAGTACAGAAAAGTCTCCTGCCTTCTGAGCAGTAAACCTGGGTCCTCTTCTTTTCCAGAAAAAAAAAAGTAATTTGTTTTTGTGTGTGATCCAGCACAAAGGGGATATTAACCTTCATTTTCACCTTTGGTCACTGCAGGAAGAAATGCAAAGGGTCAGGCACATTGCAGGACTACACAAAGGGGAAATAATCACCTAGTCAGCATTTCAGCCCCTGAAATTGCTCTGTTTTCCCTTCAGCTCAGTGCTGGGAAGATGTTCATTTCATCATATCTGACATGACTTTACTGGATGGCCATTGCTCTGCTCTCAGTGGCTCTGATGTCACCAGATGTGGGTCCTGGAGGGGAACTGCCCTCATCTCACACTGGCTTTGGCTGGGGAGGGATCCTGGAGCTCTCAGTGCCTCCCTTGGCAGAAACTTGGCACTTTCTGGAGGAGCCTTGGGGGAATGGAATAGGAAATGACTCCTGAAACCCAGCTGAGCGATGTGGTTCATTTCCAGCCACTCAGAAACCACCTCACCCTCTGCTTTGGGGCTCTTCAGGGCACTTGCCTTTCATTCTCCTTTCTGATTTCTCCTTTCAGTCCTCTTATTTATTTTCTTAATAGTTCATTTTCCCCAACCTGACTCCCATTTTCATATTTTTAATCATATTCAGAATAGAGGAAAAAGGGTGACCCATTGTCCTCTTAAGTGACATCCAGTCTGTGACTTGACTGACAGGAGGTACCATTAGAATCAGCATCTCTCCTCTGATGGAGACTATCCATGTTAACATTTCTGTACTCTGGGCTATATATTTGATCTCGCAGAGCTGTAAATTATGAGTGACTCCATCAAAGTCAGAGGCATTACTGCAGTGCTAACAGGCTGTAGGTCAGCTCAGATTCACGCTTTCAGGATTTCAGATGTCTCGCTGGGGTACTGCTGCCCACTGCTGTCATTCAGTCCTCTGTGTGCTTGGAGTCAGCTGGCAAAGGGACCTGCTGCAGGAGCTTCTCAGGAGAATCACTGCCTCGAATTTCCTGCAGATCAGGTTCACTCTGGCATTTGAGTGTGGCTGCAGACAGAGCCATACAACACATTACTGCATTGTAAATGGTATCAGGGCAGGATCAAAACACAACACAAGTGAAACAAAACATCTGAGATCGTTTTCTCTGCGTACACAGAGTGTGTCTCCTTGGGGTAAAACTGATCTTTCAATTCAGAGTTCACATGGAAAGGAAACTACTGGAGAGAGAGAGAAAGTTCAGCACAATCAGCTGAAAACAACAGGCTGAGATTAAACATGACCAAAGTCAAACTGTGAGTAGGGAAATGGTTTTGCCTTCAGTTCCACAATTTCACACTCATATTGTGTGGCTGGTGATTTCTTTACATTAAAGAAAGCTATGAATGTTCTGGAGGAGGCTGAACTGTTAGAAGGGGCTCCGTGGGAAGGCAGCAGGAATGCAGAGTTTGATTCATGCGAGAAGGAATGTGCTCACTAGGAATAAAGTTTACAAAACCCGTTTCAGAAGTTACAAAACCACAATGAGATCAAAACTTGCATCGTCAGACCAACCTGGAAAACAGGGTAAGTAGCTGCAGAGATTGGTATGTAGGGAAAGTGGGGAGGGTCAAAGGTGGAGGAGCACTTGAGTCTCTTTGTAACTGATAGAAGGCAGAAAAAAGATTTTTAAGAACTTCATACTTTGTATTCTCTCAGATAATGAGAACATGAAAGGTCTGGTTTTCATCTTTTTTACACTTATGCAAAATTAGGATCAACTCAACAAGTTAATGGAGTTACATAGGTTTAAATCTGGCACAAGTGAGATAAGAAACAGGCCCGTCAGTTCATTAAGGACTTCATTAACTGTGACTGGAATATCTGGCAGAGCCTGTGTTCCTGCAAATAAAAACATGCTTTTGAGGGCACAGGAAGGCATCCCGTGTGCCCTGAAGTGTGTGGGACAACCAGCTGCCTACTGGAAAGGCTAAAGCTAGAGGGCCCTGCCCAGTTGTGTCTGGGAGGGGGGCAGTGGGTGCCGTCCTGCCGCAGGAACTGTGCCTGGAACGAGGGGGATGCACGGGCAGGGGGGCTGACCTGCCAGCAGTGACCAGCTGGGCACAGAGAACATGCACAGGCTGCATGCACACAGGAGCTTCCATTCCATTAAACTTGGTCATGACTTCTTGGCTTGCAAAATTCTCCTGTTTATGTTTATCTCACTTAGATGTAAGTTAAATATATAACTACACTCCACCATTCTGTGTTTTCTGCCCAGGGATATGCTTATGGTCTCATGATGCTACTCAGCCCACTCTGTACCAATTTTACTCAAACATCAAGATAAATGTATATTAAAAATCCATCCCCAGGAAGGATCTGAATAGCAAAGGAATGAGCAGCTCCCTCAAAAACTTTACTGCCCTTCCTGATTGATGGGCTCCATTGCTCCAACTCTGCTCTTTGACCAGATGGAAAGGGGTGCAAATACCCCATGTCCCACTGTCAGAGCAGGTTGGGAGAACTGAAATTTTTTGGTTGAAGTTCTAGGTCAAGCAGCAATTTCCCAGAACAGCCCCTAATGAAAGCAAAGATTTTCTTCCTTTTAAGCACACATCACACCAATCTAATTTACTAGGGAGCAAATTCACTTTAGTGCAGAAGGACAATCCAGACGTATACACTACTTATGGCCTTGTTAAGGGGAAATTGGGATAAGTGGTACTAAGTGGGTGCATAGATCTTAAGCTTGTCCTCTTCAATAGGGTGAATTTTACCCTTAATAAGAAGTATAAGTAGAGCCTCAGTGTTGTCTAGATGCTTCTGAGGGTCATTAACACACAGCTGAGTTTCACCATAAAGATGGAGCAGGAAATGTAAATTAATTGAGACGTTTTACTAGTTATACACTTCTTGCTTTTTGCTTCCCACTTGTAAACTGTGAACTCTATTATGTCTTGTCCAAATTATGCTGAAAAAAAGGTTTTGAATTAATTTCTATCAATCCTTCATGGGATTTCCTTATGCATTTCTACTCAATTTCTGCTTTGTTCTGCTAAAAATTTATCATATCACAAGGAAATCCTGCAGACACTTAATTTAGTCTTCGTGTGACTTGCTCCGTTTGTCCTTGAAAAGGTCTCCAACAGCCCAGAATGCCGAGAGGGAAGCTCAGATATGCATATTTGATACAGCCCTCAAAACAAACTGGATCTTCAGAGCCACATTTCCAGCCAGCAGGGACGGGGCCACGGCAACCCCAGCCTGGGAGAGGTGCAGGCTGTGCCTGAGGGAGCACCAGAGGACAGTTTGGCTGCGTTTTTCAAGCTGTCCTTGCTTTAGGCAGCACCACCAGCCCCGTGGAAGGCTCCGTTCTCCCCTTCCTAAGGGATGTTGAGTGCAGTTCTCACACTGGTGCAACCCTGGGAATGGATTTGATTTCAGAGAAGCAGCTCTGCGAGGGAGAACGATGCCAGGGAATGTGTAACGACAGGCTGCCAGATCTCCATCCTGGAAAAGGGAAAGGAAAAGCCTTCAAAGATGGTTGCAGAGCAATTCTAACAAACCTTGTCAAAACAAAGCTGGGGAGAGGTCTGGAAAACACGTCCTGTGAGGAGCAGCTGAGGGAGCTGAGCCTGGAGAGGAGGAGGCTCAGGGGGACCTCTCTGCTCTCCACAAGTCCCTGAAGGAGGGTGCAGTGACATGGGTCTCCTCTGCCACGTCTCCAGAGTAAGGATGAGAGAAAATGGCCTTAAGTTGCACCAGGGGAGGTTCAGATTAGAAATTTTTTTTCACTGAGAGAGTGGCCAGGCACTGGAATTAAGTGTGCCAGGGAGGTGGTGCAGTCACTGCTCTGAAGTGTTCAAGAGGTGTCTGGATGTGGCCCTTGGGGACACAGGTCAGGGGTGATTCTGGGGGTGCTGGGGTGATGGTTGGACATGATGATCCTGAAGGTCTCCTCCAACCTTGACGGTTCTGATCTTCTGTGAAAACTGGTCTGACTCTGCTCCTCTCAGCATGGTTGCATTTCTGGTTCCTAGAGACTGTCACTCCTGTCATGACATGGCCCATCATCCAAACCTCAGAGCGATGAGAAAGGACAATACTCCAGCCATCCTGAGCAGTCACTCGAGAGAATTTCATCAGACATTCACAAGTGGGAGTCTTGAATTGCTAATAAAGCTTGGAAGATTCCCTTTGCCTGTTTTAATATCCTTCTTTTTTTGGCCAGCCTGACCCCAAATCAATCTTCTCGCTGGTTCCAAAAGCCTCCCTGTCCCAGGGAGCTGTAAGTGACACCTTGGTGTGAGAGTCAGCGAGTTTGGCTCGTGGCCCTGATGTCATTTTGTTGCTTTGTACATCAAAAGAACGTCCCCTGACACAGACGTTGGTTTACCTTCGCTGGAGTGACTCATCATTTTCCCACAATTAAATTTTTGAGCTCTAATGCAAAGCAGACTTATCTGCTTTGACAGGACAGGACAGAATAAACAGAAAGGACTAAATTTGTATTGGCAGCTACCACTGCGCTGCAGTTATGAGTAATACAGCACAACTAGAAAGGACACCAAGAAATCAAAATAGATTCAAGTTGCTGGAGAGCCAAAAGAGAAGCAATAGCTGTTGATGTCCAGCAACTCACTGCTTACTGATGTAGCAAGACACTGAATGGGAACAGCAGCAAGAAATGTTTTTGTGCTTTTCCCCCTGTCTCTCTCTCTCTGCACATATATATATATATAAAATATTTCTTTTATTTCTTAAAAAAAGGATTTTATATATATAAATATATAACATGTTTTTTATTTCTTAATTTCACTCAGACCAGCACTTCCCACAGAGTGTCCCACCTGCCCAGCTCTCCATTTCCCAGTAACAGAGTGGGATGCCTGGAAGCTGCTGGTGTGTGACCCACAGGCAGCTGCACATTCCAGTGGGTCCAGGAGGCCTCCCTGGAAACCACCCCTCCCTACACTGGTCTAAATTCAAATCTAACTTGTTCTGGCTACATGCTAAAGACAATTACATGGTGTCACAGATTACATCTGTCACACCTGGAAATGCTGGGGGAAGAAGAGGGAAGGAAATGTGAGCACAAAAGATTGGTTGGATCTTACCTTGGAGATTCTTGTTTGCAGAAGGGAACTGATTCATGAACTCAGCATCTTCAGCAAATGCACTGTCAGTAATCTGCTAACTGAGAAAAGACAGAGTTCAGATGGGTTTAGTTTCTGTGGGCCCAGTGTTTCTGACTGGCTGGTTGGCCACCAAGCAGCCAGAAACTCTGGGAACGAGGACAAACATGGAATTCCATATTATTTCCATACCACATGGCTCCAGATTTACATGTGCAATTGCAACGTCTGCACATGCAGATCAATAAGCAGGATGTACAAATAAACACAGCTCCTTGGCTCATGTTTAAGCAAATTAGGACATGATTACATACAGTTAAAAATTTGGATTCTAAACCTTTGTACCCTTCTGTTGTGATATTTTGTAATTGCTAATTGCAACAATGTCTGTGCAGGGTATGTAATTCAACATGACAAGTGTTTTTAGCAGCAGGTGAATAAGACCAGTTATTGAAACAGCAAAATTATTGCCAACATTGAGAAAATCAGATAAAAATGCAAGGTCCAAAGAGCCTCATTCATATCAGATATAACACAGGCTGGAGTAAACACAGAGAATTGTTAACTTTACATGTCAATAAATAATTTAAATAGTTTATAAGGAAACAGAATGGCTTGGCAGAATTTTGACTTTGGAGCATCATAAACAGAGTAGTAATACTACTCAGCTCCACTCATATATTTCTGTTTTGGACTCCTCACCTATTGTATTCTGTGTTTAAATTGGAAAGCCTTGAACATTAATACACCAGACACAAACTTCTCACTTTAAAAGCTCATTACCCAGGAAGTTACAAAAAGAGCGTGTGAAATCTGATTTCACTGGGTTACACAGAGTCTCATTTTTGGTCCTTAAGCAAAGCTTGGCATCTTCTCTTCAAAACTGACACAAGCCCTGATTTACACTCCATCATGTAAGGACAGTGCTGGGTGGGGAAGGCTGTGAGAACCCAGCTGCAGGGAGGGAATGCAGGGTTTGACCTTTATGTGTGCCCTGGAAGCTTTGGGAACTCGGTGTGAGCATTGTCACACGAGCCACACGAGCCCTGCCCACGGTGCCCAGTGCCATCAGTATGCAGAGGCTTCTCTGGAGGAAGATGAATGGATGTGGCTCCATGCCAGTGTGTTTTTGGACTGCCATGAAGAGGTCTTCACTTTTAATTAATTTTTAAACGCGAAGCATCAAGGACATGATATCCTTAATGAGAAGTGCGGGACCATCTTCCCGTTCTGCTGTCTTCCAGCATGAAATAATGGTGCTGGATGCAAAGCAGGAGCAGCTCTGTGTGCACGTGGCTGCCCGGGAGAGAAGAGAACAGGAGGGAGATGTGACCAGGTCAGCACGTCCTGCAGGAACTGGGGCTTCACATTTGCTTCATGGGCCACTGGGAAGGGATCAGGCAATTTTGGCTTTCACAGCCCACGTGCATTCTGCATCCAATCCTACCACCACAACAATGAGCAACATAGACTCTCGTGTTCGACTGCAAGTTCTGCCTCTTTGTGGCAGCTTTGCCAGGATACATCAAAGAACAAGCAAAACAGATTGATCCAAGTGCTCTCTCTCTCTTCCCTAAGTTTTACATAACACTGGATACTGAAGACCTGTTACCCTTGAAGCCTCCAAGACAGCGACTGTGTCAGTTTGCTCCTCATCAATAATGCCCTGATAAAGTGCCCATGGCCCTGGGACAGCAGGAGGCTCAGCAGAGGGTGTCCCTTCTGGTCTGGTGCCCCTGCCACGCTGCCACACCGGTGTGGTGCTGGGGCTGGGCTGCCAGGAGCCCTTCCCAGCTCCTGCCCCCACTCTGAAGCCTCTGCCCTGTTTACCACAAGTAGCTTTATCTGAATTTCTACCTCCCTACCCATGTCCCAGCCATCAGTTAATAAATAAACCCCCATATCCTTCTATGTGCACACGCAGAGAAACAGAGGCAGTCAGGGAACATTTGTGCCCAAAGTCAGCCTGTGCAGTATTTGCAAACTAATGCCACAGGCCCATGTCCTTCACACTTTTGTTTTCACTTTAAGATCCTTTCTTAATAAGGAATAATGAACATCAACACCCAGTTATTCAGTAAAGCAAAGCATATAAGCAATTAAATTAAATTAAATTAGCACAGCCAAGCAAACAAAGCAGTAATCATTCAAGTCCTCTCTTTAGGCTGCAGCCATAGTGATAGACTGAAGAATAACAACACATCCCAGTAAAGACAATTACTATTAAATTTATATTTTTGAAAATCCAAAACACTGAATAAATACTAATTTTTGTCACAAAAGATTCCTTTTAAATAGTCTTTCCCCCTCACTTCAAAATGTGACAAATCCCAGGCAGAACTGGTCTTTTATAAGCTTCATTTTATGGGAGTATATTCAGCATTATCTTCTCCACACAGTTTTAGCTGGTATCCTCCTGGGAGTCTCCACCACTTTCCTTGAATGTACTAAAACAAGGATTGGCCAGTCCAGAACAGTAAACGATGAAGGCATTAGAGAATAGTCTTGGGTCAAGAATTATTATTGCTAGAGGCCTCCAAAATCTAGTTACGGGTTTCAGCAAACCCTGTGGGCTCTTATGATAATGCTTTTCTACAGTATTATTGTTATATGGCACTAAATCAGTCAGATTCATGAGCAACAAGAGGTCAATGTCTGATTGAAATTCATAAGGTCAAAAAGGAAACTAAAAATCAATTTATAAGATATGAAGATTTAGGTTCAAACTATATCCATGAGCAATAAAATTTCACATCCATAAATGTAAGAAATCAGTTATTAAACTTGAGGGGGGGAAGAAGACTTATTAAGTTTTACACACACATAAGGCAGCTAACACATAATTTTATCAGACATTACTGAAATCCTATGTGTAATATAAGTGATGATGGGCTAAAATGCTAAATGGTTTAGCACTAAATTATTAAGTGATGTATCCCTAAGGTATTAAAAAGATAAGAAATGCAGAGCAGGTGTCTCTCCCACCAACTCTTGATCACTAGTTTAAGTGCATATTGATAACAAATGCACTTTAGAGGCAAAATAGTATTAGTAATATTTTTGCTGTGTGAAAGCCTCATGTCAGGATGACTAAAAGCTTCAAGCTGACAAAGAAATGTTCATATATATTATATATATATACATATATAAAATCATGTTAAGTGTTGGCTCCCTGTAGAACAGAAATGAAGCTCTGATGCATTGGAGTTAGTTTGATACTTATACACAAGTAAATAATGTAGGTGGAATAACAACTCTATACATTGAGAATGAGAATTACAGCAAGCACTCTTACCTGTTCCGAAGTGGAAATGCATTTTTATTAAAATTCCAGATTAATGGAGATTCCTGTAAGCCAGAAGGTATAAAACCAGGATACTGCAGACAACGGTGGTTACTTTAAGTCTTGCCAGTGGTTTCCACAAGAACTCTCTTTCCTTTGCTGTGGATTTTCTAGTGCCCCACCTTTGGGTTGGTGATTGCTCAGGGCACTGTTTGGTGTTGGTGTTTTGGTCTCTTGGTACATCTGGCCCCGAAGGCAACTAAAGCAGCCAACAGTGAACTGTGCCTGCTTCAGAGCTGCCTCCTTCTCCCCTGCTGGAACAACTCACACCTCTGCCCCTCTCCAGCCTGGCTCTTCCCCCCCTTCCACCGGTGCTGGTGCTGCCCACGTGGCTCCAGGGGCAGGTTGAGGTGGTCGGGCAGGGCAGCTGCTCTGCCTGCTATTCCAGGCACATTCCTGTCCTAGGATGACTTTGTCCCTCCTTGTCCAGGAGGACAGGCTTGCAGTCCTTCACACGTGCCCTGACACTGTGTCTGACACTGAGGGCTCCTTGGCAGTCACTCTCTCCCCTTCAGCCACTTTCCCCCAGTGTTGGGATTTCTTCTTGTTCACCTTCACTCAGCCCCACGCCAGAAGTGGGTAGGACAGTCTCTTCTTATTCTTACTTGTTTATTCTTACTACATGACGTAGAAAGCACCTTCTGAGCCTCACCTGAGGGAAGAGAAGAGGTTACATTCCTTGGATTAAAGCAGGTGGAATTTCACAGTAAAATCCAAGTTAGCCATGTCATCAAGGACTAGAAAAATTTCCAACAAAATGAAGTCTTTGCCTTTACTTCAGTGGATTTCAAAGGAGGTCCAGCTGTAGGTCCCAAACCAGCTGTAGGTCCCAAAGGAAATCAGAATTCCTCTCTCTGATATTTATGGAGTGGTCCCACTCCAAGAATAATCTGAGTCAGACCAACAAAATTTGAATGTAAGTTTTAGAACAAGGGGAATTTAAACCAGAAATGGACAGGACTGGGTTTTTTCCTCCATATAATATTTTGGTTTTCATCAGCCTTTTCAAGTCAGAGAGCAGCATTTAGATTTCCAAGCTTTGCTCTCTGGATGGGAATGATAATAATTACTTCTGAAAGACAGAAATATGAAAATCTTGGCTAATAACATGGCTGTAGGGACTTAATGAATTCCTGGGGGACTACCCAAACTGCAAGAGTGGCCAGCATTACATCATTGGTGGGGATAGAAGATGTGCTCAGAATAATCACGCAAAATTAAGGCAACTGATAAGTTTGGAAGTTTTTAGTTTTTGTTCCCCTATATATAACAAACTTCCATTACTTAGAGTTTGTTAATGTAACAAGCAACCAAAAAAATCGAGTTTTACAAGGAGAAAGAACATTCTTGTGCTTGTTTACAATGATTCTTTAGCAAAATTACCTAAAAATGTTATGATTGTTGTATTAGTAATACTATAATTTAGTACAGTTAAAAGTAGAATACAAAAATTATAGATAATGATGCAAAATGATACATTCTGTGTCTAGCAGGATACCTAAACACTACTGTAAAAATGAAATAAGGATCTATTAATGCAATAAACCCACTTAATAGAAGTTGCTTTCGTATTCAAAACCAAAATATTAAAGCATGCTCCATATCTGAAAGTCAAAAGTGAAAGAATAAATTAACTAAGGTTAAGAACCTTGTAGCAGCTGACTAACAAAGCTCTAGGGCATTATAAAATTTCATGCTCTTGTAATAAAAAGGATAAAGAATTGGCTGGAAGACCACTAAAAGTTAAAATAAATGAACATAAAGTAGATGAAAAAGCTTGACACGACTGAGACCACAAATGTGTAAAGACCAAAGACACAGTTTTAAGCCATTAGAGGACTGAATTAAATGCAAAATGAATCCTAGTAGTAAATTAATAGAAAATTACAAAGGTAAATGAGCTCTGTTTCACACTTACAGAAAACTTTTTATATCATTTTTTTCCCAGTACTTGAAAACATAGAAGTGGGATGAGTTAAATTCTGGCATGTGCCCAAACCAGAAACAATTCTTAACACTTCTGCATGTAGAATAAACCCATATTTTATAGAACAGACAGAAGCACCAGCACACAGGAGATTTTCCCCTTAATATAAGGTGGGAGCAATTCAGCATTTAAATCTTTATTAAAAAAAGGGTTTCCTAGAGTGTGTTAAAGTTTTCCCTCTAAGCTCAGTCCCACCTTCACACGTGTAAACCTTCAAAAGCATTGATGGGAAAGGATCAAATGTTTTAGACTTGTTTTGTTATTATTTCTTCCTCTTAAGTGGATAAGACTGGGAAGGGAAGACTTTAAAAAAGGTAGAGGAAAGGTGGGATGCTCAGGAGCATGTTATAACCTAAAGCAAAGAGCCAGTGCAGGGCAGCCCAAATCTGTTCCATTGCAAGACCAAATATAGTCAAAGCAGGGAAGGAAACAAACCCCTGGTCTTGATCCGTTCTCTGCCCACCAGCATCCCAAGTGTTTGCCTCTCAGCCCACTGCTGTATTGGCAAAGCCTGTGGATGGTGAGAAAATTGGCAATTATGAATCTCTCCTGACTCTCTAGTTCAAACAAAAAGGGGGGTGTGGGAAAAGAAAACACCTTCTGAGCTCACAGCATCAGTGCTTTGAACCCCCAGATACCCCAGGGTGTTGCGAAGGTGAAGCTGGACCCCTCTGCTCTGCTTATGGTGCCTGCAAAGCTCCCTGCTCCTTATTCCACTGCAGTCTTTGGCCTTTGCAAGGTGCAGTCCTGGGCTGAAAGAGGTTCTGCTTTGCCCTGTGCAATCCAGGCTGTTCAGAGTGCCATTAATCACTGCAGGTCTGATCCATCTGTCTGCAAATACCTGGCAAAAGGCTTTCTGAGCAAACCCAGTCTCACGGTATGCTCTGAAAGTTCTGAGTGACTCGTGACCAAACCCCCTCCATCACACTAAGACATAGCCAGATGTAGGGCACTGTTTATTGTCTTAAAAACACATTCTCCACCGTGGGCTTCAAAATAAATGAACTGCAAGTGTTTTCTGTGATCACAAACACGCTCCTTTAGCACCAACAGGAGAGATTGGAAAGGAAAGGTTGATGGGCAGTGCAAGTTTGTGAAGAGAAGCACAGAGGGCTTTTGGGGTGCTCAGCAAACCTTCTGAACTTTGGGGTTAGCTGCTTTGAGAAACTGTCTTCCTCCAAATATTCATTTTTCCTTTGGCCTTCGTGCTCTTTGTGGGTGCTTTACCCCTGTGTGTGGGGATGTTGGTGTTTGAGTTTCAGTGCAGCAATAAGAGTCTCCTCTCTGCCATCTCCACAGTTCCTGTTCTCCTCTACAGAGCTTTCCTGGGTGCAGGACAAGGCACGTCCCAGTGGGAAGCCCCTTCCAGCCGTGTCTGTGGGTGGGCTCAGGGATGCCAAGAGAGGGTCATCCAGCTCTAAAAGACAGGGATGCCTTCCTGGGCCAGGGACCCCTCAGAGATGTGGATCTACAGGCCTGCACTATGAATTTTTGTAGGCACCAGATCTAAAACGATGCAGCTTGGGTGGGCTTTGTGACAGCCACCCAAACACCTGAGAGAGGATCTAATTGCTTTACCAGTTTGAGCCAGGTAGAAAAACTGCAGTAACTTTTGGGTGGAAAACTTAGAAGTTTGATAAGTTTAACAGGCTCAGATTAAACTCTTAGGAAATTGAGGAGCTGGTGGGAAAAGCTGAAATTCAGCAACGATGGTGATGAGAGACCATCACTTCTGTTCATTAACAAACTGTCCTGTTCCCTTTTCTAGAGCAGAGCTTGCACATCAATCTGGCCATTTCTAATGAGATATAGGATAGCACTGCACGGGCCAGACTTGCTTGTCAGCCACTGCCTGATGGGTTTAAAGTAAGAAATGATCCTTCATTAATTAACCTTCACTTGCTATGTAGATTCACTCATTGAGATGCAGGTAATTAAGCCAAGGTCATTTCAAGGACTGACAGAGGAAAAACAGCAATGCAAAGGTGGGGTGGTTGTTTTGATCGAGGGCTCTCGCTGCAGTTGTCTCTGTGTGATGGTTACACATTCACAAGTGGCCTTTTTGGGGAAAAAAGAAAACCACCCTGTTTTTTAATGTGCCACCCCAAGGCTGAAAAGGTTTTGAACCTTGCTTTATAGGTTTGGTATTTGGGGTGGATTAGGGAAGGAAAATAGCAGTAAACTCAAGAAAATTCAAGGTGAAAAAATAATAATATGTGGAACAGAGGCAGGAATGAGCTTATTGGGAGGTCTTGACAGTGACTGAAATATTCCTGCAAAAAAGACTCTCAATCTTGGGTCTCATTTAAAGTAATAGTCCCCAATTAAAACAGAACCACTTCAGTTAGAAAACTTTCTGTAAAAAATAGAGGTGTAATTTGTCTTGGTGCTCAGATTAATTTCCCTGACTTTTAACCCTTCCCAATGCACTGGTGGAGAGCTGGGCACTGCAGTGGCTGCTCCTCACCCACAGCTGGGAAACTCCAATTAGAAACCTCTGTAGCTCGGGGACACAACAGCGGTCTGTGCAGCTCCTCCAAATTAGCTCTCACATCAGCCCAAGACATGTGAAGCTCCAAACTTTGATCACTGTTGAGAGCAAAGTGAATATATTGAACCTGCAAATAGCCTTTAGCTCTTTCCAAGTGGTTCCCTTATAATTTGAGTGTTAGATTAAAGTTGCACGTTATAGATTTTAATAACTATCTTCCATTTGGTTTGCTGAGCACCACTTGCTGGGGATTATATGACCTACTCACCAGCATGTCCCATTATGAGCACTTAACCTTGAAAGTTGTAAAGACAGAACATTTAATCTGTTAAACACAGTCAGAATCAGAAGGTTATATAATTACAGGTAATTTGGCTTAGCACTTCTAATGCTTCTCAATTATGAAAATAAATTTGACTGAAAATTTGCTTCTCGAGAAACGAAAAAAGAAATGAAAAATGTTAGAAAACTTCCAATATTAGAGAATGAAAATATTTGTTAAACTGTGTACATGAATTTGTTTCAATCAGGGCCTTCAGTGATGATTAGTAAACTTTTACAAGCATAGATATTCAAAGAGCAAAATTTAGTGTTAACAGCTGAGCAGAAATTCCTGGGGCAGATAAGAAGGAATTTGAAATTCCTTTTCCACAAATATTCCTGATAAGTGTGTGTTAGAGCATTCAGAAAATCACTATCTCCTTATGGAAATTCCACAGCTGGGCAACCAGCAAATTGTTTTCATTAGGAAATAAAAAATCAATACAATTAAAATCTTCTAAAAAGGAAATAATTCACTGCAGAAGAAAAGGCCAGATAACACATAACATGTAATAACCAAAGCACTGAGTTTTTATGGTGATGAGGGAAGGACACAATTCTGTATGGATTACAGAGGATTTACTCCTTCTAATTTTAAGAAAATTGATGTTTCAATAAAGAGATATTTTTGGGGGCCATTCCACCATGCACAGGTGATCCTGTACCTTTAACACACTGACTTGAGTAAGCAAAGGATCCAGGTGTATTATTATTGCAAATTAGCCTTGAATCAGATTTAAGGAGATGATCCAGCCTTGGAGCGTGGTGGTTTATAACCAATAAATACCTGAGAAAAGCTTTACGTAACACCTTTAAAGTGGGAGTAGAGAGTGAGATCACAAATAAGAGACAAAAATCCAAGTGTCTGATAATCTCAGCCAAAATGTTATTTTTCCATGAGGAAACAACAACATGCCATGAAAAGGAGGAAGGTGTGCCATGGCTGGAGATGCCACAGGGGTTCCCAAAAAACCAAACCCTTGCTTTGTAAAGGATTTTGCTCAGAAAAGTACAAGATCTGCATTTCTGGCCCACAGCCAGAGTTCCTGCTGGCCTGGCACTCTGGGCACCAGCTCAGTCCCCCTTCACCTGTGCCACAGGGGTGTTACCAGGTGTGCACCAGCCTCGTGCCAGCTGCCTTTGCACTGGGCACAATCCACAGCAAGCCCAAGAGCTGCAAAAATGAGCAATTAAAACTGTATTCCATTTGGAAATTTGAATTTTCAGCACCACCAACATTTTTTTTTTTTCCCCAGGAAGGCAACACTGTCAAAATGTTTTGTTTATGCAAAGCTCTAAAAAGGAAAAAAATGCCAAACAAACTAAAAATATGAAGTCAGCTGAACCTGAACAGAGCTCCAATTACACCCATTTTTTTAAAGCTTTTGCAAAAGTGTTTGAGCTTAATTAGGTTAAGCTATTTCAAAGCATGCCCAGTTGTTGTAATTTGTTTATGATACAGACTTGCTCTTTGATCATGAATGTTCATTTTTATAGAAACCCTGTTATCAGTCTCTGGATAAAAAACCAAATGAACAGTGTTTGTGGTAAGAAAATTTAGAAAAGTTTAAGGAGCTCAGAAAAGAGCTGTCTTATTAATAAAAGAAAGACAAGGCTTAATTTAGCGTGTGATGGCAGTAGGGTAAGTAAATTATTTTTTAGGGAAGAAAAAGTGTGTTAATTTATCCATCCTGCCTGAGAAATGGTGTTGGAAGTATCTTTAGTAACCTGAACCTCACAGGTTCTTGGGTAAAGCAGCATCTGCTCATGATTTTTGTCCTTTGAAATCCTTCCATTCTCACAGAAAAAGAAAACAAATCACTCTCCAGCCTTGAAATTTTGTTTGGTTTGGGCATGTTAAAGACGTTTTCCCAGAATGGTGAAAAAGGGACAATTCAGTGTAATTGTCCCTACGAAAATACCCTGGCTCCTCTTTTTTAAAGAGCGAACTGGTGCTGTGGCTGGAGTTGGGGAACAAGAACGTCCCCAGCCCACCTTTATTTCAAGGCAGGAATCTGGGTTAGAGGCTGTGGGCTGCCTCGCAGCTTTGCTCCTCTTTTCCCCTGTTTTGGGTTAAATCTTTTACGTGGTAAGATGGGTGCATTAGCTGCACGCTCTGCTAGCTGAAGATCATCCAAAATACATGACTACATCGTGGCCTTTGGGAAGGGCTGTATTCACAGAGCATTTAAATGAGCTTTTTGCAGATATTGCACGAAGATATTTTTGCACTCTGAGGGGAATAATGCAGATCTGTCGAAGGGTCCCTGTACCAGCACAGGCTCTCTCCCTGGAACATGCTACAAATGGAGAAGAGCTACATATGCAAAAACTGAGCTCCAAGACCATATTTGAAAGCTGTGCTCAGCTTTTTTAAAATCTCTGTTTATTTTTTGCCTGCAGCTGATCACGTGAGGGGCCTGTGTGCATCCTTGCACGCCCAAGGATGCCACGAGGGTCAGCTCTGTGCAGTCTCCCCTGATTTATGCACAGATTAGTCACGGATGCAAATCAGCCATGCAATATTTGTACACTTCCTTTAAACCTTGGTCTTAATGACTCACCTCCCAAAACAAAACTAATGATGTTGAAGAGCAATATGCAAATATTTGCTCTTTGACAATGACATCTTCAAGAAGCAGCCAAGACTCCTGTATCATTAGTAAGGCCAATCAACTTACTCATAGTAAACAACTAAGTCAATGAACTCAGTCTCTTCTCTTCACAATTAACTTGGAATTACTTTCACATTTTTCAAAGGTACGCAAGACCCAACATTTATTTTGAGTTTTGGCCAGATTTGTGAAGGTATTTTTGTCAACAGGAGCTGGACACATTTGCTACTCAGGTACTTCTTCAAAGCTCCCTGGGTATCTCCTGAGCTCTGCCTGTGTGTGATCCTCATCTTTGGTCTTTATGGTGGACAGAGACTCCTTTTATGAGTGGTCTCTGCACTTCTGGGCACTGAGATGGGTTACTGAGACTCATGGACTCAAATCACCTGGTATTATTTTTGCTCCAACTAGGCTGCACTGAGAGACAATATCCATATTTAAAGTCTGCTTTCCATAAATGTTATGCAACATTCCCTTAAATATTGCTGTTTCAGTTAACATTTCTGCCCATAAATCAGTCACTGGAATATTCAGAGAAAGCAAATATGAAAGGGGTGTGAACACAGCTGAAGGCTATTCAATGTTTTATTCAAGGGAGTTTTCATGGAAAATATTTTGAGGTATTTGCTTAGTTCTAATCATTACCATGGGACACCCTGGAAATCCAATAGTAACAGAAATGGCAAAACTTGAAAGCAATTAAATATGTTTGAAGAGAGAAATTTTCATTTTATGTTTGCATTGAAATTTTGGTGCAGGAAGGAGGCAGCCCAGCTGAGCCAGATTCCACCCTTCTCTCAGCATTCAGGGCTGGGAAAGCCATGGCTCTGCCCCCAGCTCCACGAGACCTCTGTGCCTACAGGGAGCTTTGGTTTGCTGTCCCTGGTTTCTGCCAGGGCTGGGGCTATTGCTGAACTCTGGGCTGTTTGCATCTCCTGTGAAATGTTGCAGGCAACAGGAGTGTGTTGGGATGGAGGTCCTGGTGGGAAAGCACCACGTCCTAGTTCTGTCTGCATCCAGGGGAGCGGGACAGGGGAGCAGCAGGGAATGCCTGGCCGTGGCACTCAGTGCTCTGGGCTGGTGACAAGGTGGGCACAGGGTGGACATGGTGATCTTGGAGGGCACTTCCAACCTCAGTGATTCTGGGATTCTGGAATGTCTGAGCTGGTGCTGAAGTAGCTCAAGCCCTAAGAACAAGATGCCAATAAATTTGTCATGGACCACCAGCCCAAGCACAGTCCCCTCTGTCAGAGGTCGGGCACCTTTAGGAGAACACAGAGTTTGCAACCTGCAGGTTGCCCAAAAGGAGCTGAACCTTTGCAGCCCTTATTTTCCCTTTCAGTGGGAACCAGGGAGATGATCCAAGCACAGCTCCCTCAGTGGCACCTTCCCCAGACCCCTCAAAGCTTCCTGAGCTGCTGGGGCCAGGCTGTGCCTTCTCAGACTGTGTCTCAGAGCTGAGATGTGAGCAGGGTTTTCACACCTCTGAGAGTTCAGCCCCGAGCTCAGCTGAGCCCTGGCATTTCTCTTTGCATCCCAAGGGCTCTTTGTCCGGGCTGCGTGTTCAGAGAGACAACAACAATGAGCATCCATGGAAATTCAGTGCTCTCCTCCTCTCCACTGATCAAGCACAAGATAATAAAGACATTGCATCTGAAACATAGCTGGTCAAATTTCGGAAGGCCAAAAATATGAAGGCATGTCATGAATTAGGCTGGCTGGATGAGCTCCTATAGCATAAAAGAGTGCCAAAGAACCACACAGGGTTTTTTTCCCCTTCAGGACTTAGCACTTAGCAGCTATTCAATTACTGTTTCAAGATAAAGCACGAATGCAACAGCTATTTTACACTGTACTTCATATTTTTCTCTCTGAATATGGAATTGCAGTGCTGATCACACAAGCATCACACAGCTAAGCCCCAATACCAACATCCTCAAAAGGACTCTTTCTGTGCTGAGTTTGAACACCTGGACATGGCATGAAAAATCCACCATTTTTCCTTTAGGAATGGGACTTTGACCAGTCCATAAAGCATTGTGAGGGGGTGTTTGTGGGATGTGCCCTCCAGGCTCTGTCTGAGGTATTATTTAAAAAGTAACAACCAGATGATAAAGGAAAAGTGTCTTGCATAAATAACAGGCAGTAACACAGAACAGGGTCACAAGCAGAAAATACCAACATAAAAGTTCCATCCTATCCCTCAAAAAGCACCATCAGGTCCCAGTTCTGCCATCAGGACAATGACTTTACACATTGCAATCGAGGGTGTAATTGCACCAATTCTCTGTAATCTTCTCCACATCCCAAAGCAAACCCTGAGCTGCCCCAGAAACACATTCACATTGACTGTCTCCAGGCTCCTCTTCTACCACAGGACTTTTCATTCCAATGTTTGGTTTATAGTGGTGTCATTAGGAAATATCAGGAATGTTAACATTTTAATATCATGAGGTAGATGCAACTTTTTTTTTTTTTGCAATATCAACTTTCAGGAAGTTATGAAAACCTGACATTTTGTAGTAAGCAAGCAAAAAAACCCCACCAACAAACCCAAACAAATGACAAGAGGAAATTTAGCTGCAGATCCTCAGAACATCTGGTGCTGATGTGCTGAACCACGGGATAAACTGGGATAGTGCTTGGGACTAACTTACACATTAGTGGAGAGGAGAAGGGGAGCTCATCTCTTCTCATTCAAAATATTAATTTTAGATATTTAGGTGCTGAAGTCAACAAGGTGCCTCAGCACATGCCTGAATCACAGCCCAGCCAGTTCACTTGGTGCCATAAAATAACATTTGATAATTTGTACAAAGCTTGAGAGATGGCTGGTGATTTGTTATCTGTAAATCCAATGAACTTTTGACACATCCTGTTGCCTGGGTGAGCCAGACATCCATTCAGTTCCTAATAGGGGAAAGTTGGGGCCCAGCCTGATTTGTTTTACTGATGGAAATGTCTCATAGAGCCATATTTTGTGAATGGCTGATAGATCTAATGAAAGCATTAGCCCTTGCCCACAATGCTGAATATAATGAGAGGAACCATTCTGAGGTGTTCAGGCACTCAGAAACACAGGCAGGATCTACTAAAAATCCTTTTAAACAGCTGCCTGCAGAATTACACACTAATATTTGAAATATCTGGTTGATCAATTAATTCTCTATGAACATGGCAAAAATTGGTCCTTTTTGCTCCAACATGAAATAAAATGGTATATTCAGAGAATGTTGAATCATGCAAGATGCAAGTAAGCAAAACTCTCCTTTTAAAGGTATTTTTTTCCCCCATGGGGAAAATTCAAATTGTAAAATTCTGACTTAATGTGGAAATCTGGCAATTTCAGTGAGGCATTAGTTGGGAAAGTTTTTTAGGTCAGCCTGGGATTGTGGATGAGGGAGGAATGAGTAACACTGCCTCTGAGTAGCTAAAGCCCTTGTGGCTCTGGGATGTTAAGAGAGGAGACTCAGCCTTATGTATCTTATTTAATCAAAGAATATATAACTTCATCAGAGCTGGCTTCAACTTTCAAGTAGAAATAAACCACTTCTATAACTGGAAATTATTAGATACTCATATTACAGCAAAACATCCAAGGGTTTTTGCCTTTCTGGATTCACAGCCAAAGAAAGAGAACAAAAGGAAGAACAAATGTAAAAGAGAGAAGCAGCAC
>JAWWEE010000051.1:13213216-13229126 GCA_035221455.1 Xenops minutus | reverse complement strand
CCTGGCAGGGACTTGCAGAGCCAGAAGGTCCCCCCTGAGCCTCCTTTTCTCCAGGCTGAGCCCCCCCAGCTCCTCCTGCTGCTCCAGCCCCTTCCCCAGCTCCGTTCCCTTCCCTGGACACGCTGCAGCCCCTCCATGTCCAGAACTGGACACAGCCTGGAGGTGCCCCAGCAGTGCCAGCACAGAGGGACAAACATGCTAAACATGGACTAAGCCCTACAAAAGAGGCTTTCTCCTCTCCTTGGTGCTGGAGACAACAGTGCTTGAAATGCCTTATTAGAAATCCAGGGTGGAACATAAACCAGTAGTTAATGAATTAGATCTTACATTGGTCAATCCAGTCACAGATAAGACTAACCTTTCAAGCACAGGGCAAAGCTGCATCCATGGATGTAGGGAAGGAGGAGTGATTACCCTCTGGTAATTCAGAGGAAGAGTGTTGTGCAAGGCGCTTGGGATTTGTGATAATTCAGTAATAATAACAGACTTTGGGCTGAACTGCATGCTTTGAATTTTGTTCTCTATATTATATCAAAAATCTTGGGTAGAGATCTGTAGTCTGCAAAACTTACATAAAGGCTTTCATTGATTTTAAAATTCATTCAACTCCCCCTGAAAATCTTATTGTCTCTCTCTGGGTTTTATGATTCACCATTTATGAATCAAATTTGCAAACTTTGAACTTATTCAGACTTTGAATGTGCTCAACCATATAAAAAGCCAAAATAATTTCTCCCAAATAATCCCAATTACTCTCAACACTTAATTGGTATTAATTTATCTAATTTGAGCTATTGCTGACGAAAATGATTAAAGTGCTTTTCACTGGAATAAGGTTCCGAATGGACAAAGTATTTCACATTATCTGCTGAAAAGCCATTCTAGTGGGTAATGTTTGCTATTCCCTTCACATACAATTATTCCTCTCAGTATTAATCAGACAATTTTTCAAAGGTGTAGTCATGAAATTGGACTGGCTCCATGCCTAATCCAATATATGTTGCTCAGTAAACATATATCTTTGGATATATGTTTATATCCAAAGATATATGTTTTCTAGGCAACTGAATTTTAGCAGAGTGACATAGTCCCAGGCAGGAGCCCAGCAATACAAACAGATATTTTCTTGATGGAGGACTCATTACTATGCAAAGCTATTTTTAGTTTTGTGCTTAACATGTTTTGGGTGAAGCAAACCAAAGCAGAGGTAGGCTATTTTCCTAAGTAATTCTGTCCTGTATGTGCCATGTTGGGGAGATGTCAGTGACTCAGGGCTTTAAATAAAAACACAAGACTTCATTTCCCTGTTTCCTGCTGCATTACTTAGGTAAAAAGAAAACATCTCTGCAAAGTCATACTGAGTAACACCAATGTACTACGGCGACAACTGCCTGGGAGGAAACCTCCCTGAGGGCACACGAGTGAAGGGTTCATTCATCAGCAGTGAAGTCAGGAACTTAACGTGTCCAAGGGATAATATGGAATAACTCTGCTGAGACAATAACCTACATTTAAATCAGAACTGGAATAAATTTGGAATTCACAGCAACGGGTTCTGTAACATCTGACGCTCCTCAGCCTTACTGAGCTGAGGGAGATGGAAATTCCTGAGCTGCCTTTTGCAGGGTTTTCAAGTTACATTTGTAGGCTAAAGAGCCAACTAACCCACAGGGTGCTATCACTAGTACAAGTTTGTGCTGTGGACACATCTGAAGCAGAGGGTTGTACCTGGAGAAGCTTTGCATTAGCATCTGGTCTGAGCAGAGCCCTCTGCACACTCCTCGAGGACACAGAAAGCACTGACATCCTCACCAACAGCAAGCCCTGGTGTGGCCTGGGTCCTGCTGCAGTAAGGGCAAGGGAAGCAGCTCAGAAGGAATATTTATCAGTTTGGAAAGAGGATGATGTCCAACTCTTGCTGCTTCCCAATGTGCACTCCCAGAGGCACCTCCAGGACCCTTCCCACGACCAAGAGCTTGCAGGACCAGGTCCAGCCCCAACCCACTCTGCTCATTCAGCCCTGTATCCTGCAGACATGTTCATCAGAACATATTCCTACTGGTTATGCACTTATATGTGCTTTTACTTAAGGATCAAGCAGCTGCTGCAACTCATTTTACCCCCTCGCTCCTGCATTTTGAAATATTATTTTGCTCTTAATTTTCAGCCTCCTCTGCCTCCTCCTTTCTCTCTCACTCTCACTTTTTTATTTTCGTTGGTGACCACAAGTGTAGTTTCAGTAAATAAAGCTGGTGCTTGATAATGTGGAACGGCCAGGAGCTTAACTCTGCCCTTGGAGATCGCTTACATCAAACCAGCAATCAAAAAGTGGTGCAGATAAAATTTGTCATCAGGGATTTCCTACAAAAGAATTACAGTGGAGAAATAGCCTGATCGATACTATGGATTTTCACTGCAGGGGCTGATAGTCCAATTGCTGTGAAACACTCACACAGATAAAAGGGCACGGCTGCCACTTTGTTACAGACTGCTGACTCAGCGCAAAGCCTGGCAGGTATTTATAGGCCAAAGTGATACAGAATTATCACCTTGCAGTGCCCAGCTCTTGTTAGTTCGGAGATTGCCTCCCTTTATGGGATTGCTAAATGCAGGTGAATGGAAAAATGATGGCTAACAGCTGTCAAAATGCAACAGAATGAAGTACTTAAATCTTTTTTTATCCATTAAAAGGGTAACAACCAAACATATATCATGGTGCAGACGTTGTAATGATATTTGGGGCCAGTAAACTAGGGGTTATAAACAATGTACATCCGATCAGAATGGGAAGGGAAATACAAAAGGGAAAAAACAGCAATAATAAAAATTCTTTTTGTTACTTTACAATATGTGGCTTTGCCATTTACTTTGCTGCTCTTTGCAGGGATCTCCAGGCCCCTGGTCGAGGCTGCTCAGATCAACCTCCAGCTCCATCAATACAGGATCATTTTATACCTCATAGTGCAGGGAAAACTGCTCTAAGAAGCCATTGGGGTGGCTCCAGGAACTTTTCTTCATCATTCTAAGCCAGTAATTTACACCCTCACCAAGGTGAAATGCTGATGGACATCTCATATCAAGCAACAGCACTGAGAGCTCATTGACTTCAAGGGCTGTGTCACACCCAGACACTCACAGGATCAGACCACAGCACAGGCAGAAGAAACACGCCCACCTTTTGGTCCAACAGGTAGCACAAAGCATCTCTGTCCTGGTGAACAGCCCAGGATTGGCTCTTCTCAGCCCTGAGCTATTACACCTCTAGTACAAGCCTGAACATGGTTTTTAAGTGGCTTAAAACCAGTCTGAGAACTTAAAGATTCTCTTTTTTTTTTTTTCCTCCATTAAAACTACTTTTAAAACCATCTTAGGTGTCTTGGAGAAACACAAATAGGAGCATTAAAAAGCTGAAATTTTTTAAAAGTCTCAAGAAAGTCATGGCCAGCAGTAGCCAAAATTCAAGGCAGTTTATGTACCTAATGCTTTAGACTTCATTTAATACCAGAGCTTTGAACTAAAGGAAGAAATACTGCCCAAAGACTGCCAACTGTATTATTCAAAATAGCACAAAGCACCTGGAGTTAGGAAGAAGTTTTCACTAAGTTTACCCACAATGGTTAACTGCAGGAGCTCTGGAGTGAAAATGCACAAGCTTTAAATTAAAATACTAAAATAAAAAGCAAAGTATTCAATTAAATAATAATTTGGTTGCCTGTAAGAAACATTGCAGGTTTCTAAACTAACATCTTTCCTAACCAGGAGAGAAGCCACACCTTTCTCCGTGCTCCAGAGGGAAAATTACTGCAGCACTTGTCTGAACTGCCTGGTGCTGGTAGAATCAGAGCTGCTCTCATCACACTGTTGTTGGATGAAGTTTACTGTCACTAGCAATAAGCAGTAGATAAAAGGAGGGAGGGGAGGGGGATAAGAAAACAAAAGGGGAAAATAGAAGCTAAAAAATTCACCAGAGGTGAAAATAAAAAGGGGGGGGTGTGTGTGCAAAAAAGAAGATATACATAAACTAGCTGTTTTTGTCTTTCTAGTTGCTATGATGTGCACAAAGGAAATAGACTGAATAAAATCACATCTCAGGAACACCAACATAAATTCCCCCTTGCTTTGACAAGTACGTAATTTTGTGCAGTGATGCTCTTCACATCTGGAGAGTTATGAGGCAATTTCATTCCCATCTGACAAATTTACAAAGAAACATTAGAGAGAAGGGATTAGAAAAGCGAGAAATCTTTATAGACTTTTTCCTCAGGCTGTATTTTCCTTCCATCTTTTGGCTCTTCCTTGAGGAATATGTATGAGTGACTCATTCTGTATGAGCGCCATAACTGAAACACTTAGCAGATAAGCAGAACATGAAATGTGCTTTAAATCAACTAATTGTATTTACATTATCTGGGAGGGCTCATCCTGATTGGCTAAAGTTTGTAAAAATTTGCTATTGTGCATTTTCAAGATAACAATTTAAAACGGGGCAAGAAAAACCGAAAAGCTCAAATATTATCTCCATAACTTCGCAGAGAAGTCCGCGGCAGGAAAGGAACTTGCACTTGCAAAGCACTTCACAGCTTCGAGCTCTGCTTGACCTTTTTACCCTCATCGTGGTTTCATTAAGACCAATTTTGGGAGACTGAGGTAGGTGGAATGATCTCCTAAATTCAGGGAGAAAATAAATGCCCCTGGGAAAGAGGACAGGGAAGGACTAGTCGGGCTTTTCCAGCGATGTTGAGCTCGAGCCATAGAGGCCACCAGGTACTTGGCAGCACACATTGATAAACTTCATCCTACTGAGAAAACCCAAAGGGAAGGAGGAGATGAGGAGAGAGCAAGGTGTTGTTATTGTTAGTGCCTTGTCAACTCTGTGAAAGGCCTGGGAATTCCTCAGTTTTGTGGCTGCACCATTACACCTTCTTTCTTCTAAAAAAAACCCCAGAGAGGCTGGTTCAGCCTTCTCTTTGCTGGCAGTGGCTGATTCTGGCACAGATTATTCTAGGAATAAATGCTAATAAGAAATGTTGTAAAGGCTTTGCTTTCTCCTGCAAGGTTTTAAAAAGCAGCCATGGCTTGTTGTGGTTGTGCTGCTGAATGTATGTGAGCTGAGCTGATACACGACTGCTACAGCACATCAGTGTTTTATGTTCTATGTGTAATCACTATTTATTTTTATCTGTTTTTCTTAGGTTTTTTAAATACCAAAATTTGGCATTGATTGCTCTTTATTGGTGTAACATCAAGGAACTTCCAGCAGGGATAAGCTGGGCCCTGCCTGTCCTGAGCTTTTGTCTCTGCACAGTTTAATGTGGGTCTCCTTGTAAGGTCATTTCAAGTGCTGGATGAAGGTACTTCCCTCCTCCTTTTATTAATGAAAATTATATGATGGTGCTCGGAAGTTCCAAAACATATTCCTTTCTTGGCACAAAGATGAAATATAATAAAGTGCAGATGCTTTGTGATACAGAGCACAGATGAAAATGCTTTATAACCACGACGGATGGAGAGAGGGAAGCACAGGGGACACGCTGCCTCGGCCCCGCTGGAAAGCCCCAAAGCAATCACTGCAATCTCGGTGATGTGACAGAAGAAAGTCGGGGCAGGGTATTTATTATCTTTTTCATGGGACCCAGGTGGACCTCCTGGCAGCCATGTTTATGGCTCAGGATCCATCTGAAAATAGGGAGCCATAATAAATGGAAACTCAGATGGGGAACTGGGCTGGATTTAAACATGTTTCATCTTTTACTGTCTCTGCATTTGCAATCAGTTTTGCATGGAGGACACTTCAGAACAACTTCTGACCGTGCTGCTTCACCTTTTGTGTCCCCTTTCCCTCCTTGTGTTTTGACAACTACATGGACTGGATAAAAAGTTCTGTCACGAGACTTTTGTTCCACAAAGGGAGACTTGAAAGCCATGTCTCCTTTTCTAACTAATAGATAGATGATAAAAAAATGTTTCCTATGTTTTCCTTAATAAGAAAGTTTAGTAATTTTCTTGTCAGACAGAAGTGGAAGCAGAAATGTTTGCTACTCCTTGCCCTTGATGCACAGTTTAGATATTCCTTTTAGATATTCATTTGGGCAAAAGTCCTTTAAATCTCGAGAGAATTAGCAGAAGTTGTTATAGAGTGGGACTGCCTCTGTTATTCACTAGACACATTGAGAATGGCCCCTGAAAACAACACAGAAGAGAGAAGGGTCCAAGCCAAGAGGTCTGGAACCTCACCAGCCTGTAGCCTGCAGGACTCAGAGACATTGGGGTAAAGGATTTTGGTTCCAGTCTGTTTTTTCCAGTAGAGATGGAAACTGTAAGCTCAGCTCAAGATCTGAACCATACATTCTTAAGTCACAACTCACGTCTGGTCGTGCAGCCTGTTCAGATGGGGTCCCAAGGGCACCCCTTCTTACCTCAAGGGTGATTTTTGCAGAAGAGACAAAAATTTTGTGAGAAAAGACATTACTTCTGCCATTTCTAATATGCTCTGACAAGAGGATGACCACAAAGAGAAATAAATTCAAAATATTTTGGCCTTTTTGGCCCAATCCAGGAATGATGAGTATAGGAAAACACAAGAATGCAGCTGTCACAGATGACACACTCAGGTGAATTTAAGGTCAGCATTTATTCTGACCAATGTTTGTCTTATCAGCAAGGAACAATGCAAGTGATTCCCTCCCCTGAGCAACTGCAGGCCTTTCTCCTAAAGCAGCTCCCCCTTTACACCTGCTCTTGGTTCCAGCTCCTCATTTGCCCCTGCACGGGCAGAGCTGTCCACCCACCCCTCCAGGACAGCACACCAAGGCAGGAGGGTGCACACCACGGTTTGCATCACAAGTCACTGCCACAGCTTCAAGGAATTCCTCTGGAAACATTTAATTCTCCTCCTAAATATCAATATGAATTAATAATAACAGCTAAATGTAACAATAACAAACAAACAGTAATTTATATAATAAACCGGATGCTATATTATGCAATACAAATTCAATAAAATCATAAATATCAATATGAGTTAATAATAAGATCTGAGTTATCAAGAAGCTCATTTCTGTGGAGAAAATCTTTGCTGTGCTCAACATGTTTGTACAACCCCTATGACTGCACGAGTGTACTGATAGCTGGGTGCTCACAGGATATCTTACACAGAAAATTAAATAAATAACTATGTTTTCAAGAGCATAGCATATATTAAATAAACATACAACTACGTTTTCAGGTATAGCTTCCCTCTTTGAAAACTTACTGCACACCCAGCTGTCTTTGAAAAGTAGTAGATTGAAATGAAGGTGGAAAGTCTCTTTACAAATCACTTTTGAATAAATTTAAGAAAAAAATTCTTTAATTTCTTTCTTTCTCTGTGTGTGAGGCATCTAAAGCACAATCAATTGCATAGTAAAGGTAGTTGAAATCAAAAATTAATATTTGGATTATTTTGATCCTGATAATTCCCAATTGTTTTGAAAGGAAATTATATTTGATAGTCTCTCCAGAATGTACTTAGAAATTCATAGGAACACCATTAAAATACAGCATTAATTAACATCCACTTTTATAAAGTGCTTCTAATATTGTGTAAACAAGCAAGAGTTGAAAAGCTTATTTTTAACTTATATCTGCATATGCAGTGTGATCATAGTGAGTTACAAAAATACCCAAAGAGCACTGGGAAATGAATTTTCACAGTTTGTTTCTGGTTGAAGACACACCAAAGTACCTGTCTTTAATTTGAGTAGCTGTGAACAAAAGGCACTTGCCAGCTTGCTTTGCATCGTATTTATGTGCTCGTGTCAGTTCAGCCATGGGTGGAATACTGATGTGTCAATATTTGTTAGCCAAAATGAGAACAAGGAACTGACTTGAAATACCTTGGAACAATCAGAAGCAATTGTGTGCTGTTGTGTTGGGTTAAATCAGGCTGGGCCATGTCTTATCTCTCCAAAAATAAAGGCAGCTGGGGGTGTGTGCTCCACACCCCACGTTCAGGAGCAGGAGCAGGAGCTGCTTTAAGCACCTGCCAGCCCCTCACAGCCTCCATCCACAGCCTGGACCAGGGGAGGGAGAGCTCCAGAGGGGCTGTCTGGGGAGCCACAACCTGCAGGTGTGCACATCCAGCCTAGGTTTACAGTTAGCAACATGAAAAGCCCTCGAAACTCAGTTTTAGTAGTTGAGATCCGAATGGTTATGATTTAATTTTCCACATCTGGGAGATGGTTGAGTTCACTTTGATTTTGCAACATCATGCTTTCAGTGCCTGAAATCTAACCTAAACTCTCAGAAACCAAATGGATTGTTTTGGTAACAGGATCGAATTAATCTGGAATTGGAGGCAAGGTCTAAAATTTACTTTGTGACTGGTGTAAATCATCTGCAAGATACTCTTGCTGAAAAACAAGACATAGTGGGGAGCTGCTGTCCCCCCTGGGACACGGGCAGGGCAGGTCACAGAACCCTGTTTGCTGAGACCCCCCCAACACTGAATGTTGGGGTTTGGGTTCAGCTGAGCTCAGGCAGGGGCTCTGAATGCCTCAGTCTCTAAAGTTCTGTAAATCAAAATGGACCTTCCTGAATCTCCCTCCCTGCTCACATGTCACTGTCACATCCTGAGTTATACTGATGCAGAAAGGAAGGGACTCGTGAAGGATCAAGACCCACAGACATCCATGACAGATCTTTCAGCCAGAAGACTCACAAAACATCTGCTCCACACCTGCTATAAACTCTGGACTGAAAAATACTTATCAATAACGAGCATCAATAACTGACAAAGAGCAGCAAACTATTAGTACCACAAGGACAACACAGGAGAGTTCAGGGCAGTTCACATTTCTCGAGTCCTAGAATAACAGCAGGGGACTTACTATGGGGAATTTTTACCCTTAAGACATATCTTGTTTTAAAATTAAAAGCTTTCCTCCCTTACTCTTTTTTAAAGAGACAAATCCTTGAACTGGTCATTTTTATCACTTTCTGGAAACAGTTATTTATGCCCATATGCATCTTTTATGGTGGTAACAGTCAGAAAATGGTGACTGGGATGCTCCAGAGATACAAGAAAGATGCAGTTTGCAGGTGGAGATAATGCCTTTTATTAGATCAGCTGATTAGACTTGAAAAAGACAGACAAACCTTCAGAAAGACAAGCCCTTCTTCAGACTTTAAATGTGATAGACATCTTGAAGACGTTATTATAAAAGCTTGATATGATGCTTTAAAGCACTGTTCATTCGTAAGATCACTCAGGGACTCCTTCAGAAGCTGCAAGTCTTCAAAAGTGATCCAGGAAATGCTAAAATACTCTGTGCTTTTCAAAGGCTAAAAAAAAAGTCTTCCTGTTGTGAAAGAACAATAGGAAACGAATTTGCTGGGTTTTTTTGGCTGAACACCTTCCAAGTTACATGTTTGGATGATTACCCTTCTCATTTTAAAGGGGAATGTTTACTGAGCATTTACAAAGAAATAGCAGGCTGCTGAGAGCCAGGTTTGCCTTCCTGAGATGTTCAAATAACCAGGATCAGGAATTATTCACGTAATTAATGTCAGGAAGAACAGCTCACAAGGACTTCAGAAGTTCAGTGTTCAAGCCCTAAGCAACATCTGAGCTGTAGCCCAGGAGTTTAAAGGTGGAAGGAATCTCTCTTAGACCAAGCCTAGTCCCTACAGTGATTAAATTCCTGCCAGTTGGGTGTGATTGCTCCTGACCCTGAGTCCCTGCAGTGCAGCAGTGCTGGTTCCCCCTTGCACCCTCCTGGAGGTGGTGAAGCCATTTGGCAGCACCATGTCACTGAAGAATATCCATGTGCAGACAGAAACTCCCACTTGCTCCTTTAAATCAGTTTTCAGCAGCTTTTGTACCACCAAAATAGCACAAAATATATTTACCCCAAGCTCATGGCCTAAAAATTCTGATCCCCACTAGGAATGCTAAATGAACTGAAACCATGCTGGGGACAGGACATCAACAGACAAAAGGTTCTGACCTTGAATTTTACATTCTTCTCCATCTCTAATTTTCCTGTTCCGTGTTTTCTTATCTCTAACCCAAGTTAGAGCTCGTGGCTGCTGGTCCACACTCAGGCTTGTCACCAGTGATCTCTGGACAAGTCCCTTACTCTTCTCAGCCCTGAGTTTATCTCACTAACACTTGGTATCCCCACAGAGGAGCCACAAACTTAGTTCATATCCAAAGTGATCCAAAGATGGAAAATAGAAAGGAAATGCAAAGTGATACCACATTTCTCATTTAAAATGAGTGGGTGACAAATTGCTCATCAGATTGTACAATTTGGGTTGCTCTTACTCGCTTGCTAATTAACCAGTCTGACATTATGTTTCCTCCCTCTTGCATCCACCCTGCCTCCGAACTAATCAGGGTTCAATGACAGCATCACTTATCCCAGGACACATTCCAATAATTAAGGTTTGGAGGACATCTTGCAAACTCCATCACATACCAAGACGATTTTCTCTCCCTCTACTGCTGCGTGTCTGACATGTGACAAGACAAAGCCCTGCTCTCATATACATAACAGCAGGATGCTTTCCCACCTTTTAATGGCTCACTGAATCTCTTCCCCACAACTCTGACAGTAGGCAAGTGCACTGCACAAATGACTCTGTCTGGAGAAGTGAAACCTCCCAGGCCCTGGACTTGGCAAAACAAAAAACCCATGTTGCCAGAAGCTGATCTATTGCTAAACACAGATTTTTAGTGCAGGAACACACGATCCTCTGAGCTGGGTTTTACTTCTTACACTCTTTTCCTCGCTGCTCTATCTCTTCCTTGGATTTTCATGAATCCAAGCACATTTTGGCTTTGCATAGAAAGGGCAGCACAGGTAGGGGCACCTCACAGTCATTTAGGGAGGGGAGAGAAGCCAGTAAGAGTCCTGGTACTTGATTACTTGATTGCTTTTTAAACCTCCATATGCAGAAGCAACGCCAAATGGAACGCAGGGCTTTGCACTGGTGTGTGCCCAGAGTATCTTCATTAGCACTGACAGGGCTGTTCTGACTTCCCCACCAGTAACCAGCTCCCTCTGCTCTGGGTTTGTTCACTCAGATTTAATTCAGCTGCACAGGCCAACCGAGTCAGCCTGCCCAAGGTCTGCAGAGACCAAATTTGAGCATAAGCTGATCATTCATTGCATCCTCAGAGGTTTCCTCCCTTCAGTTCCCCTCCTGGGAAAAGCCAGCTCATGAGCTTTGTGGGAGGCACGATCCACTGCCTAAGCTAAAGGTCTAGACTTGGCAAGAGCAAAGCCTGATCCTATGATTTTGGTTTGGAACCCAAAGCACCAATGGGAACGTGGCTGCAAATACTCTCCTCCAGGAAGCCTGAATGTCCTGGTGATCAGTTCTCCCAAAAAACAGATGGAGAGACCGTTCATTTGCGCTTAGTGCTTGATTCTGAAGCACTATTTTCATCAGCATCAGCAAAAAATGGGAATTTTGGCTTGGATTCCACCAAAAGCATGTTTTAGGATTGATTTCAATGCAGTCACGAGTCTGCCTATAGTACAATTAAGTCAGGCTCCCCTCTTAATGTCAGTGGGTAACTTTAGACTTGACACTAACTCATCCAAGATATTTCATGTGTTCTCTCCCGGTTGAGGGGACTGATTTCTGAGCTTTTACTGGTTCACACAAATGTAGGGGTTTTCTTTACCTGTCTCATCTGAATAAAAATCAACTCCAAGAAAGACTCTTCTCTGTACATGGGAATGGGAAGAAATACACAGTCACAATCTTTGTCTTATGCAATACCACACTACTTCACACACCATTATGCCTAGAAAGCCTCCACCAGATGCTTCCAATAAATTCTATAAAGATAAAAAAGAGAAGAAAAGACAATTTCGTGCTCCTCAGATCTCCTCACGTAACTTAGCATAGGTAGGCAGACAATGGGAGTAGGACAGAGGGGTTTGGGAGCCTGAAGAGAAGGGCAGGGAGATGAGGGGAATTCAGCTGAGGTCGAGGGGCACGTCCAGCATTGCTGTCTCCAGGCTGAAGCTGCAACTGGTTCTTCTCCACTGTCTTTTGCACCATCAGGTATTTGCCTTTTTTACATCCAAAAAAAAGTGCAACAGACCCTCTGTTTCATATATAACTTTCAAGGTCACTTGCATAAAATGTACAAAAAGCACATTTTTGTTGATGGAATGGCCTTTTGCTAATGAGGTAATTAGTGATATTACAGCAGGAAAAAAGGGGGGATTTCTTTCTCCTTTTCTCCCTTTTTGCAAACCCAGTGAAGTGGCAAATTTTGCCGCATTTGCTGTATGTGCACAATATTTCACCCAGCTCTACAGAGTAATGTGTTTTTTGAGTAGCAACTGTATTTGCTGAAACTAAGTTATAATAATTTGATGACGAGGAACAAGATTAATTCAAGAAACTACTATTCTCATGACAATTGCAAAATATAGTAGGGGACAGTGTTAGCATGAATAAAAATGTTTAGGGCATCTTACTGCTCCATCAGTGGGAACCCTGAGATGGTAAAATATCCAGCACGGATATTAGGGGGTCACATCTCTTGGGGTGCACCAAGATAAGCAGTGAATTCCTCTATAAGGAAACCAGGAGCTGCAAGGAAAACTATCATTGGAGAAAGCATGACTATATGTACAATAGAAGGATAAAAACCAGTGAAAGATATAATTACATTAAATTATAGCAACTGCCATGTAAAAGTACCAATGAAAGTAACAAAAAGAATTGTCATTTCCTTTAGAAATGATGTTTGATGACATCGCAGAGGCTTCACTTCTCCTCGCACATGGAGATGTGCCAGTTATCCAACATCTAAGGGGAAAACAAAGAGCCCCATTCCAGCCTCAGTTACAGCACAATTGGGAACAGCACTTAGCTTGTCAGTCAGGATGTGACAATCAAAGCTGGAGCTCCTGACTGAACCATCTTTGAAGGCGATTTTGGTGGGGTTTTTCCCCCAAAAAGCTGTAACATCCAGTCAAAGCAGCACTGACCTGTGCCTCGATCTCTCACAATATAAACAACAACCACCAATGATACCGGGAGGAATTCTGAAGAACTGGTTCACAGATTAACATTTTCCTAGTGTAAGTAGATGAGACCAAATATAGAGTGAGTCAGTGATATGCACATATGTTATATAAAGGCCTAATATTCACTGAAGATAAGGAGGTATTTTTCAACTGCATGTACCAGAGAGTTGGGATTTGGAGATCTATAAATAGTTTGATGAAGTTATGGAAGAAGAAAATTACAGAAAAAAAAAATTAAAAATTACCAAAAGTTGAGATAGTAAGAAAATTTTCTGTTCTTAATCACAAGAAACCCCACGTCCTTGTCTCCTGCCAGTCTTGTGTTAAGAAGGCACTTTCCCAAATCAGATGTTGGGTAAGGGGTTTGGCACCTGCTGGATGTGTTCAAGTTTCTCTGCACTGTGGTTTTACAAAGAGGGTGTGTATGAGATCAGTCAGTCTCTGCTTTTGAGATACTTTTGTGCAGGCGGCAGGACTTAGTTGTGTATCCCACGTTTCAGGTGCTACAGAGCATCCCCTGCTCTCGGCACAGACACTCCCAGCCCAGCACCTCTGCTGGGGGGTGATCACAGGGCTCATCCCGCCTTTGAGAGGGCTCTGCCTGCTGATAAAAAGCTTTCAGATGTTCTGAAGTCAGCCTCTATCTTACTTTGAACAAGTGAAGCTGGACATGAAAAGCCCCAAGAGCCTTTCTCAACAAACCTTGAAAGCACCATCTTAATAAAATGATGAACTGGAGCAACTGGCACTGCAGTCAGGCAGCTTTCCAGTGCCAAATTCCCACCCAAAGAGAGAACTGACCCCTTTTAAATGTTCTACCATCTTGCTCACTCTCACAGGTTGTTTTACCTGCGTGCACTTTGTTCGTGGTACCCCTGCAGAATTTTCATCAGTGAAGTCCCAGTGCAAGTGCATTTTCTGAACAGAAACCATGCCTTGGAAAAATGACGCACAAGTTTCTTCAGCTTAATGTCAACACATGTAAAAGAAGGAATAAGAGGATACAAAATGTTATCTTGTAATGTCAGAGCCTCATGGCAGGGGCGTGTTGGCAGCACGGAGTGCAAAGCAATGAGAGATCAGCACTGGTGGATCTGAAGTTCTCTCCACCGAGGGACTCGAGCGGAACAAATTGAAGCTTGCAGAAGTGTGAGTTGTAAAACTGGCAGAGCTGTTAAACTGGCTTTCCTTAAAATTATGAATTAGTTGGGCCATTTCTTTTAGTGGCAGACAGTGAATCTGGGGTGTCCATCAGTGGACGGGCTGTAAATCGAGTGCTGTGGGACAACAGGACAGAAACCTGCCGTGGCAGACCTGGGGCTCCTCAGACCTCCTGTGGAACTGCCTGGGAACAGCGTGGACCCTTTGGCATCACAAAGAGCAAAGAGACACAGAGTAAAGGGCACGAAGGAGTGACCGTGGCTCAGGACACACCTTGTGCCACGGTACTGCTGAAATGTGTGCCCCACCAAGCAGGGCCCAGCCTCTTGTGCAGTCAGTTTGATTTACAGAGAAGATGAAGTTTTCTTGTGTATTAAGTATTTTACAACACGAGGCCAAATTAGGGTAAGGATAAATTAACAGGACTCTGTTGAAGTAGGAGGAATTGTGCCATTGATTCCTGGCGTGTTGCAGGAACAATGCACTAACAAAAGGATGGAGGGAGATGCCCATTTTTGTTCTGCTAAAGAAATAATGAACCCTCTAATTTACTGTTTCCAAACCAGCTTATTCCATTTTAGAGAAGAATGCACTGGGTTGCACCTAGCCACCAAAACTGAGGATATCTATTATTAATGTACTTTCTATGTATTTTTACTGTAATGGCTGATAGCAAAACTTAGGGAGAGTGTACAGTCCCACAGAAGCAGCTGTGAAAAGATCTCCCAGAATTCAGACAAACAGCATTGTTAATAGACTCCTCTTAGTGAAGAGAGAAAACATAGTGTCAATCACACGTGCTGACAGGGTGCAATTAACCCAGCATCAAATTGGAGGGAGATGGATGGGACCAGATGGTCCTGTTATCCTAACAAAGGATTATACAGCAAGTGTCCTTCGGAAGAAAGAGCGTTTTTTAACACAGACCTTTGGAACACACAAAAAAAGATGATGTGAACTAAAGAGGCATTACTGAAAACGGAAATGAGTAAACCATGTTTTAAATATGAATTCCAATAGTTAATTATGCGCTTTAAGTACAAATATATGTTGTATTTTGACCATAATGATGTCTGCTGAAATTTATCCAAAAAGGTCTCTTGAGAGATTGACGTCAGACAGAATCACTGAAAACAAAGTCAGCAAGGAAGGATAGAAAATCAGCATTTTTGCTGTTCCCAAAGAAATTATTTCATTTTTTATCCTAAAGCTGCCTAAATGCTGCTCTCCTATTGCTGCACTTAAGGGAGATGCATATTTTGAAGCCTAATTAGAGAGCAGCAACTGTACTGGGCTGAGCAGTGCACTCCAAACCCCTTCCCAGAGCATGGAAGTGCTTGGGATCATGTGGTTAGGATTAAAACTCTCCCCTGTTATATGTGTGTATATATATGAGCTAGAATATGCATTATGTGGAAGAGATAATCAATTTATGCAAAGACATCAAGCAAAGCAGGTAAATAAGAAGAATTTCTGACAAAGTAAAATCTCAGCTAATATTGCTTTTGAAAAAGAACCCAACACTTAGTACGACTGTCATGTGAAAAGTGCCCAGCGACTGAAATCCTCAAACTTGAGGCATTCCTGGTGTTATCCCAGGATCACTGAGGTTGGAAAAGCCCTCCAAGAGTACCAAGCCCACCCTGTGCCCGATGCCCACCCTGTCCCCCAGCCCAGAGCTCTGAGTGCCACGGCCAGTCCTGCCTTGGGCA
>JAWWEE010000051.1:13164525-13199217 GCA_035221455.1 Xenops minutus | reverse complement strand
TCCCCCAGAGGGTGGTGGGCACTGCCCAGGGCAGTGGGCACAGCCCCAAGGCTGCCAGAGCTGCAGGAGGGTTTGGACAACAGGACAGGGACAGGGTGGGACTGTTGAGGTGTCTGTGCAGGGCCAGGAGTTGGACTGATGGTCCCTGTGGGTCCCTTCCAACGCAGGATATTCTGTGGCCCCCTCCTCAGGCAGCCCCACGTCCCTGCAAACCCTTCCCCAGAGCCCTCCCAGCCCGGGCAGTGGCACTGGGAGGCTCTGCTGGCCATTGCTGCTCCCTGCTCTGTGCACCAGTTCCACATCTATGAATTGGTCCTTTGTAGAAACATCTCTCTCAGCACCTTGTGGTCAGTGGAGCTGTGCCAGTCCACATCAGCAGCACACGTGAGCCCCACCGTTTTGTCTCAGGCTTCAATAAGATAAATGAGTTTAATTCATCCTTTGTGTAAGTAGGGACAACTCCTAGAAATTGCACTGGAGTTGTATGTCTTGGCTTAATCCCTAAATTCATTCCTCTAAACAAAAACCTGTCCTTAAATCACTGTTCTTATGGCTGTCATTAGTAGGAGTTATTTGTGACATAGAGACTTTAAAAATTCCCCATCTAATAGTCATCAGCAGAAAAGATCACTCAAAGCCCTCGGTGATATCAGGGCAGATTCTGATTGCAGCTCACCACTGCCAATATGAAAAACAGAGTCTGTAGAGACTTTGTTTCACAAATTACATTTGCTCAGAGCCACATAACAAAAGAAGTCAGGATCTAGATTAATTATCATGATTATCCTCCAACTCAGAAGTCAGTCAGTCCTCAGTAACAGATTTCTTTATGAAGGCTTACACAATTGCTGATGGGAGTTTGCAGCTTATGCACACAAACCTCCAAATATGCACAAAGGCCAATAAATAAAACAAAATAACCCCCCAAATCCTAATTCCAAAATTAGTGAAAAAGCAACACACTGAGAGCTATGTATTTAACTCTTCCCCACATACACAAAGTTGCTAGGGAACGAGCCAGCGCTCCCAAACTGCCACTACAATTACATTTACAAAGAACTGACAAGGATTGACCTTTGCCTACTCCTTCCTGTCTGCCTTTTACCAGGCATGGAAAAGCCTGGTGGCTTGACAAACACATTTGATGGGCACATTTGCAGACAGCAGGCTGTCTGGAGGGGTGAGGAGCCTGTGCTGGGAGTCTGCTAAGAGCTAAAGAAGCTTTTAAGAGCTCCACAACTGTCAGTGTTGAGCTCCAAGAAGGGTGGCCTTCCCTTCACTAAGCTTTTGCAAGCTTTGGAGACAGCAGATCTGTTTAGCCCTTCCAGCCAATGCCCCATCCAATAGTTTTGCCACCAACTATATATGAAATTGCAGTCTAATTCCTGGAAAAAAAATTAAATAAAGGCTTATATTACCAAAAGTACAGGTGTAAAGTTAGCCAATGCTTTCACAAGTGGAAGCTGTGAGTTTGTAAACAGCTGCAGGGGTTGTGTACAAACACTGTTGTATTGAGGTGATCCCCAAATTCCATGGAAAGCCCTGAACTTATGCACAAAAAAACTTGTGCCTATTTAGTGCCATCAGCTAAGAAATTCTGTGCCATTATCTGTATATTTTAATAATTGCAACTTTCAATGGTAGTGACATAAAAACAATTACTTTTTGAAATTCCTCCGTGTATCTGCATTTGAAACTACACAGCCATTAAAAACAGTCTGTCGAATTAAAGGTTGTGCAATTAATTAAGTGCAAATCCTGTAAAACTGGACCAAGGAGAAAATTCATCAAATGGGTGAAATATGACCTATCTTGTCCAAAAGACAAATATGTTTAAACAAAATATGAAAATTGATGACAAAATTACTGGTAGCAAAATGCACACAGAGCAAATATGAGACAGCTGTACTTGCATTCAGCATGGGAGGTTCACCCTTACAGAATTTGTGATTCATTATCTCCACTGCCTTGTAAAACTTTTCCTAGTTAATCTCTAAAGTACGGCCTTTGTATCTATGGCAATAAAAATTCTCAATAAACCCCCATATAACTGTTTAGCAATGATTTACTGTCCCTCTCCAGAATCAGATTAAATCTGTTATAAATTGGATGTGGGTATCCAGCAGAGCTGTCGCTCTGGCACTCTCTGCCTTTTGGAGCTCCTGCTTCCAACCAACCTCGTGGCCTTGCTGGGGACCCTCGTGGGGACAGCCACCAGTGGTGCCCTGGGTCGGTCCCTGCCCTGTCCTGGGCACTGGACTGTACAAGGGACACTTGGAGGTTGTATCCATGTTGGCCTCTGCTCCCAGGGACAGGAGAGGAATGGCCTCAGGCTGTGCCAGAGGAGGGGCAGGTTGGATATCAGGAGGAATTTCTGCATGGAAAGGGGGGTCAGCCTTGGAAGGGGCTGCCCAGGGAGGGTTTTCCTGTTTTACTCGCAGCAATCCATTGACAAGGAGAGCTGGAGATTCTCTGCCCGACACAACTTGAAGGTACATTTTCAACAGCTCAATAAACTCTTCAAGCAATAAGGCAACAGTTGTCTCCTGTTGCCAGTTTGGGGCACAAACCTCCCTACACGAGTATAAACATCTGCTGATGAGCTGTGACTGAAAACCAGTGGCATACTGGGAGCAGTCACATTTAATTAAGTGCTTAATATTAATTAGACCAGACAAAACTAAAATACAGAGTAAAGGAGAAGCTGGTTGTCTAAGAATATTAAGTCAATAAATTCAAGAAAACCATAGAATATTTATATTCATAAAGGAGAAAACCTCACAAATAATGTTTGGGGGAGGCTGCAGACAGGATGGACTTTGCCATGGGGACAGGAACACCTGAAGGGTTCAGGACTGGCACTTTTAAGCAGAGAGGAGGTTTTCCTTCAGCAACCTGAGGAGCACAGACTGAACCACCTTTGTCTCTGCTTCATTTCTACTTGCAATCCAAAGGACCCAGTGTGCCAGTGCATTGCTCCGGAGAAATGTGGGCACAGACAGGGAATTCTGCCAGGCAGGGACTCCAGATCTCCTTTGAGGAAATCCCTCACACACAGTTCAAAAGAGCCTACTTGTACTGACACATTCCCTTCCTGAGGGACACTCCCTGATGACTCCTGAGGAATTCCCACTGCCAGGGCCGTGTTTGGAAGGTGGGCATGGACAACATGCCCTGTTGGATCCCATGTGCTTGACACTGCAAGCAGGGTTTAGACTGCACAAATCAAACTCCAATTGTGAAGTGCATGGTGGGGAGGAGAGGACTGCAGGGAATGCAGGAACACAGCCTGTTATTTTCATATTAAAATGTAATGGTGCCATTAAAGTTAAAACCACTGTTAAACTTGATTGAGTAAATTAGTTAATTAACCATAGCATCTAATGCATTCCTCCAAGGCATACCTCAGTTCCTCAAGATAGAAGCCTGATAGAATTCCAGTTGTACATTATCCTAGCCGTGAATTTTAGTTTGATTACACTCCTGCAGTGACTTACTGCTTGTCAATGAAGAATGCAAGCTGTCTTTTGAGTCTGAGGTTGATTAAAAATTAGCAGGGAAAAAATGGATATATTTCCTTTTTCACTTATTTGCTTTTAAGAAACTTTTCACATTTTAGAAATTCCTCTTACTCTTTTTCTCCACCCTTTCTTGGAAAAAATTATATTAAAACAAGCTAAAGGTGGAACATTTTGGTCATCTCTGGTTAAGATTAAGGAAGGAGGATTTAGTTCCCTCCTGTCACAGCAGAACAACTACAGTCACATTATAGCACAGCCACTGCCAAGTGAAATTCTCCTTTGATTCCCATTAGTTTACCCACACTGAGGCATTAATCCTATTCCCGTAGTTAAAGGCCCAAGAAGTACTAATTCATATATAAAATAATTGTGCTGCTATAAAATTGCATCTGCAGACATAACTTACCCTAAAGCACAAAATAACCTGGGTTGAAACAACATGCAAAGAGTACCAGAGCTTTGTAAGAACTCGAAAGGAAAGGTAACTAAGAGTTTTCAGATATGAAAAGTTCCTGTGTAGGGATGACCCCAGTGCCAAGTGCCAATGTGACAGATTTCACCCTCTATCTCCCAAATATCCCGGGGGTCCTCAGCAACCCCAATGACAATTACTCAGATTTCCATGTTTTCTACACCCCAGACTGTCCCCATTTAAGCATTCTCATCCATTGTTTCTATATCTTACATATGATAAACCTGCTATTTTTCAATTTTTTTTGTTGTCCATTTGAGACAAAGGATTTTCCTGAAGGTCAAGGTATTGATCTAACTCAACCCAAGGGGCTCATTCCCATCCAGTGACAGATGCAAGGGACCTGTGGGATAATGGACTCATGGGAACGGAAAGGACAGTGAGGTGGATCTTCAAAGGATACTGCTAAAATTGCAGCATTATTGAGTTATTTCTCCTTTCTCTCTTCTTGAGCATAAAAATGAAACTGTAAAGAGAACATGCAAGGATTTTGGCTGTGTGGGGTCTTACCAGGAGACACTTATGGCAGACTCCTGAATTAATAAAGAAGTAGAAATACTGGACCATTATCTGTGACATGGACCCTGCAGTTAAATGTGAAAATTCTGACTCGATATCCAAATTCTTCCTAAAATTAGAAGCCATGTAATGACAAGATTTGGCTGAGCTGAGAGAGGAATTTGCTGAAGAGGAAATTCCCTCTTGAATAATTAAATAACTCACTTTTCTTGCTGCTTTTCTCCTTTCCTCATCAGATTTCTGGGATATGGAAGGAAGCAACATTCTCTTTCCACTCCTGATGAGATAATAGTGATGATCTAAGGAATTTCTTGCTACTCTTACGTATTCAATAAGGCATCTAAGATTAGTGGTTAAAGTCAGCTAATTTTACCAAATTACAGCACATAATTAATTTAGTGATAGGTAGGCTTGACTCAACTTCTATTCAGATCTGTAACATCATCAAAGAAATATTAATTTATTCTGTCATTACCAAACAACAGTGTTACATTTTTAGCTACTTAAGTAAAAAACAATAAAAATGTACTATCTGTGCTGTTACCTGCACATTTATGCTCAGGCATCTTTTCAGAAACACGTTCCTTGCTTTCTATTTCATGAGGTTTCCCTGAGTAATGATAAGGAATACACTGGGAACCAGGAAGGAGGATGGCATGGATGGAGGGGTGAGCAGGGAGGATGCACAGACATGTGGATTAACAATGAAAGTTCAACTGATCCTAATAATGGTGTGTCATTGATAAAATCAGCAAATATAAACCAACACAGGTCAGGCTGGTGCTCTACCCTTATTTACAGTCTTTCATCTCTGTGTTAATTGACTGTCTTATCAATTTAGAATTTTTTTGTGCTCTGGTTGGGAGAAACTTTGGACTGTCTTGCTTCTCCCAGTCATATTTTATAATTTCTCCCTCAGCACATCCCCTTTTTTGGACAATTTGGTCTCAAAGGATCTTTTTTCTTGGTCCTCCTTCCCTCCTGGCATCTTCACTCTAGGCCAACACGTTCAGCCAGGTGCCTTCAAGCCAATAGGTCTAATGTTCTCATTTGCTGCACGTGTCTGTCTTTGCCTCTATTTTTTTAAGTTTAATTTTTTAACACAGCCTCTGACAGCTGTTCAGCTCTCTCTTCTGGAGCAGCTTGGAACCAACTGGCTAAAACACACACCCCTCTTTTATCACTGTCTACTCTTCCTCCTTCCCAGAGATTTGATGTCTTTTCCTACCCCTTTCTCACTGTCTCCTCCACAGTGCTAAAGCCCAGTCAGTAAGTGCTGCTGCTGCCACTGATGCTCTGTTAATCTTCTCCCTGTTGTGGTGCTGGTGGTAGTTTAGTCTGCTAGACACAAGGGTCATTGCAAAGTCAGTAGCCAGGAAAACTATGTTAATCCATTAAAGTCTTCCGAGTTTACTATCTGAGAAATTCCACGCTCTCTGGCACCTCCGAGAATTGCATTACACCCTCTAATAGCAGCCCGAGGAAGAAATATGTATTTCTGACTCCATCTCTGAAGGAGAGCTTTAGGAAAACACACAAAGCTGCTGATTTTCCTGGCTTTTCCCTCGCGTTTAACAATAGAGAGCTCAAAAGTCTTTGTGCAGCTCGTGCCAAAACCCAGGACTGGGTGCAGACAGTCCTGGCTATATTAGAACCCAGTCCTGTTATGTCAAAACCAACATGCAGAGATATAAACTCCATAATAAAGAGTTTATCCTAAACAAATTTCACAGTTTTCATAGATATTTAACAATAGTAGAAAGAATTATTGTTTTCTAATTTAAATATCTACAGTAGCTCAAAGTACCAGTTAACTCTGGCTCAGTGAAATGCAAATTTTGTAAAATCCAATCCATCAAGCAGAAATTTTACTACAAAAGGGTTTCACAGAAATAATAGCTGTCAGCTAACAATTAATGCACCCAACATGCTTAAGTACTGCACTGAACTTTAATGAAAGGTTACCGAGCCTGTTAAATTGCTTCATACCTTGTAAGACTAAAGTTAAGCAAAAATTAACATCAGTGTTCTGGGAAAAGAGCATGCAAACAAAATTCACCTTAATGACGGGGGAGTGTAATGTTTCCACTGAATATTTTGAACTATGATTCCATTAGAACATTGTCAAAAAATGAATAATTTAACTCCATTTCACGTTCAGAACAAACACGTTTTGGGGTTTCACCTGCAATGGTTCCACAGCACCTGTGACCATACAGGTATATTTAGAATCACGTGCAAATACAAGCACAGAGCTACCTTGGAATTGTGGTCTTCAGTATGTATTTCTTTTTATTATTTATCATTTTTATTTATTTGTTGCTACTGGGGCTGCATTCTGATAAAGGCTGATTTTACCAGCTGGAGGAGGTCATTCCACAGCAAGGTATTGCACCCAGCACCCCGTTTTGCTCGGGGCTGGATAGTGTTTCTTGTCCTCTTAGCCCTCAGAACACCAGGCACTCTCCTTTGCTGAGCTCTTATAAACATTCCCACACTTTAAGTAATACTTGGCAGCTTTACTACTGTTGTCAGGAACTAAAAGGTGCAATAACCCCATACACAATACAAAAGATCAAACCATCAGATCATAACTCATTCCCAAAGGGCAGCCCAGTAAAAGTGATAAAGGAAACCACACTCCAAGGACTTCCTCAGGCCACTGCCCTGGATCATTAGGGGGCTGATGCTGCTCAGCCCTTGCCAGAAGCACACACTTGTCCTGCCCTGATTATCCTCCAGGCCTGGCTCTCTCCCTGCTCTTATCTGAAGGAGCAGAAGATATTATTCCAATAGGCAGCTGTTTAAGCCCTTTGACCATCTCTCTGCATCCTTATTATCAGTCTTTTAAATAGAAGTATTTCAGACAACAGTGACATGACTGTGTTGGCTGCTTCCTGTGGCTGCAAGGACCACAGTTGGGAGTGAATAGAGCCAGTCCTTTCCCCTTCTGCTCACAGTGTTGAACACACACATATTTATGTTAGAGGTAGTCTGAGGAGCTAAAATCCAGACATAAGTGAGCAGATTCACAATTTTATCCTGCCTGTCTGATGAACACACAGTGCTCACCTTTGCTACATCACCAGCTGAGCAGAACTGCAGGTAGTATTTGTCCACAGACACATGTAAGAAGAAATCAAGCACAGAATTAACAGAAAGAACAGCAAAATTACAGAGCAGATGAAGGCCCAGCCAGAAAAATGACTTTGAGAAGCAGAGGCACATGGAGAGGTGAGGGCACTGCCCACTGGGGTGAGGCTGTGAGTGTGTTACAGGCACTGTGTGGACAGGGAAACAGAGCAACCATGGTACAAAGAGGAGACCTGCTGCTGTTGGGGGCCAAGCAGCAGGTGTCACACCTGCATGGTGTGAAGCTGTTCCCCAGTGCTCCCCAGTTGCTGGCTGCACAGTTCCCAGCTGAGGTGGCAGGATTGGCTTTTGTCCTGGGCTCATATTTGCACCAGAGTTTCATCACAGCCACAAAGTAAGCAGCCACTAAGTTTTTCTGTGAAGACATCTACCTAAGTGTGTGTTCACCAGGAAAATGGGATTCCCTCCCTACAAGAGCCATGTCGATGGCCCCAGCCTGGACTCTGGGGGAAGGCAGCTCCACCAGAGCAGCAAGGCAGGGACACCTCGGGCAGAGCCAATGCTTATAAATGCTCTGATGGACATTTTCCTCTCTTTCCCTATTTATCTATCAGTAGGACAGTTAGTAGCCTCTAGAAACAAACAGAAGAAAAGTCACACTATCATTTAGGTCTGAGCCCAAGTTCTGCTCCACCACCACCTTGCCAACTAGAGCAGAGCACTCAAAAGGAAAGAGAGCACACTGAAAAAGAGACAAACCCACTGGGAGTGCACGTGCCTGGGTCTGGACTTGTGACCTTCCAGGGTCTCCAACATCGAGGTGACAGAGGGACCCCTGATGCACCTTGGCAGTGATGTTTAGCATGACCTGTGCTGTGTCCCCCATGGATAAACTGAAGGCTTCGTGTTCCAGAAGAGCAAATTTGGCATTTTTCACACTCAGTAAATTCACTTAATTAGACTCTATTTTACAGTTTCCATCAGAGAGCTCTTTGTGTGTGTCCTTACCCAGCTCTGCCCCAATTCACGGGCACATGGAAGGGTTTCTTTAATGCAGATGTGTGAGATATGAAACACAATTGATACAGCAACCCACCCCCACTTACATATTTCCTTGAGATTCTCTAGACTATATTCATGAAAAATGATTTACAAAATACAAATAGATTTTGGCATGAAGTAAGCTTAAATTGACTGCTTTCTATCAGGAATTAATATTAACCAGAGCTTGTCAGTTACTAAATATTTATTTTAGGAATACATACAGCCTCTGCTTTCATGTAGGTTAAGCTGTAATCTTTGGCTTGTCAGTTCCAGGATATAGCAGTGGATAAATCATGCACTCTTGAACTGATAGATGTCAGAGCCGCTGTATACAAATGGAGGGATATGTCAATGAACACCCCAGTTTAGGTTACATTTACTATAAACATTGACATTCCTTTGCAATGAGACCATTTGCTGGCTAAGCAGTCACAGCTTCACAGGATTTGATGCTTTTGTGCTCAATCAGGTTCTAATGATTTCAGATGTTTGCAATTAATGAACCATTAGATTAATTGGTTGAGTATGGAAAGACTGGTTTAAGAATTGGGTCAGAACCACAGACAAGCTATTACCTGAAGTGACAGCAATCACCAGAGGCAAACCAGTGAGAAATTGAATTAATGATTTTTCACCCTCTCTTTCACTTTTGGCAAAAATTAGCACTGGGCCGGTGTTTAAACAGAGAGAAAACTACAAGTGTGAGGGGCAAGGGGTGAAAAAGCAACATTCTCATCATTCCTCATCCCTCAAAATGGAGGAGCTCAACCCTCACCATGCACAGTCTCTGTTGAATATAAAGGACGTGCCATATTTCTTCTGGATCATCCAAATCCCCCCCAAAGCTTTCTTCCAAAGTCAGTGTATAATATTAATTATGGACCACATAGGGCGCCTTAGTGAGATGATTAAATGTGCTTCAGAACCAGGGAAAGAAATCAGCCCAGCCTCAATATATGATGCTGGGGGCTTGGGAGAAGCCCCAGGGTGCCATCCTTTAGCCAGTGTACACAAGGACGTTTGCTCCCAGTAGATCACTGCTGCTTAAATTCCAGCAGTGTGACAAGTTATCACAGTGAGGTGATGGCACTTGAGCTGAATCCGTAATTTCAAAGGGTAAAATTAACCCTGGATGTTCAACAGAGCTTTTTGGACCTTTGTCTTTCCAAGAAAAGGTATATATGCTGATGAAGTTTCCTCTCACTTCATGATGCAGGGCTTGAGAAACGAGGTGTGGTGGTGGCTGTCACTGTGTGCCCTTCATAGCAGGGTGTTCACACTGCCAGAGGACACGGGAGCAGGTGCAGCACCCCCTGAACTATCTCACACAACCTCGGCTCACAGGAACCAAAGCCGTGTTGCACTTCAGAAATAAAGGGCTCTGTTGGTTTCTCAGTTGTGCATTGGGTGGATTCAGCATCACAATTCCTGGCTGGAATGCAGGTTCAAGAGTGGGAGTGACCATCCTCCTTCCCTCCCACCGCCTGTCCCCAGAGCCCATCCCTTTGCACAAAGTATTCCTGTTACAGCCAGACCCTTTGGGATGTGCCTTTAAATTACCAGCTGGAGAACTTCGGCAGCCTTTTGTGGTGCAGTTTTACTCCTGGTGTAATGAAGCAGCAACAGACACATCCTCAGATAAAACAGCCACCTTGGTCATTATTCTGCAAGGAAATGAATTATCCGGGATCCTCTTGTCCTCTTATTTCCCTACATTCTAATTATTCGCAATGAAACTGAAATGTGCTGTGTATTTTGGGGTTTTTAGAGGAAGCGGCTCGCTTGCTGCTGAAGGAAAAAAGAAATTCTGCATTTAAGGCATTTTAAGGGTGGATTTTTATAAATTTCAAGTGTTCAACGCAGATCTGCTTTTGGACATGAAAAGAATCTCAGAACTCACAATTTTTACAAATGAAATATCTCCCTGATTTCTAAATAATAGCTTGGATTTGAGCCATAACTTTCATGTTGCATATTAACACCCATTTCCACATTTTTGCTTGTGCCCTATTTAGGTGGAGAAAGTTGGATGTATAAAATCTTCATATCCTTTTACCTGCATTTACAATCTGATTGTAAATAAATCTGGCAAAACAAGGAGACAAAAAACAAAAAGAGCTTTTTAAGGTTTTCTGTCTCACAATGAAACTGAGCCCAGTGAGGCAATGGGAGACCTTTCACTATAGTAGAGATTTTGAGACAAGAGGAAAACAAAAATACCTTATTTTTGCATGTCTAAGGCATGTAATCTCTAACTAAAGGGTGCCTGTCTTCCAGATAACTTGGTGCAGAACCAGGACAATTTTATTCCATAGTTCTCTATTCCCCAAGGACTTTCCTGTACCTGTTCTCACCAACTGCCCCAAATAAATTCTTAGTTTTCCTTTTTTTTTTTTTTCTTTTCCCCCTTCATACCAGGAATCCTTCACCAAAAGCTTCAGAAATTGCTGAAATCAGTTATTTTGGTGGAAAAGTGGGGAACAGTCGAGAATGTGAGTAATAAATGTGCCAATGATGTGATCAACCTTAACAACCCCCAGTTATGAGATATTTAAGACCTGCAAAGCAGCTCTTCCTTTCTCCTGTTTTCTACAAATCCATCATATTTATGAGACAGACGAGGCCAAAGAGAGTCGATGAGACTCCCTCCATTGACCTGAATACAGCCTGGGAGAGTCAGCCAGGATAAATGCACAAATAATCCTATTTACCTGAGTATTCCCAATTAATATCAGTCAGATTACTCAAGTATAAAAGAGCTTTCAGAATGAGGATCACTTGGCTGAACAAGAGCCTCTTTCTTCCATCTAAAGTATAACACACTCATTTCATGGGGGAGTGTGTTAGGAAGGGAGAAACGCAGAACAGCCAGAGATACAATCTCATCCCTTATGTGGGGAACAAAGGATATAAATGGGAATCATTAAAAGGCGAGAAACAAAACCAAAACCTCTAAAGGCACTGTAAATAAACCCCTGTAATTATGCATCAGGAAAAAAAAAGTCAACTGCAAATGGTTCAGTAATCTCATTACCAAGCTTACTAATAATCATTGCAATATTCTCCATCTCCCCTAAGATAATGAGCAGCACGGTGGATGCTGCAAAAATAAATAAATAAACATACAAGCAACGATTTCTCATCTAAATATTTAACAAAATGAATGGGCTTGCCTAAAGGTTTGAGATTGAACCCCAGTGTAACAAATTTTTAATTTGCACTCTTTTCCTAGTTTTAAAGGGGGCAAAAGCTCAGCTCATCTGAGGATGGAGTTTAAACTAAACAACACTTTCATGACAATCTGAAAATAAAGAAATAAAACATTTTTAAATATTTCAATACTACAGAATTAGCTTAAGTTAAAGGCAACAATTAGTAAACAACTTTGTCATATTCAGAACAGTATCTTTCCCATTAACATTTCTATAGTTCCCCAATTACATTATAAATCAAAAGTAATACAAACAGACAATGTAATAATGAGAACACATAGACTGCATCAAAAATTAAGATACCAGCTTTTTCTTTACTCTTGGATCATTCTGTTAACTCGTCCTAGTTTACTTTCTTGGCAGCAAGAGCACAGGCAGAGAGAGAGCATTTCCACCTTGGTGAATAACTCCTAAAATTGGATCTGAAAACAGGCAGAAAGGCTAACAAATATTTTCTTCTCAAGTGCAGGGCATGGCATTTTCATTTCCCAGATGCTGTCTCTGCTGTGGATCAGTAGGGCAGGGAGAGGGAACCACATCACCAAGGGACTGGGTGCTGTGCCCTGGCACTGCAGGGCAGGGATGGGGAACCACATCACCAAGGGACTGGGTGCTGTGCCCTGGCACTGCAGGAATGGGAGAGGGAACCACATCACCAAGGGACTGGGTGCTGTGCCCTGGCACTGCAGGGATGGGTGCCTGTGCCCTGGCACTGCAGGGCAACTCCTGGCTGACCCCCTTTCTCTTTCACCTCATGGCTCTCTCCTCCCCTCACTGGCCATGGGTGACTCTCAGGTGAAACTACCCTGGCTATGAAAAGGACCCTTAGAATCCAAGTGGAGTGATCCCAACTATTCTGCAGAGGGACAAGAAGGGAAGCAAAGTGTCCCTGAGCACAGAGGGCTGTGGAGACACAGGGCAGGACAAGAGCAGCTCACCCCTTTGCAGCACCTCGGTGTTGGGTGCCTTGGCACCCAGCTCAGCTCACTGCAAATACACCCTCCTGGTATCTCTCAGCTGAAGGGCTCTGGGGTTTTTAGTTTTTTTTGGTTTTTTTTGCTTATCTGCTACATTTCTGTCATATCCATTTACTACACTGGTGTCCTTTGACAAGGAAGAATTTTAAAAACTGGCTGGAAATGGTTCTGGCAGTTGTGAGCACAAGTGGTACTACAAAAGGGGAAAGCAACTGGCTTAGGAAACAAACACAGAGCAGGGGAAGAATCAGAGGCCTTAGACCAAGACTGGAGATAAAAATATGGCTTCATAGTTTTTAAAGCACACCAGCTCCATTAGGAACAGCCTTGCACACAGGATGAAAGCACAAGGGTGTGGATAAAGAAGCACAAGGATGTTAAAATAAATGCAATTAACTATCAGTGTTTATCTTAATGCACTTCTTCAAACATCACTAGTGCTAATACAGAAATGAACAGTGCAGGGCAGAGAAGGAGATTAAATTATGTATTGTTCCTTTAACACTTTCTTCAGTTAAATAACATAATATTTTCAAGGTTACTGTTAAAATAACAGGGTTGTCCAGTGGAATTTATTCCCACTGGTGTTTGTGTACTGTATATATTTATACCACATGAGCAGCCCATAAATTCTCCTCATAAATGCTGTTATCTCCAGCGCTGGCAGTTTCTCATTTTTATGGTGGTATAACTTTAAGGTGTGGTGTATGTCCCGTTACACCTCATTGCCTGCAGCTTCTGCTGCCCAATTAGGCTCTGATCCTGATCCTGCACAGCTCCTTGTCCTCCCTGATGTCACTTGGTCCTGCTCCTGTCCCCAGCCACACCACAACAGCACAGCCTGGGCACCTTCCAACTCAACCCACCCACAACCCCCAGCTCCAGAGATTTGTCTGATCCCCATCTGACCACCCCAAGACATCCACTCCCCCTCCTGGAGGAGCTTCTCCTCCAGACCGAGACAAAGATTCCTCTAAGAGAAGCATCACTGTCCCCTTCCTTTAGAGGTGGCCAGCCTGATTACCAGAAACACATTTTTCATTAAAAAAAAAATAAAATAGAAATAGATACAGATTACAGAAAAGGTGTTCAAAAGGTCACCTGGATTGGGAATTGCTGAGGGTGTAGGACAAAGCTAAGCTAAGTTCACAGGAGAAAAAAAGCCCATTCACAGTTGCAATCAGCTCTTTATACATCCTAACAGGCTTAAAAGTAATGAAAGCCCATCTATGTATCACTGCCAGTGCCACACACAATGATTAGTGTCAGTGGAACACTGAATTTTCTTGCTGCTTACATCCATCTGTCCTCAAGTTTGGTGCTTCTAACTCCAGACTTGTGAATCTGAACTCAAATGTTGTTTTCTCCAATTTTCTTCCCTTTTTTATGACCTTTTTCTGTTGCTATCTTGATTTATGGTCATTTGTGTGATTGCATTGCTTTGCTTTATGGCAGTTTATGTCATTCTGGTCTTGTCATAAATGACTACCATAAAGTGAGGTAAAATATCATAAAACATTAGTGAGTCACTGATATTCAAGGTTCTTGAGTACAAGTGCTGACAGGTAGCAAGCTCAGAAGAGCTGTGCCATCCGAGGGAGGCATCATTATGGCTACACGTGTGGCCTGGGAGCTGGAGCCACAAATGCCACTGTGCCTTCGCTTGTCACACGCAACCATTTCAAAGGGCAGCACTGACTTATTTTTATAAGCTTAAAAAGTCGGATATTCCTGCAGTGGTTTCTTGTACAGCCAAAAAGCTCAGGGAAGGGGATCTGTTCCGTGTTTATCTAATGAGGCTGTTGAGGGGTTAGGCAGGACTGCCAAAAACCCGGGTTTTTGTAGAAATCAGATCATTTGTGGGATGATCCTTTAGTGTGTTTGTCCATCTCAGCTCTGTGCGATGCTTTGGCTTTGCAGCACTTGCTGAAGGTGAATATCCTTGAATTACAGTAGGCATGCTCAGAAACCCTAAAAACCTGATTATTTTGACGTATTCTACTTAAAGAAAACTGCATTTTGTCCAGTAATTTAAGCACTTATTACCTTTTGAGCTAAGAGTATTCTAAAGCATTTTACATTTTTCCTCAGTTTAGTAAGATAAGCCATTGCAGCCATATATTTTCTGAATAAATATAAAAATAAAATACGAAAATATTTTGCCACTGATGTTTGTATTATGAATCCTTTATGCATTAAGAATCAATAATAGCTATTTCCACTATAAATTTCTACTATCACTTGCTGTTACTTTATAGGATAACTTAATTCTGGAATGAAAATGGGTATTTGCTGGATTTAGAACTGGGAATACATTACCATTAAGAAAGATGGAGATAACCATTTGGAAATTTATATTTGTTATTTGAACATGAACACATTGTTCAGATTTTAAATTGCCTTTTTTTTTTCTTATTTGCTACTATTATTGCAAAAATAAAAGACTTCTCATCTCAAGATCTATTAGTCTGTGGTGACACTCCTTTATTTACTGGCCTAGTTCTCTGGATACTTTGGGGGCAAAAGTATTTTTAGTGCAGGATAATTTTTTGTCCTTTCTGTGAAAGACTGCCCTGGATACCTCTTTTATTGTGGCTATTGTTGCAATAACCTCCAACTCTGAGAGCTGTACTGAGTTCACCCTCAAAAGAACATATCAAAAAATAATACTTAGATTTCCCCCAAATATGCCAGACTTGATAGGTGTTAATACCAGACCTCTCCCATTTTGGAGGTTTGTTGTAGTTTCTTTGCTGCTTTTTAACTAAAGGCAGAACCACTCAACATCCTCAACAGCCAAAGATCCCACCCAACTCTCCAACAACCTATTTAATCCCAGGCTTAGTGCTCTTGGCCCTTTCCAAGCACATTCAGCTTAGACTCAGTGTATCCTTTCAATCCTTTTTTGCTGCCCAGGTAATAAAGTCAGTTTGCCCAGGTAAAATTCCCCTCTAGCAGAGGAAGCCCATGGAGGCTCCAGGGCTGCTCTAACCCAGCACCCACCACTGGCACCGAAGGTGCTGCACCCAAGAATGCTCTGGGTGTGCAAAGAAATAACAGAGGCTCAATCCTGGCAATGCCAGGTGAGGCAGAGCCTCTGCCAAATTCCCTCCACCTGCCCCAGCAACTCCGTTTGGAGTTATTCCTAATTTGTACAGTGGGAGGGGAACTATTGTCCTCTGGTGTTACACATCACAAGAGCACAAAATTCCTCAAGTGAGGGAAAAGCAGCAAGGAACATGAACCAGCCCTGGCAGCCAGCAGCAAGTGGCTTGCAGGAAGAAGAGATCAATCTGCTCTGGTTTTGATAGGTAGGAAAAGGTAAATCTTACTGGAAGCAATCCTAAGGTTGGCAAACAAGAACAGAGTTAGAAAATAATATTGAACCCACCAAACAAACACAGGAGCACTTGTGTATCACCTGAGATCACACACTGCTTTGGGAAACGGCTCTGCAGGTGTTTTCAGCCCTGCTCTGTGACTTCAATGCTGGGGAGGTTGGAACACGGAAAAAATTGTCCCCTTGGTACAAAACAGCAGCCAAGGGGATGGTTTTAAATGAGTTCCTACAGCTAATGCTCCCATAGGAAATTCTCTGGGAAAAGGTGCTGTGTCCAATTTCCCCTCTGCTGGCTGGAGAGAGATTTCACAGAGTAATCTCAGCACTTGGGCCAATTAATTCCATTGACACAGGTGCTTATGAGACAGGGTTTGTGTCCCTCTGAAGGCAAGGACAGCGTTCCCACTGCCTTCAAGGGTGACAGGCTCAGGCTCCCTGTCCTTAATGCTCCAGAACTGCTTCCCTCAGCACGGGCTCAGGCACCTCTTGGTGCCAGCTCATTGTTCTGCACAGAACAAACCTCCAGCAAAACACCAGCCCAGCACAACTGCAGAGGAGATTTATTTGTGCAGCCACATCTTTGGCACTGAGTGCACACAGGAATACCTGGGAATGTCTGGGCAAGGATCAGTGCAGTTTGGGCCTCTGAGAGCTCACAATTCCTGTTGCAGCACTGCACACCAGCAACTCGTCCCAGTTCATGTCCAAATTGCACAGGATGCCCAAGGCAGAGGATCAAAATTCACAAGCTGAGGGCTCTACCTGAGGACAAGACAACTCTTCCTTCAGACCAGGGACTGTAGGACCCCTTTTTTATTGTTTATTTTATTTATAATTTTTTAAGCACTGAGACTACTGCCTATTCTTGAAGAATCAAATGCATTCATCACTGCTGATTCCCAGGGGAATGTATGAACTAGTGCATCTGAGTTATTTAAGAAAAACAGTTTTATGGGCTATTTGGGTTTGGAATTAGTGTTAAAAAGGAGCTTTCCAAGCAGCTCTCCCTGCACAAGAGAGGCACTTCACCCACAAATAACAGAGACACCCGGGCTGTGTCCACTCATTCAGCAGTTACAAAAACTCTTTCTGTGGTAATGGATATTCCCTGTCAAAAAGGATAGACTGGAATTTGCTTCCAGAGCAACAAAACTCCCACTTAAAACAGTGTCTGAAAACCAATGTGCAGCTTCCCTCCTCCCCTCAGCCCTCCCCAAAAGCTGACTAATTATTTGAAGTATATTTTATTACCTTCAGCTTCCACTAATGACTGTCTGGACAGCACTGATGTGGACATGGGAATAAATAAGATTTTCACCAGCAATAATTGTTTACTTTTCTATTTTTTTTCTTTGGTTGGTCAGTTTTGTTGTATTTGTGTGATTTTTTCCCCTTAGTATAACAAAACTAAACCCAACCAAGACAAACAAAGCCCAAAGATGTAAGATGAACAGCTGGGCAGCCAAGGTTTGCTGTTAGAATTACTGAAAATATGGAGCCCCTCCAACAGGTTGCCAATGTTTTTGAGGAAAAGTTACTGAGATGTTTTAAGTTGCCTGACTTCCAGTCCTTCACTTGTGCAAAGCTAAAATTCTCAATGCAACAGAGTTTCAGAAAAAGGCATTCAGAAATTCAATTTTATGGGAAACATTCAATTTTTGTACAAATTTAGAAACACCAGATTTTAGAATTTCCATTCAAATAAAAATGATAAGTCAGCAAAACTAGATTCACTTGAAACTTCTGGTTTAGGATTTTGAAAGATCATCACAGTTTCTTCCTAGCAAATCACCTAAGGAGTAATAAAGTAGCTTTAAGAGGGTTGAACCCCCTTGGCACAAAGTGCAGAGTGAAGAAAAAGGCTTTACATGAAAAGCAAAGTCCCCCTCTTCACCTGTGCAGTGATGCACATTCAGCATGGAAAGGATAAATGAGAGAAGGCTCCTGTTTCTGTGCCTTGTTGTGATCCAAAAGCGAAGGGATGCTCAGCCAGGCACAAAGAACTCATTGGCTGAGCATTACGAGGACACTCGGCGTGATCTATTCCAAGCTCTGCTACAATTATTGTGACTAAAGGCTGAGAAATTTAGCACAACTGAGACTAAGTGATAAATAATGCTTAAGCATATCTGCTTCTTGCATTAAGGAGACAGACTAAAGAGTTAATAATGCCTCTGATCAGCTTTTAATAGCCTCTAGATGCTTTCACACAATAAATAGATCTGTTGTGAAAATACTCTGGAACACAGTGAAATACCACATGCATTGTGCCCTTTAAAATGCTTTAAATAGCACAATTATAGATTTAAAGATCGTAATTGATTTAAATTGGTGGTGGAATGTAAAATTTTATATGATGCATGAAACCTCTTAAGGCTTTAAAACTGTAATTATCTTTGTCACTCTCATATTGCACCCCAAAGCTTTTCTTTCAATGATTTAGACGTTATAGAAAATAAATGAAATATTCCTATGGATTGCCAAACGAAATGCCAGGAGGAGACACACAGGGGGCCAGACTTTTGGGAGGGAGAGGTGGAGGCAGAGTTTGGCTGAGCCCTGAGTTCCCAGAGCCCAGAGCTGAGCAGTAAATGAGGAGCAGGGTGCCCTGTACTAGGATTTCACACACACCACACAAACCTCAGCAGCCCCTCTGGGAGCACAACCAACCTCTGCCTGGTCACATCACAGAGGGGCAGTCCTGGCTCCAAGGGGGGGATGAGGCTTCAAACAGGAGTTTAGAGCAGCTTCTCAGTGTCAGAGAAACCACTGGCAGAGGCTGCAGGGCAGATTTCAGGCACCTCTCCCGTTCCTCCCTGAAAGAGCCACCACACGAGCCCCAGCTGTGGTCACACCTGGCACACCTGGAGGGCTCTGCCTGGCACACACACCTGCCCCTCCTCTTCCCAGGGCTCCCACAGAACTGCTGCTTGAGGAAATGCAGAACTCAACATTCAGAAAGAAAAGAAGTCCTGGGGGGAGTAAAGCACGACAATTGCAAGACTAAAGATTTAATGCCCAACCAGACCCTCGTTGCAGGGTTAAGCACTGATCCTCATGAGATGAGGACTGGATGCTGTTTGAAGCCTCCAGACATTATTTAATACAAAGCAAAAACTACATATAAGTAGCTAGAAAGAACAACGTTAACTCCAGAAAGATTATTTCACTCTATCTGACCCATATTTGGAAACTTAAATCAATTTAACATAGCAAAGCTCCCTTCAGTACGTGAGCAAGAAACGTCATCTCAAACCTGTTTATATTCCTCCAGATGTCGATGCTGATAGCAGTGCACAAACAATGAAGTAAACAATTAAGAATTTCTTTTAACTTCTGCTGCTTTAGAAATCCAGGGAAGAAGAAAAAAAAACCCTCAGTGAATCAATGAACTGAAAATGGATCGAGTCACTAGAAAAAGAGATTGTGTTCAAGCTAAGAGGATATTACCAACAATAGGTAGTTAAAAATGGAATTAACAACTAATAAAAGTGGTGAAGCGCATCCTTTTAAAGACCAGTTTGAAAGGCTTTCCATTAAAACAACCACCTTAGTCACAAACCTCCAGGTAAAGCAATTAAGAGTCGTATTTGTGGGGGCCAATTAGCTTTGGTGTGTATTTAGGAGCTCCCATTCCCGATGGGACAGGGACCGGAGTTTCTCGTGGTGACGTGTGTTTCACAGAGTTGTGCCCCAAAGCAAAGCCCTGATATATCATCTGACATTTTCTGCCAGACTGACAGAGGAAATGTGGCACATTTAACACTCACTATGACCTCAGTGAAGGACAGACACCTTCAGGCTGTTGGGAAACAGCAGAAAGATCAGCAATTAACACGAGGTGAGAATGATTTGCTACGAAAGTACTGTTTATGGCTTTCAATTTTTAAGATGCTAGAGAAAAACACTGATATTCTTCTTCATAATACGTGGTTGACACAAAGCAGGTCATGTGGAATATTCCAAAAGCTCTTTAGAACACATATGGAAAGTAACACCATTGTGTTTTCATAGTCCCACACAAAGTGAAGCTGTTTGTATTTGGGTGGGAAGCAACCAGTGGGTGAGCACGTGAAATGATTCTAATCATTTGAGAAAAAAAGCAAATTAGTGCCATTGACAATGACCCGATTGCCAAGTCCATTTATTGATCATTTTCATTTGCTCTCTCTTGGCACACTCCTGTTGGCTGAGGTTCCAAGTGTGGCTAAAGGTTTATTTCATATTTTTTTTTTTTAATTTAACAGCACAAATGCAGAGTAAAAGGGAATCTTTTAAAAGCAGAGATACTAAAGATGGTGAGTGTGTGGGGGACAGCACAAGCCAAAGAGCAGGAGTGTGTGCACACATGAGCACGTGGAACAGGAGGCAAGGCAAGGCAAGGGCTGCAAATCAAAGAGGAGAAAAAACATGCCATTTTCACTTCTTATATGCTCATAACTTGGGAAGAGCTTGTGTTAAATTAAAGAAAAAAGGAATGAATATATAAGTTAGCAGAAAATTATGTAAAAGCTGAGGGGAGACCAATGAGATGGAAAAGGTGAGCTGAGCTGCTGATTCTGTTCATCAAATTACTGCTTCCCTCGTCTTACAGGAGTCCTTGGTCTGTTTATGCACATAATGAACTGAATTTTTCCCCTCCAGATAAAGATCATGAACAGTAAAGCTCTTTTTCTGTACTGATTCTGGCATTAAAGCTACTACAGCTAACGCTGGGCCAGAGAGAGGGGTATAAGTATATGATACACTGCAGAGAAGGAAGATATTCAAGTGCAGAAATTCCACCTGAGGGCCAAATTTGTCCTGTGTAAAATTGTGTGAATGTGAATTACTCCCAGTCAGTGAAGCTGGGTTAACTTGCATCCTTGGTCAAAGAGAATTTGGTCCTGAGGGATCATTTCTGCTTTGCCCCTGGTTCTCTGGAGTGCCCTGAGTCAGTGGAGCTTGAGGGCTGCACTGCCAGCTGGAAGAGTGGGGCTTAAAAGCAATATCCAGGGAAGTAAATAAAATGTCTTTATTTCATATATTGGGAAATGGAGATGAGAAGTAAATTTCAAACAATATCTGCTAGGCTTGAGCAGTTGGGTGTTTCAGCCCCGCAGTCTGCAGTGCTGGAGCTCCTGCAGGCATTGCCCAGGACAGCATCCCAAGGCTGGGGAAGGGCAGGGCTTGGAAAAGCAGCAGTGAGGACAAAGGGGACCAAAGCAGAGCAGACTGTAACCCTGGGCTCAGCCTGGGCACCACACGAGCCTCTTGCTGCTGTGCCTAGCCAGGGACTTGCTGGGGGAAAGAAAGGGAATTCATATAATTTTCAGTCTCTTTTGGGTTTAAATATTTAGGCAAGGCTTTCAGAAAAAACCTCCAGCTATTTTCTTCCCCCCCACCACACTGTCATCCCTTTCTGAGGGCTGCACATGATTTACCAGAGCCTACCTGTCTAAATGATGAAAATGAGAAAGCTTTTACCAAGTATGTATATCACAGAAATGTAACCATTGCATACATTGCACCGAGTGTTTTCCAGCCAGCTAAAGAGCAGTAAGACCATTAATATGAATGCTCAGTGCAGGGCTCTGCTTCGAAATCCACACGATGAATAACAAATCATAATACTGGCAAAGCAAAAAACACCCTTGGAAACCATTCTTTTTATCAGAAGCCTTTGAAGATACTTGTGGGCATTTCACAGTTGATTTAAAGTCCAGCATGAACAAAATCTATGGGGCTGTGCAATAATGTACTATGGACATTAAAGGAAACCCCTCTATTTAAAAGTAGCCTGGAAAATAAACTCTAGAAAATATACAGTAAGAAAAAAACCCTGTACAAACTTGGTGGGTGTGTAGGTAAAACCTGGAATGCCAAGTTCTTTTTCCTAAATAGGATAAACCTGAAATCTTGGCATCAATAAAATGAGCATGAATTTTATAATTTATTTAATCAAGGGTAGGATTTAATTCTCTATGGTCTGTTCCAGTGAAAGATCTTGGTAACCCAGCTGACCTCAGAGAAGAAATATGTTTTCACAAATTATAACTAGTTTTAACTAACTAAGGATTTTAGAGGAATATTAAGGAAATATTTGCAATGTCCCAGCTGCCACTGATGTCTGCAAAGAAGCTGAACTTCTGTAATTTGCCTTCCAAGTTTTGTACCTTTTTTTGTCAAATTCATTCATGAACTGAAAGAAAATGCTTTCCAGCCCTTCTAATGACTGAAATTAATGAAGTTCCATGCAATGTAGGCTCTGGAGTCAGAGGAAAAGGAAGACTGGATCAAGCACAGCAAAATGTCTTTAGAAAAGGTGGAGATCAGGACAGCAGAGCAAAAGACATTTTTTAGAAATCCTACAAATTGTGACTTAAATTCACCTCAGAATTCACAATCAGAAAAGACACATTATCACGAGGAAATAATATTAATGCTGTCCTGTAGTATGGTAAAAGTTTATACTTTCTAGGGAGGGAAAAGCAACCTTATGAATTCTGTAAGAAATCAGCATTTCCAGCAAAATTCCTGTTCACCATCTCCTCTCATTTCCTAGTGGGATAATGGGCTGCATCCCTATTTGAGCTGAAGGTACAACTTGGAAGAAGAAAACAAGAAGGTATTTGCAAATACTTCACCATAAGCACTTAAATGAAAACCAAACCAAACAAACAAAAGCTTTGTATATGTAAATAAACATTTTGCAAGTGCTGCTTTACAAAGGTATCATCACCGGCACAGCAGGAGGAGTTTAAAATTAGCCCTTTGCAGGGGGATCAGCTTTTTAAATTAGCATTAAAAGTAAGAGTTTATTCCTCAGTATTTAAACTGCAGGGACTGTAATGCCCCGACAGGATGGTTGGTGCAGAGCTGAGACCAGAGAAGCTGTGGCTGCCCCATCCTGGCAGTGTCCCAGGCCAGGTTGGACAGGGCTTGGAGCAGCCTGGGCTGGGGGAAGGTGTCCCTGCCATGGCACGGGGGGGACAGGACTGCCTTTAAGGTCCCTTCCAACCCAAACCATTCTGGGACTCCATGGTTCTCTGAAAACTACTAGAGGAAGAGATTATCCCAAGGTGTGCTCTTCAATACACGGAACTCTCTTTCTTTACCTATTCTGTGGTTTACAAAGGGAACAAGAACTTCCTTAGGTTGTAGTCCTATGCCCTTCACAGCAAAGCACTCCTTCCACAATTATATTTTAAATATATTTATTGCTTCCTACGTTAAACTCCTTCGAGGAAGAAACAACTGGCCTAAAAGTTTGTCTTGCTCACTGTACACCCCCAGTGACCCCAGCTCATCCATTACACTGCCACGAGAAGAACCAGCCTCCAAACCCATTTGTCTGCTGTAATACTGGGTCTTTTAGGTTGCAAATGCAACAGATTTTTATTTAAACCCCCATCTAAGAGTGTCATTATCCACAAATCTGCTCATAAATGTTTTGGCAACTGACAAAAAAAATTAACTTCAGAAGAGGAAGCCATTAGGATGAAAACATTTCAAATCATGTCATTCATCACATCTCTGCTCATCCAACAAAACTTGCTTTTGTTACAGACAATTGTGGTGCTTAATCTCAGTACTTTTCAGCAACACATTTTTCTGATTAAAAAACCATAATCATACTGGCAGTAGTTAGAGATAGAAAAGACCTATTAGTTCACTAAGCCCAGCTCCCTTCCATAGCAAGACATAATCCCTGGCAGGAAGTCTTTCAGATATTAAGTTGATCCAGAGCTTAGTTTTAGCCAAGGGACTGAATATGGAAATCTGTCTGTAGGTGTCACAACACGTGGAATTTAAAGAGCCAGAATGGCTGACCTTTTTTTGGTTGATTTGTAGAGTCTTCCCCCTTGTGTGATCTGGGCAGCCACAGGACTGAAGCTCAGCAGGTCTGTGTTATGCAGGGGAAAATGGTGTGGGAATCCCCTGCCCTGCCAGGTCTGTGACCAGGTCAGTGTCACCTCAATGCTGTCACAAAGCAACTTCCACCTCCAGCCCCTGAGTTGGTCCCTTTGCTGCAGGTGGTTCCCCCAGCCCCACCTCCCCTTCCAGGGAAATGACTCCTAAAGGCACCCCATGGGTGATGAAGGATGGGCATGTGCAGACAAGAGGGGAAAATGGCACAGAGAAAAGTGAGGAAAGAGATACTGAGGGAGGGAAAGGCTCATGGGGAAAGCTTTGCTGGGGCTTGAAGGTGATGCTGATACTTACAGAGAGAAAGGGTGGTGGAGTGCCCAGCCCTGGAGGTGTCCCAGCAATGACTGGAGGTGGCACTCAGAGCTCTGGGCTGGGGGACAAGGTGGGCTCTGGGCACAGGGTGGGCTCTGTGGGCTGGGAGGGCTTTCCAACCTCAGCAATTCTGTGATCAGTTGAGCCCCAATCCTTGTCCCTCTCCCCCGGTGTTTTAAAGGCATGGTTTGATCTGTAGGGATTCCCCTTCCTAGCCCTGCCCTGCTCTGTGCACAAACACCCCACAGAAATGTGTGAAGCACCCGGGTCATGACTGATTCTCTGCTCATGTCACACTTACAGGCACAGATCTGTCCCCTCCACACAGAGCTGCTGGAGAAGAGACAATAAAACACCCTGCTGCTCTCAAAATAACAGCAGCAGCTCAGCTGAACCACAGAGGGGGAGAGGTGGAGATGAGATCTTCATTTAATTACATTTAGAAGTGAAAGATTAAAGTGGGAAAAATAAAGAAAATCCCTTTTGCTTAGAATCCTGGTAGTCACAGAAATTTATAAGGAGGCTGTTCTTGCAGTCGCCTCCATCTCCATAAATCCCTCAGCACTGAAAGGCTGTTCCTGACCTGCACTCACCCTTTTTAATTTAGGCTTCTCGATGGGGATATTCTCCTTTAAACATCTACAAGAGCTTCCTCTTCACCTTAACATTCTTATAGAAGGGTTTCTGTACAATTAAGGAATTATGAAGGCCCACATAAATGAGTTATTGAATTTATTAGCCATATATATCAATACCATTCAGAGGATTTAGCCCTGTGTTTCATTCTAAGTATGTGACTATGTTAGTACAGACATTTAAATACTGCTTGCAGTAATATTTTCTTAAAAAGAACCCAAAACCCAAGTAAACAGACCCCCCCCCCCCAACTTTAAAGTATAATATAAAACAAAACTGCTATTCTAAAGTTTCATTAGAGGATTATTGCATAAGAATAGACTTTTCTGCTCGGTGAAAGGCAGCTGTATTCATTTTAATTAGGTAGGGTGCAAATGAAAACCAGAGCCTGACTCTTCCTCTCTACCACCCACATCTTATTTCCAAGGTTTCCTCCTCCAGCTCTTTGTTTTCTGGATGGAAACACAAGGCAAAGTATTTGGCCTGACAATTTCTCGCACACAGGTGTTCTCCTCACAGGGCATCACTGAACTCAACCAGGGTCCAAAAAGTGGGGGCATTTCTCCCTGGATTCTCTTTACAGGGGTGGAGGAAACAACCTGGATTGTTTCTCTCCAAAATCAACAGAAACTCCCCCATTGGCTTCAGTGCATGTTGGTTCTCAAATATCACAGGAAAAATTCAAGGTAGTTTTATGAGCCCAAATGAATCAGTCAGTCAAAAAAAGGCTTAAAATTTGGTGCTGTGAAATTTATTATATTTTAAAATCATATAGCAAATAGGAAGCAGTTTTCTTTTAGGGTCTAAAAACTGTTTAAAGTACTTTATATTCAATAATATAACTATTAGAAGAAAAACCTGTTGAGATATTAATATACCTTCCAAGCAATATGTTTTTCATTTGGAAAATTGCAATCAGAAAAGGGAAGATGGAAAGGCAACAGCTCTGTTGAAGATGATCAGAAGAATTCTTTCCATAAAGGTTAAAACCAGATAATTACTTTCTCAGGAAATCACTAAAATGTCATGATTTTTCTGCTTTGTTTTCAGGGAAGTTTTATGATGCTCCCTTCTTGCCACTTAGCAATGAAACAAATGAGGTTAGATGGCAAAGATTATGAAAGAAATTAGCAATAATGAGTCCAGTAACTAAAAACATTAGTAGAGAAAATTGAGTTGACCTTACTTTTATAATTATTCATTTTCTTAATTGTTTTTTTTTCAGGAATAATTGGAATGAAATTAAATAATACAGAGTACAACCCTCACGTGTGATCACGTGTTTGGCATGGATTAATAACCTTCCCAACACAGTGAATTGCCCTTCTGGAGGTCACTCAGGGCAAACACCTGGTGTGAGCTGTGACCCAGTGACAGAGACCCTTCCTGTTCTGAGCCCTCAGTGCAGGACTGATGCACCCCTGCTCCCACCACCCAGCAAAGGCTTGGAAACCTGAATATTATTTCATATGTGCAGTCATCAATCAGCACATTGGGAAGTGGATTTAAAGGATAATCACTGTAGTATCTCTCAAATTCTGCAACCAGCTCCGAAATAACAGGATTTTTGGTCAATTCTTTTCAATAATATCAATGGAGCAAAGTGAGAGTTTACCACCTTATCAGAGCTGTTACACAGTGGACTCCTTAGGTAAATGTGGGGAATTTTATCCTCTCCTTCTGGTAAATAATGAATCTGTCCCACCGCAGCCTGGGGAAAACCTGAAGAGCAGCAAGTGCCACCCTACACCCACTGGTGTTTGCAGAATCCATTCCTGTGTTATCAAGTAAAGCATTACATTTAGTTCAGTCAGTTCATAGAAGATAAAACCTGAATACTTCTCAAGTTCAGAGTTACTGCCCCTAATATTTATACAGCAGACAACTTTGCCTTCCACAGCTGAGCCTCAGTGTGTGTGATACCAATCCCTCTCACCTCCATAGCGTTGCTTTTCAGAACTGCATTCCCCAAGATGAATATCCGACCACCCAGAATTCCATGGAACACACAATTTTATAACAAAGGGAACAAGGGCTCTTGTGAAATCGCATAAAATCTCAGAGAGCATAAAAATGCTGAAAGCAAAACTCAAGGAAACCTTCCCCTCAGAACTGTACGAATCTCTTCCTTCTCCCCTTTGTTCTTTACCTTCCTCCACCTTGGAGATACAGGACTTTACAGATGGTGGATATTAAGAAATTAAGGTCTCCAAATGCTCATACATTACTATTATTGTCAACACCTTGTAAATGAGAACCCAGAGCAAAGCAGCTGAGTGAGGCACTCTCAGGTTACACACAAATCTACAGCTGAGTAAAAGAATCAGAGTTAGAGCTCCCAGATCTGCCCTTCAGCTCCAGCATCGCCCCAGAGCAATTCCAAAAGGGTTAAGGGCTTTTTGGAGTGAATGGATCAAACTCAGAGCCAACCTGTTTCAAATCTCAAGCTGGTACCCAGATTGGGGGTGTGTTTTTTTCCCTGAGTTTTATTGGGAACTTCAGTGTTGATGCAGATTCAGCATCAGCAAAGCAGATCCCAACACTCCTGTGAGTTAAATCCCAGTTTCATACAGTTCTTGTCCCGTTTTAAATTGAGTTTAAGCAGCAGCACTGGCAGTGAAATGATTGCTGCTGTGCCAGAAACACCGTGTGGTTGATGCATTACCTCACACTAAGTTCCAAACAGGGAGATGGGAATTAGTGGCCTCCCTCTCCAATTATTCCTGCTGCAGAAACACACATTGCTCAGCAAAGGGACGTGGTCCCAAACTTGCCATGGACAAACAAACTTAATAGTTGAGAAGATGTAAAGGTGCAAAGTGGCCTTCTGCACACTCAGGTTATTTCCTCTGTCAACAGACCTAAAACCAGATTTTTTCTCTTAAAAGCTGAACTTACAACGTAAAAAACAATGCCTGGTTTACACTGATGTAACTTGCAGCATAATTTGTGTAAAATAATGAAAGCAGCACCCTGTGGCACTCAGCCATACCCAGCACAGAAGTTTTCTTTTCCTAAAAAAGAACTGAATTTTAAAATTGTCTACAGTTATATCCATGTGTGCAGTTTCAAGGGTAGTCCTTCATCTTTCTCTGGTTATTCCCTATTATGCATTTATAATTACAGAGAAATTTAACAAACATAAACCAGTTTATTTAAACAAGGTATTACATGCTTCCTGCTGATAGCAAACCAATGAAATCTCATTAAAAAATGTGGTAAAGCAGTATTTGTCCATTCCTATCTATTATTAAAAAAAAATGGAAAAAATGCATTTCAGCCCTATTTTCTATGAGTTCATAACACTCTGACCCATAACATTTGGGGATTTCACTCAGTTCAGTTTAAATGATGTCTAACACACAGGCAGCAAGTCAGCACTGCAAGGAATTCCAGTGACCACCAGACATGCAAGGTTTCTCAAGAGGCAGCTCTCAAACCTCACAAGGGGTACCTTTTCCTCCAGGAATTGTTCATTAAGAAGAATTAGACCTCATGCCTTCACATTTCTCCAAAGCAGCCAGGCTCCCCCATATTGTGAAATGATTGACTTGTGTCTCACTGAGAGGGCAGGTTCTGTTCTCAGCAGAAATTCCCTCTCAGGCCAAACTGCAGCACTTCAAGCCATTTCAGCAGCTCCAAGCCCAGCAGGAGAACGTGGCTCAGAGCTGTTCAGCATCCCCTCCCTCACCCCCTTGTGCCAGCCAGTTTTTTACCTGGCACAGGGTGGCACAGACCCCTCAGAGCTGCTGCCCATCACCTTTGCCCAAGTGCTGGGAAGGGCTGGGGAAGAGGAGGAGGAGGAGGAGGACACACCAGCAGACACTGCTGCACTGAGGAGTGCTGGTCAGGCTGAAACAGCTCCCAAAACACACAGTGCAGTCTTCAGGTTTTTAAAATAATGTTTTCTGTCCAACTCCCTTCGCTCACCACGTGGCTTCCCAGTCCTCTCTCCTCCTCTGTGCCACCTCCCTTGTAGCATCCCCTTCCTAAATTTCAGGTTTTGTTCCTTGCTGACTGGCTTTGCTTTTCCTGCTCCCATCAGCACCTCCACCTACTTTTCTGCCTGTCTTTGCTCCATTTCCCTGTAAAGCACAAACCCAGGTCTCATAAATCCACTATCTCTGCTCCTTCTTTATATATCTAATGACATTCCTTTCCTTTCACCATTCCTTGTTCCCCAGCAACACCAGGCTCTTGCCCAGTCCCACTCGTCAACACATTGGCCATTCCATTTGCTGTTATTCTTTATGTTCTTTCTTTCTACTCATAATTTCAGTGGTTTCCTCCTCCCTCCCAGCATTAAGTTTACAACTTCTAACACTCAGCTTAGTGCATAAGAAAATTGCTGTTGTCTGGGGGCTGGAACAGAAGTTGAAGAGAACAGATATCACTGTTTTTATTCTTGGTAAATCAGAATTACCCTGCGAACTTTATTACATGTGATCACAATTAACCTTTTATTAATCAACCTTTCCAAAGAACAGATCTTCATTTTCTAAATGGAGGGAAATACTTCACTCAGTCCCCAGGACTGATTTACAACCAGTAATGCTGTGGACTCAACAATCAGAGATTGCTGACTACTGAGAACAATGAACTTGTTAGTTAACAGAATTAACAGTGCGTTGTTTAACTATAATGACAGCAATAAAACAGGAGATGTGAAGTTGATACAGTCACAACTGAATCATAATGGATGAGATATTTACAGCAAAGCTGTTAAAACATTGAATAAAATATGGGAAGAGCAAAAGCAGATGTGATTTTATTCTTCAGAGCTGAAGCTTGTAAAGTATGAGATAGCATGAGTAATAATCACAGGTTCTAGTTCACAATGCATTAATAAATATTGATATGGTGCCAGTGCTGAAACTTTCCAGATACCGAAATAAAGTGAGAAAGCATGCTCTTGCATTATGGATTGCTAAGTTTAAATTTTAAGGCCCACATGGCAATCTCCTCATTATGATATTACACCCCCCTACACTATCTCACACACCCCCCTCTTTATTTAGGGCCCGAAGCAGCACTCCATTTGCCAGTGCCACAGCTCCCACTGCTGCAGGTGCATCCCCCAGAGCACCCCTGACAGGATGCAGAGGGGGCCTCTCTGGCTATTTTAGTGCCCAGTTACCCACCCAGCCTGCAGGGCTCTGGGAGGAGATTTTGGGCAGAGCCAGCCTGGCTGATGGAGGGATCCCAGGGGAAGGGGCTCCTGACCCACCCTGGGCAGTGGCACCCCAGCTCTCCCAGCCCAACCCTAAAGCATCCCCTGCCATGATCCTACACACCTACTGATGACACCCCTTGTTTTAACACAGGGGTGGTGTTTCTAGCTCCAATAATAATCCCAGCCTGGTCAGACACCAGGTTTTCTGGCTGCAGTTTCACACGCGGGTTAAGGTGGTGTAAAACCAACATAAAGCTAAACAAGGAAAAAGGAGTTACAGTGAATCTGAATCAGTTCCCCTCTTACCTGCTCAGACACATTTGTGCTGGCATGGCCACTGCCAGCTAATGCCTGTTTGCATACATAAAACGCTTCACAAGTCTGCACAGACCTTCTTGTTTTGTTTTACTGCAAATACATTAATCAGCCTAAATGACTATTTCTGCATGACTAAAGGACAGGCACAAACCAACATTTTTCTCCTTCCCACTGATTCCAACACAGCCACTTGCTCACCTTCCTGCCCTCCAGTCCTGGAGTTAGTTCACATCCCGAGTGGGGATCACCCTCTGCAGGGAGTGAGGGCTGAGCAAATGACCTGCTATTGGACATCCCAGATGGGAGAGACAGGGAGCACTGGAATTCCTCCCCTCTCTGATTAGTACCCTCAAAGTGCATGGCAAGCATTTACTGCTGTGAGTGCCATCATCTGTGTGAAATGGCATAATTGCATATTATTTGATTAGTTTTCTAGAGATTTCCAGCCTAAACTCCTGGGAAAGGAGATATATATATCTCCATCCATTCTTTCCCAGAATGGATATAACCTCCCTATGACTTACTACTATATACTATTTTCCCTTAATCGTCAATCTAAATCTCAAAAGAAAGAAACCATAACACCAACCCTCATTTCTCTGAATTAAAATCTCTCTCAAAGGATGCAATTTTCTGATTCCAACCATGAAGCAGATTTACCCTGGAACAACTTTATTGTGGCTGGTCAGATATGAGGAATGTACTGAAGAGCCAACAGCTCACTTCTGGCCTGGGACTCCCCTGCAGTCAGAATTAACCTGACTGACAAGGAGGGGAGGAGTGGAATGAAGCTCCAAATAGAGCTCATTTCTGTACTATTTCATATAATTTGTTCTTCCCATGACTATTGTTCCTACAGTGTAGGGCCATCAGATATGGATTCTGAGGACAGCTCTGCAACAGAATCCCTCAGGTTGTGCTTTTGTGCTTCTCAACATCTGCATAATTCCTCTGCCCAGGTTACATCTCCTCACTACGACACTTCTGCGTGCTTTATATTATCCCTAAACTATTTGGGGCCATCTCTGAGTACTAGAACCTGCTCTGAAAACATCCCAGCTGTTTCCCCAGATCTTCCTTGAGGCTCTTCACATCTCTGATGCTTTTCTCCACTAGTCTGACCCACAGCTCTTCAGAATCAATGCTGTTATTGATGTTAAACTGCACCGGCTGATTTAGAGCCCTATGACATATGGACTCCTGTCCACCAGGTACTCAGCTGCAACCACTAAACTCATTCCACTCAGATCTCAGCTCCAAATAGAGTATTAGGGATAAACGGTCAGTGCTTTAATGGTCATTTCACACTTCATCATCAACTCATCCATTCTCTGCATGTGCCACTTAAGTCTTCCATTCTGTTCCCTCAAATATATCATAGCGAAAATGAACATGACAAAACAAATGTTGAAAAAAAGCAACCTTTGCTTGTTGTTGGTGGGTTTTTTCCCCTCTAACTAAATGGCGAATTGTCCCATTATACTCATTTCCTGCAAAATATGTGTCTCCAGGACCTTCAGTGCAGCAAAGCAAAGCACTGCCACAGTCATCTTCTGTGTGGAGTGCTTCTGTTTTACATACTGACACGCATTTTAACATGAAAAAGGTCAGAGATGGAAACAGCACAGCTTGTTGCTGTGACAGCAGACATTTAACAGAAAGACTTCTGGACACACTACAGTTTAAAATAATTTAGTAAAATAATTGCCATGATTGATTTTTTAGGTCCCCGAGTTCATACCACACACTTTTGTGTGACAACTCCCTTCAGTGCTGTTTTTTCTTTCTTCTATTTTTTTTTTTCTCTCTCCAGCAATGACAAGAAATGCATTTCAAATAAGTTCTGGGTTGTTGTCAAAGTTTGAACAGATTCACAAAGTCCACAGTCATTTGTTGTCCAGGACCAGTCCAAAGAGCTGCTGCCAGCCCTTTGTCCAGCATTTGGAAGCACAAAGGCAGCAGGAAATCACCCCGTTAAATGAACTTTTGATAGCCTGCCCTTCTCAGCCCACTCTGCAAGGAATGCAGCCCTGGCTTTTGCTGCAAACAAAGACACTGCAGCAGCAGCGGCCACATCCCTCCTGAAAACAATCCGTGTAGGTGGCACAAAGGGAAGCCAGAAAGGATTGTGTGAGGGAGTGAAGGAACTGCGAGACACCAGAGAAATAAGCAAAGCTGTTGAACTTGGGAGAAGTACAAAGTCCATTCCACATAATACTTATTAAATTTAATTTAGGCACAACACCTACAAACCGAAATGCCACCCAGTTATGAGCCAGACTTGCTCCACAGGCAAACAGAGATGTCTGATGACAGACCCAGTGCCCTCGTGGACAAAGATCAGCTGATTCCTACAATCCCAGGAGGAAACCACCCCAATGTCCTGAAGGAAATGTTGGCACAGTGATTGTCACCAGCGGATAACATGGCACATAAATAATGATCCAGAGCTGCAAAGCAGATTCCCAAAGTCAACTCAGAAAGCCCAGCCCTTGGGAAGTGGAGAATTAGCAGAGGAGATGATCATGTTTAGCACAAGTGTGTGACAGAGCATTCATCCCAAAAGCAGGAGCAATTGTTTCTAGTCTGGCTTGATGAGGGGATCCAAAGCTCCTCTTTCCAGAGGTGAGTCTGATTGTCAAATTAGGCTTTAATTTGTATTTCTCCTCACTCTTTGTCTCCAAACCCAGCTTGGTTGGTAGCAAGGTGTCTAACCTTACCTTGGTCAGATTATTAACCCCCTATAATAAACACTGTCCCTTGTACACATTTATTTAAAAAAAATCACAAGTTTGATCTGAGTCACAGCCCCAATTAACATAAGGCAGCAAGAAGGAATCACGTGGTAGGAAAAAAACCAGGGAAATTAAAAAAAAACCCAAAACACAAAAGATCATTGGCAAGAAGCAAACAATAGTCATTGAACACAATATGTAGAGGAATGAGAATTCTAAACACAGGTCACAGCACAGGTCTCCATTAGGAGGAGTCAAAAGGGATTTTGTTTTCATTCTTAAATATAAGAATCATATTCACTAAAAATAAAATCTCTATTCTGATCTCCAGCCTGGACCCGGAACAATGAAATTAGATGTTTTACTTAAATATAAATTTCATCAAAGGTAATTCTGTAAAATTCAAGCATGTTTATGTATATAAAGAAAATGTTGTAGTTTGAGTTTCCCTTCTCTCAAGCAGCACATATTGGTTCACAGTGGCACAATGCTGTTCATGTGTATCCATACAAAAGAAATGGTACAGGAATGCCAAAGATGGCCAAAACCACTCTCCAGCCTCATACAGTCCTTTTTTCAGAGGACAAAAAGATTTAAAAATAGATTTTTAGAGCATAGTTGAAACTACTGTTTTAAAACCAGCTGTAACAGTCGATGAAGTAGCTTTACTATAAATAACACTTATTTTGAGATGTATCTAAATTAAAATCCCAGCCCTCCTGTTGATGTCAGGACTTCAAAGGGGGAGAACACGAGGTTTGGACTTTGCAGCTCTGTCTGCTGCACCCACAGCCTGCAAAAGCCAGACGTGAAAACAACACAGGAAGAGTGGTTTGCACAGAGACTTTTCCTCCAACCATGAGATCATCAAATAACACAATCCATCCCTCTGCTTTACAAACATCAGCCTCAGCTGTGGAAAGCATTTATGGGTGTATGGGAAAGGGGGAGGTAAAGTCCTTTTCTGAACACAGAGGATTCCTTGAAGAGGCTTTACATGAGAATCTAGACTAATATTGACATCTGATTTTACCTTCTTCTACTGTGCTAGTCATCTCACATCTGGGTTGGAGGAACATTCTCTCTTCTCCACTCCTCCTGATCTGATGTGCTGGGGGAGATGATGGATCAGCCCTTTCCCTGACCCCAGGCTGCTGCATCCCTCCCTCTCTTCCTTGCTGTGACTCTGCTCATCTCAGAATGTGGAGCATCTGCCCCAGAATCTCAGTGTTTCTATATCAAATAGTTGTTTTTCAAACATCACACGGGAGTGGAAATGTCACTGAGCATATACTTATAAAGGTATATATACAGGAGTGAAGGGTTCAAACAGAGAAATTCAGGTGACATACTGGGAAGGAATTCCTGGCTGGGAGGGTGGGCAGGCCCTGGCACAGGGTGCCCAGAGAAGCTGTGGCTGCCCCTGGAT
>JAWWEE010000051.1:13123056-13157882 GCA_035221455.1 Xenops minutus | reverse complement strand
GGGCAGCCACAGCTTCTCTGGGCACCCTGTGCCAGGGCCTGCCCACCCTCCCAGGGAAGGATTTCTTCCCAACATCTCACCTAAATTTCCTCTTTCACTTTGAACCTGTTATTCCTGCTCTGACACCACAGACAAACCTCTGTCCTTTATCCACAAATTTCCGCCTGCACTACATCTGCATTTCCATATGTGGCTGCATCCACATTTTACACATTTCCTCTACAATTCTTTTTACTGACTCTTCCAATACTCAGTCCCTAAATTTAGGAAACTCTTCTCATCTCATCTCTTAAGAACCAGCTCTTAAAAACCTCACTTTAAAACCCCTAAGTGCCTGCATTTTTCATGAACTTTGGGTGCATTTGGTCTCAAGGACAGCACATTCTTTATTTCAACATCAGGAAAAAAAGCCTAACATCAGAATTCCTGTGCTATTAACAGACCACTGTGTTCGATCAGTTTAGAGAGGACTCAAAAGCAGCCCGTTCACCTTGACCCCTGGCTCTCTGCAGGGATGAGCCCCCACCAGGCTCCTGGGGACTCTGTGTCTGTCGTGACATTGCTGAGCTAACTCGTGGGGAGGACAGTTTTATGAAAACTGAGCTCCCTGGAGAAGGGTGTCAGACTCTGTGCAGGGGAAGAGCTGGCAATCCTGTGCACACATCCTTCTGCACATCATAAGGAGGTGACAGGTACCAGAGTGTTTATTAGAGTGGAAATTTTTCATGCTCCTGTGGCATCTGATAACTGTTCTCTGCACTAACGAATGGCCATCACAAGGAAGCCAGAGCATAAAGGAAAAACCTCAAAATTTTAAAGGAGCCCCAGGTCTGCAGGCAGCAAAGACTCCCCCTGTGTCCCCCACAGCCACAGAGCAGCCCCGTGAAGGATCAAGTGCAGTCTGACTCACAATAGCCAGGGAGATGGGCCCAAAGAACAACTGCACACACTCTGCCAGCTGCCTGTACCCTTCCCTTTCAGACACAGGCTACAAGATAATGCCCATAATGCACCATTTGAACCAAGTTTCCAGCTCACATTTATCCTGCAGGCATAAAATTTTACATTTGCAAATAACTGCTTGGATCTCCTAAGATGAAGGTTTGAGAGATTGTTTCCAAAACTCCATTTCCCCCCAGCACAGTCCTGTTGAGCCCCATGAAGTGTGGCTTGGTGGCCAGCAGAGCTGGGGTCTGGGGAATGTGCTCTCACACACCTGCCAGGCTTCCCTGGGGCATTTAACACAGGCAGCCCCGAGGGGACACAGCTGTTCTTGTGGGTAGCACCTTCATTATTGCAATGGCAATGCCATTTGTGTGTTTATTCCTAAAAAAGAGAGCCCATGCTGCCTCTGTGACTGTGTGCCTGTTGTGTTTAACAGCCCAAAAGAACAAGCAAGAGGCTTTTCCACCTTTCCCTGCACTGTGGTGCTGCAGTCCCTGCTGACGAGCCAGAGGTGACAGTGGCCAAGTGGCCTCAACCTCTGCACTACAACATCAGCCAGTTAGTCACCAAAACAGCTTCACTGAACTGCCCCTCTACAGCACTTTCAGCCTAAGATAGGAGGGTCTCAGGACAGGGACAGTTCTCAAGGGAACAGGAATCCACACCTTTCATACAACCCACAAAGGGCACTGGCACAAACACAGGACAGCACTGTCCCCTCTCCAGAGCTGGCCACAGTCCCCTCTGCTCTCTGTACCAAATATATCACCCTCCATACCACTCAAAGAGCAGAAGAGCTTCTCTTCCCCCTTGGTTTTCTCCAGGTAATAATAAAACTCAGCATTCAAGGTGCTCTTTTAAAAAAGTAGGTTACCTCCTGATGAAAATCAGAGTTCATATTTGTGCTGACAATGGTGGATGATGTTTGTACTGTGCTGCCTGTATAAAAAAACCCACAAAACACCAAGAACAAAAGATGCCTTTACTCCCTCACTAAAATTCCCTCAGTTTGAGTCAAGGACATCTTTCACCACTTCAGCCAGTGAGGAAATGCTCTCACACCCAACTGAATTGTGAACTGCAGAGCAACACACTCACTGTTTTCACAACAAGGCAGGGAAACTTTCAAAACTGCAAAGACTTTTAGAGGATGTTCTTTTTTTTCCCCCCTCTGAAATAAAGAAAGCCGATTTTTAGAGGAAAGATCCATCTCCTGTGTGTGTCCCCCCCACGCCTTGGAGCTGTAATTCCTTCAGTACTCCCTGTAAGATCTCTAATCTTTACAGTCAAGCACCAAAGCTGCTAATATAAATATTTGCAATACTCTCATATGCTGGAGAGTCTTGAGTGATGAACTGTGGTGTAATTTGCAGCCCACTGGCTGTGGGTGCTGTTTCCATTCTGCAGCAGGAATGTGGTGCTGTGACAGAAGGCATTAAACAAGGAGAAGGTTTTACACAGTGTTAACTACAGCCTTTTGCCACTTCACAGCAAAGTACTACAACGTATTTGTACTCCTTCTCATCAGACAAGGCTAAGTAAATCAGGGGCACCAAGTGGACTGCTCCAGTGAGTTATGAAAGTGAGAGTAACAAACTTGAATTTACAATGCGTGCCCTTTAGCTAAATCCGAGATTTGTTGCAGTTATTTTGGCCTTATTAAAGTATAATATTAACGTCCATGAGAGAAAATTTGTTATTCCAAAGACACTTCTATACCAAACAATGCTATATTTAGAGACAATAACTATCCTGCATTGCATAATCTGGCATTTGTGCCACAAGGGAGTCATATGGCATTATTCACTAATGACAGAAAGGCTTCTGGCTCCCTTTCCTGGCATAATAAATATCTCTTAGAGTAAACTAGAGGGGGTATGCTGGGGTGCTGTGTAGCTGCAACTTTTGGGTTTTGTTTGGGTGGTTTGGGCTATTTTTTAAAAATGAAAATTCAACTGTTTTCAGTCCTTATAACTCTTACTACTGGTGTGGTAGGAGCTCAGCTTTATCAAGCTTTAAAAACCAGTAATGAATCAAATACAACTACCAGGCCACTGCTGAAAATTCAGCTTGAAGAGGCACCTGTTACTGTCTGATGGCCAGCACAAGTTTGGCAAACCCAGGTTGAGGGATGGGGCACCTGTGAGACAGAAATCATCACCAGACTGCAGGGACAGGACAGGTTTAGGCTCCTGCTCCTTCAGGGAGAAGGAGATTTAACAACTATTCCATAACTGGGTTACAACACACTATGAATCAAGAGTTCTTGGCAAATCTAGCTGAAGTTTCCTCTTTTCAGGAGATTTTGGCAAGGGGAGTGCCATTCTGAGGTGCCATTCTTAAAAGAATAACATGGAATAAAGAGTAAAAACTAAGCCTTTAGGGAAAAGGTATGAAGCTGACCAGCTGTACATACACCTAGAGTACCTAAAGCTCTGGTGAGCAAAAAACCCCAAAGTCTGCCTATTTTCTTTGAGCTTTCAAGAAGCAAAACTGATTTCTCCCCTTTCTGCAGAGCCTTGGCCTTTCCCAAACTTGCCAGAGTAGATGTGATTCTCTGTGTTCTTTTCCCTGCCCTAGTTAAATGTAGTTTTGTCAAGCTGATGACTTTTCCTCCTTCTCAGCAAGGCTAATACCTTGGCACTGCTCCTTAACAACTCAGTGTTTTGTGCTCAGATGGCCTGTCCCACATCAGCTTTTCCTGTATGCCCAGACAGTCCATCCTCTCTTATGGTGAATCAATTTGATTACAAAAAAACCCAGCAGATGAAGAAGTCCAAGCCCCCCTAAAAACAACCAAGCCAGGCTGCAGGTACTGCTGAGCAATGCCACACCCATCAGTGTCCCCAGGGACTGAGCCACGAAGTCCAAGTGATGGGTGTCTCCAAGAGATTCCCAGCTCAGTGCTGGTCCCTGCAGGTGCACACCCAAGGGAGGGCAGGACAAGAGCAAGAATCACCCAAAAATCTCCAAATTGCAGAACATTCCTCTGTTAAAATCCTATTGGAACCACAGGCTGCAGGTATCTGGGGAATTGAGAGCCTTAGCTGCTTTAAATCACAACTCTTTGCTCTGACTTGATAGTGGCTCTTAATTCCATCCTTTTTGGCATTCTACCCCTTCCATCTCATCTCTTTGGCCCCCAGTGCTTCCCTTTCTGCCTGGAGATGTTCTTGAGCCACACTGCTGGGTGCTGATGGGGTACCCAGACATCACAGTGACTCAGGAATTCCTCCCACTCAGACATCCCATATTTACATGCCTTGGGAGCTTTTCTCCTTTTTCCTTAAAGATGCCTAAATGAGTCTGACAGACATTGAAATGACGCTGCTATTTGTGAATAAAAGGCAGCCACACCTGACAGCAGCTGGCCATTGTCTTCAGAAGGTCTGCACAAATGGAAAGATCCCATTCCAAAAGTACAGCTCTGCAAAGTCTGTGTTTCAGAGCTCAGGGGTGGGGGGTGTGGGAAGACAGCTCCTGGAGCTGCTTCTCATTAAGATACAAGTGCACAATAAAATGGAATGCAGAAAATTAAATCTCCATGGTTTGTGGCGCTTTGCCATTTACCTTCAAGTTCTAAAAAAAAAAAAAGCATAAGAAAATGGTAAAGAGAAGAAACACAACCAAAAGGACTGAACAAAACAATAGAGCAGTAACAAAAGTCAAGCTCATCTCCCACAGCCTCCTGAAAAGGCAGAGACAGCCCCACACCATGAACCAGAGATTGAGTTTTGTGGAATTCAGGTAAGAAAACACCACACAGGTTTTTCCCTCCCCTAAAAAATGCCTTTAAGCCACTGCTTTCTAAAGGAGACATTTCTAGAAGACTGTAAAAAGAATATTGCTTCCTTTTTATAGAGCAGAACTGCTCTGCAGCAGGTAAATACATATGTTCTTCCATCCTTGGCATGCTAGGGTAACTCATCAAGGCAGTTTACAGCACAGAGAGCCCACCCCAGCTCTGTCCAAAGGTGGGAACTGGAGGCTCTGCACCACATCCAGAGCTCTCCAGCCTTTCCAAGAGTTAGAACGTGACTGTTACACTGATCTCTGCCAATCCAGTAGTGAAGGAGCCATCAGGAATGAGGCACACACGAGGAATCGACAACCATGCAAAGGAGATGCAGGGGAAAAGCAAGGCAAGGAAGTCCAAAAGCAGACAAGTGTGTCTGTCTGAGCTCTGGTTCCATTCCAGCTGTGAGGAGTCAGGGTGACTTCAGCAGACACTGGACCAGAAAATGAGACCTGCCACAGCCATTGTGTGAGATGGCTGCAGGCACAGTTTGTTTCCCTCATCATTAACAATGCATGTTCTGATGAGACACAACCATTGCAATCTGCTCAGAAAGCCCAAAATAAGACTCCAAAAATTTTATGCATATTGGCAGCCACGTATTTTATACAAACATGATTTTCCAGTCAGGTCATAATGCCATCTTAAACTCAGAGTAAATTTTTGCAGCTAAGTTATAAACCCCTGAAAGCAGCATTTTATAATGGAAATGCTGATACAAGCTTAACCAGAGGAGCAAGAAGAGTGCCATACACCATAAAAATAAAAGTGAATCATAAAGCAGTTAAGGTTTGATTACTATAAAATACCTGGGCTTGAAATTTTGATTCAGACTTGGGTTTTTTTAATTACATCTCATGACCTAGAGATACTTTTTGGACAGATAATGTCTAGGGAATTAGATCAAAGATCCTTTTCCTAACTTCAGAATACACTAATGTGTTCCATGGTCTCCTTCAAGCATAAAACAGAAGACTTTGAAAGTTATTTGGTCTGCTGGTAAATAACAGTGGGAAGTGGAGCTTGCAATTAAAGAGAAACTCCTTCTCTAAACTCCAGCCAATCAAAACTGAAATTTATAGGGGTAAACCAAAAAGAAAAAAAAAGAAAAAAGCAAAAAAAAAAAAAGAAAGAAAAAAGGAAAAGCCTCCCAAGATTTCAAAGATGCCTAGTAGGAATATTTCTTAATTGAGCCATGCTTTAGAGCTGCATGGAATTGTTCTTATTAAAAATTGAATAAGAACAGAGGAGAAGAACATGGGAGCTTTTGAGAGATTACAGCTCTGTAAGATTTACTTAAAAGGTTTCTAATAGACTTCAGGGGTTCTCTCCCATCTGAAAAACTCACCTACACAAAGCAGGCTGAGAAGTCAGGGTTCCAGCCACCCAACCCTGCCACTGGGTGACTGGAAACCAACACAGCAGTCCTTCCTTCCTTCCTTCCTTCCAGGGCAGGAGCAGTGCTGCTGCTGCACCCGGCTGTCTCCTTTGTTTGCCAGATCATCACCGTGTTGCTTGGTTGAAACGGGTTCATTTCCAACCTGCATTTCTTCCCGATGTGTCTGATTTAACTCACTGAGATCCATCCCTGGCTGGGCTGCTCCCAGTTGCCCTGTTCCCCACCTAACCCAGTGCTTGCAGGGGTGGATATTTCCAGAACACACCAGAACTTTCTTTACACCAACTGTGTCCTCTGAATCTCAACATCCAGAGGGACCAGAGGTATTTCATCTCTGATTAAAACATCTTTTACAGGGTGAACAGGATATAAAATGTGGCTTAAAAATCTTGCTGCAAACCCAGGCCCCTTCTGGAGTTTTATCACCTTTCTCCACTAAAACTGCAGGTTTGCTTTGAAATCCTAAAATATGCCACCTGCTCTCTTATTTTGGAATGCACCTGCAAAAAATGGAGCCTTAAGATTCATCAGATGGAGACAAAAACCCCTTCTCAGTTCCTTGGCTCCCATCTGTGCTAACCCTGTCTTAGCAAGTGCACCTCCTGCATCATGCCAAGCTTTCAAGCATTGGCAGACTTTGGGGATTTCACAAATGAAACACTTAATACTTCTGGGCAACCTGAGGAGCTTTGCTGATCTTTGTTCATATTGCCTTTCCATCTCCTTCAGACTTGGCTCCCACACCAGTTTCCCGTTAGGTTTTTTAGCAAAATCTCCCATGACACATTCCCAGCCCACTCCCCCCACTTTGCAAAGCTATTCCATGTTTTAAAAGGAGCTAATCCTTCCTCCCATATAACCACCAGTGGGCACAGGAAGCTTCAAGAAAAGGCTGCTGAGAGTGGTTTGGGCTGATATTACAGATATGTGGAAATGAAAACGCTGCTAATAGGCTCAGGGTACATTAATGGAACAGCTATTCAAGCTTTACTTGCTTTGGTTTGAAGGGGGGGCAACAAAGCTCAATCAGAAATCAGGAGAAGATTGTTCAGGGAAAGAACAGGAGCAAAAACAGAGGAGGAAAAAGAAAAGGAAAAAAGGAAAGCAAAGATGATGGATCTTATTTGAAAAGTTTGAGCATCCCAGGTTTTGAGTGTCTGAGCTGGCCAGAGCAGGTTCCTCCCAGAGCTGCAGCAAGTGCTTGGTTAGGGCAGAGGACACAGAGACTGCAAGTCCTGGCATTTTCAGCTCGGCAAGGATTAATGCTTGATCTTTCTAACCCCCATCCCTAAAATACAGGAATGATTAAAAGCAAGTAAATGGGAATAAAAGGATGTTACTTCTTGCCCAGTTCTTCTGGGAACTGTGTGTCTTCTGCAGTCAGTCCTTCTGGGAACAGCCTTTCAGAGCTGGTGGTGTGTCTGAGCTTTCTGGAGACTAAAGCCAAGCAAGAAACTGGAATGAATAATTTAAGCTGAAAGTTTAAGCTTTTTTTAGTTATGCTACATTTATCAGCAAACTATGCTTTGGTCTCATTGTCTTCTAATTCATGACAATAAATACTCTGGATTTTGAAACAGAAACGAAAATCAGATGTAAAATAATTAAAAGACAGGACATGGTTAACAATAGAAGGGAGCTAAAGTCAAGCAAGTCAGGCACAGACTTAGAGGATAATTCAGTAACATTTCACAGGTGAGAAGGACAAAATGAACATACAGGGGAAGGTTTCTGAGCACATTGAAGTGCAGCCAAGGGACAGACAAGAGAGGAAGGGTAAGATATCTCTTACAATTATTTCCTATAGAAAGATGTAAAGAAAAGGAAAAATAGCAAGCATCTTAAAATGTATAGCTGGGAAAAACAGACACTTCAGGATTAACATTAGGAATTAGAATCAGTGTTGGTGTGAACTCTACCAGTCCAAAAAACAGCATCACAAATTAAGATGATTTTTCCTGCTTCCCTTTTAAAGAAACTGTGTCCAGCCTGGAGAAATTGAGTCCATGTGATAAAGAAAAAGGGAAATAAAGGCAAACTACAAAAAACTCCTAAACCCTTCTTATTCTCCTATGCACATTAAATCTTAACACCCTCTAATATACATTCTTCATATAGAATATTCTTTTAGCATTGCATTCCTGCTTTCAGCATAACTGCCACAATTATTGTTTTCAATTAAAGCCAAGATTTTCTTTATGCACACTGTTTTTAAAGGGGAAGGTATGCATGCTTACAGAATGCTCCCATTTATCATTTACCTTCCCTCTCCAGTGTGATATTCTATAATTAGCCCCATATCCCCACACAAGCTTCATACTGCAACTATTGGACTGTAGTGTGCAAAAATACCTCTACAACAGTTTGAAGCCTTCGGCAAATATGAATAAGATCTAAACTTATGTGCAGCCAAGTTGCTGGTTTTGGGGGAGATTTTTTGCCTTTTTTTTTTAATTAAATTGCTAGCCTGCTAAAAATCTGATGGTCAATCATCTCACCAGTTTAGGCATTCAAAAAGGTCTCCCTGGGAATATTCTTCTTAGAACCTGAATATCCCTTCTAAAAACTGCACTGCTCAACCAACACTGCAGCAAAGGAAATTCAATTTCCTTAAAATTATAAACACTTTTTAAAAAGAGTTTAAAGGGATTTTAAGTTTTCTGCAGCAGCCAGGCTGCCTCGTGGTTACAGAACGTTCAGCTGTGATCTCCACACAAGAGCTTTGCTCTTCAGTATTAACTCCCACGAGCCACGCCGAGGCTCTCGTGTATCTTGGTACAGAATAACTGCAGCAGCTCCTCTACAGCTCAGTTTTCTCTCTCTTCAACTGGAGATGACAAATTTACCAAGAATTTACCAACACTGGTCTGAAGAGTCACCAGAAAGCCCAGATGTGGTACAAGATGTAACTAGAAAACACACCAAGGTTTTTTGAGGAAAATCTTACAGCCCATGTTACTATAAAAAGTTTCTGATTTAATTTTGTCAATTAATTAAATTTTAAGTGTTAACTAGCAATACAATCCAGCCACAGGAACTGAAAACAATGAAAAGTAGCAATGTTTTGGGGAGTTATTCCCATAGCAAGCTTCTGTGGACTTAAGTGTGGCACAGCACATATTCCTTGTAGGGGCTGTGCTGACACAAACCTTGTCCCTCTAACACTGTGCCCCCTATTTGGGGTCAGCAACAGCCCAGTCAGGGGTATTTCATTGTTTGCTGCCACTGCTTTAGCCTCAAATCACTTCCCTCCTAAACACACCCCAGAATAGTCCACACAAAGCAAATACATCAACATTCTGCATGTAACAGCTCCAAGCCTAATGGGCAAAGTCTCCAACTGCTGCTGCCATTCATTTTGATAAAATAGTAGCCATGAATAATTAGTATTCATTGGCTCTAATTAAGGAATATGGCTAAGGGGAGCTGGATTTAGAACAGTGTGAAGCAGTTTCCTGGGGTCCAGCACTCAGGTTGGGGCAGATCCCACCCAGGGCATGGGTGCTGCCTGCACAAGGCAGGACAGGGCCCAGGGACAAGCAGGGTGGGAGGAATTGCAAGAGAATTCCAAGAGCAGACATGGACTGCAGCATTTCTCAGGTCCTACACTTCCCAAGCACCAGATTCTGTGAATTATGCCTAAAGCAGAAATTCAGTACCACAAGTACAAGTCAGCAGAGCAGATGCACAGATGCTTTTCTTTATATATTATTGTGCACTAAACTTGTATATGAGTGAACAAGCAAGGCACGAAGCAGCCAGAGAGCTTTCCCAGCTCCCTTTGGGAGCTTTGCCCAGTGGCTGGAGCTGCACTGAGGAGGTGGAGATCTGCTCTCCTGTCACCTCGTCACTCATGGGCTTGGCCATGTCTTTGTCCTTCTCTTTATGGAGATTCAAGGCACAGAGGAACCAGCAGAGACCCCAGTGCAGTGGAGTTTGGAGGGATTCTCTTTGGGGAAGGCTGAGTTTGAGTGCCAGGGTACTGACACCCCCCATGAGCCTGAAGTGGAGCTGCTCAGGAGCAGAGCAGAAGAAAAGCATCACCTTGGTGGGCTCCAGGCTCAGCTGAGGGGTGACACTGTTGGTAGCTGCTTCCAAAAAACACCCAGCATGGGTGTCTCTGTGCTGAGCTCCCTGGAGACTGGGAGCAGCACATCAGTCCTGCCTGGGACACGCTGCCACCAGTCAGTGCTCCCAAATGCCAGCACCTTCAGTGAGGAGGAGCACTTTCAAATCAATAGTTGTAGGCAATATACAGCCCATTGAGAACTGGAGTTGTGCATGGAATAAGCAAAAAATGTTACAACTATTGCATTTTAATTTTGGTTTTGCTGTCTTTGAAAATGCAAAAGTCATTGGCACTTTAAAAAAAGAATTCCCATCCAGATTCCCCTCAAATGCTTCCCCTTCTCTGATTCCTCTAAGTTCTCAGTAAATTAAAAGAAAACTTATTCTGGTTAAATCAGTGACATTTACACTTGAACAGAACAACACTCCACCTTTAGCTTTAAAATGGTAAAAATAACTCCGATTTTTTTTTTAAAAACCCTATAAAATTAATACAGGTTACCCCAAATCCCACTGTTTTGTCCCCTCTCTAAAATGCCTTCTGGGAGGAGGCCAAATTACATACTAAGGACTTCTAAAGGGCTTAATAACACAATCAGATTTGATGTGAAAATGGTTATAGATTCTGCTCTACAGTAGTGTTAGTTGGCTCAGCTATAAAATATCTATATCTCTGTATCAATGATAGATGACCTGGTATAATAAAAGATCTTGACTTGCGTGTATGTTAACAATTAATGGGATGTATAATGTATCACATACTGTGTGTGGAAGGTAATAAAGAGGTGTAAATGAGAATTACACTGGTTAATTGGTGTCATTAATGGTTCTTTTGTTCTGCTAGAAAAGCAGTATCTTATTCTGAAGATGATACTGTAGGGCTGACTGCAGCCTTCAAGTCAAGAGTTGAGATGAGCTAAAAATGCCAGCTCAGCTATCAAGTTACTTCTTTAGGGATCTGTCCTGAAACCTGCCTAGAAATCCGAATTCCATCCTATCAAACAGGCAGGTCCCTCTCTCCTTGTGATTGTCCTCAGACCTCATCCATGCTTTGCAAAGCAGATTTCCATGAGGTTCCCTCTGTACCTGTGTAACAGATCAGGCAATTGCTCCCCATGTTTCCCAGGCAGTCACAGCCGTGGCTAAGTCCTGCTGTGATCCCTCCTGTCTCTCCCATCCCATCTCCATCCCATGCAGCACAACCACCACATCCTTGCACTGCTCACACTGATAACCACTGCCCCCTCAATCAGGTTTAGTTCCTGCCCCAGCAAACACTGCTGCTACACCATTTCTGTTGTCACTTAATGGACCAGGTTTGGAAAATTAACTCCTGCAATCATCAAATGGCTTGAAGAAATGCTTCTTATACTGGAGTCCAAGAAAATTTAGTGACAGATAGGAAAAGGAAGAGGAGTTAAAAGTCGTCTTCTAGTTCAGAGAGAAAACTGTATTTGGGACTGAAAGCCAGGTTTCCAAATTCTACCCTGTCCAGAAAAACGTGCTGATATTCCCCTGCTTAGGAAAAGAAAGCACGTGGAAATGCAAAGCACTGCAAAGCCTCTGCCACCAGGGTACAAATCTAAGAGCCAGTGGCTCTGGCTCGACAGCTCAGGAGAAGAGCCAGCACATACATCATTTTAAAGGTGAATCCGACTAACCACACCAAAAAATATTTAGCAATTATAATAAAAAATACCTTTTTAACGAGTGACTTTTTAATCAGCTCTACAGTGCTGTAAATCACAGCGTGCAGGATGTTTTCCAAGAGACTGAGTGCTAAGCCACTGAATTTCAATGGGCTGACAAACGACGGGCTCTACAGTGCCCACTGACACGGTGATCAGGAGCTCCAGGGTGGATTTAAGGCAATGCAGAACTCTATAAAAACCACGGAATCACATTCAGAGTTTGGAGTTTTACATCCTCCTTCAGTATTTGTGTGTTAATTTAGTGCTTGCAGAGGGTGCCAGGGATACTGAGGTGCTTTCTAAGCCAAAGCAAAGAATCAGCACAGCAAAAGGAATGTAAGCCTCCAGATATGCTGCTAAACTCGGCTTTTAATGCAATCCCAATCAGGGAGGGGGGGGGGTGTGTGTGTGTGTCTACACTGACAAGCTCAGACTGCTGCAAAGCCCACGTCCCCATGGCCCAGGTGGACAGGGATGTGCCAGAGATGCTCCTGGCTGCCCCACCTGCCCCTCCAGGTACAGCACTCAGTTTAATCCTCGTGGCTCTCCTGCAGTGACAGCTTGAGAGACAAGAGCGAAGGTCAAACACACAGGATCCTGACTGAAAGCTTTATGCCTGATCTCAAAGTCTCCAAGCCTAACAAGATTTCTGCCCAGATACGTGTCCTGAGCAGTGACAGACCACACACCAGCCTTGTCTTTCTGCAGCACAGCGATGTCCCAAGGCCAGGGTCACCAGCCCGGGGTGCTGGCTGCTCCCTCAGCACCCAAACAGCCAAGGACAACATTTACCCACACAAGGAACACCTGGATTTTCCAAAGCAGTTGAATCATTGCTCTGGCCACTGTTGCTAAACCCAAGTTATTTAGAGGGTTAATTGGCTTTTTCCAAAGTGGCCTAGGCACACTGGAAAGTTAATTTTGATTGCCATGTTTAATAAAATAATTAAATAGTAATAAAAAAAGACATCTAGATGGAAGCTGCTTTCATCTCTAAGTTACTTCACTTGTGCAGTAAGTTTGTTGAAATGAGGTGCCTGAACAATACCATAAAGACAGACCATAAGAGTATCCCCAGTATCCCCAAGTCCCCACCCTGTTTTACTTACACCCAGAACCAGCCCTTAACCCAAATCATCACATTCCCATGTCTGGTTAGAGAGTATTAACTCTTGGTTTAACATTCTCACGCTACAGACATCTGTAGGGTTTAAAAATTTTAGAGCATTTTGAGTACATAATTTCTCTTGAACAAATTTGCATAACTAAAAGCAAACAGGCAATATAAAAATGCATTTGTGTGATCATCATTTTAAGGGGTTGACTAAAACCTTTTTAGGGAGACAATTAGAAATGCAGGGGGAGTGTGGCTGATTTATGCCTATGACAGATTCACTCACTATTCTATCTTGGTGCATTCTGAGCTCTCCATTCCCATCACCAACTGGTAAACACCCCCATTAAATATTTCTCTTCTGACCTGTGTGTTTATATTTCATTACACATGGGCCAATATCAGAGTAATTTATCCAAACTCAAGTCCTCTTGGTGCAGTTGGTTTTGAGAGTGGGAAGTTGCAGCAGCATCAGAAGCCAGACAGAAATAAGATCCTTAAACTACCCAGAACACAGCTGAGGCTTGTAAAAAAATAAAAATATCAAAGGTTATTGAACCTTAAACTATTTATCTAAAATGTTTGCACATTTTATATTTGTATGCTATAATAAAAAAAGCAGAACAACTCTGTTAACTGTGTAGGACCCATCACAGCACAGGAATGTGTGCACCTTGCCTGCCTTTCCCTGCAAAAGGCTGTCTCTTCAGCTCTCTTCGGTTTAAATGTTTCCAACAAAGGAACTAATTTTACTCAGTTACCTTCCTCCCCTCTTCAGGGAAACATGAAATGAATTGGCTGTATGTTTATTAGCTATTTGGGTCCTTTTTTCCATTTCTCCAGGATGTCTCCTGATGAGATTTCTCACCCATAACTAATTACTCTGGTTACACAGAATAAGGCATTTCCTCACAACACTAACAGCAATGCCATTTACTTCATTCAACACCTTTTATTTTTGGGGAAAAAAAATACTATAAATGTTTACTGAAATGCTATGAAAACATTTAGCAGTTCTGAAATGTGCACTGCCTTCTTGCACAGGCATCTTGAACTCATTATTGTTTTTGAAACAACACGAACCAACAACAGGGCACTTCCTGAAGGAGTCACAGCATTTTCCTTACACGGTGAGGAACAGGTTGCTAAGGCAAGATACAGCCTTTACCATCAGAGACTTTTGATCCAGGATTGGGGCTTGCAACTCTCACTGCCTTGGATAGAAAAGGGGATGGCAGGAAAGAGAACCAGCAGTGACACAATAAGCTGTAACATAAGGCAGAGCCTGTTCCCTGAGAACAGAGAAGGAAAAGTACTCTGATTTCAGGCAAGTGCCCCATGTGCATGCCCAGCCTGTCCTGCTGCAGCAGGAGGAGGGAGCTGGCACAGGATCAGGTGCATGGGCTGCAGGGAGCCAGCCTGCCCACCCTGCCCCTCTGCACTGAGGCAGCAGCCCAGCTCCAGGGGATGTGCTGCGTCCGGGCTCACTAATGGACCACATCCCAGAGGAGTCCACGTGTGCAGCTGCAAACATCACCGTGACAGTCACTAATCACTTCTGAGAGATCCCATGGAAAAACGTGCCTTAAAGAAAACAAGACTGAAACAACCGAGTAATGATTTCTGTGACAGGAGAAGGAATAAGCATAAAAACTCTTCCCCCTTCCAATGCTGCAGAGGGACGAGCCCCCACACTTCCCATTGACACACTTTCACAAACACCAGTGGGAATTCTCAGGACAGCAGCCACACAGACCCCAGCAGTTCATCTTTCTCTTTCCTGGGCTCCCAGAGCACTCACCTCTGACCCTGCCAGGGGTAAACCACAGCCAGAGGATGGGAATAACAATGGTAACATCCACCATGCCACCAGAGCCCTTGATCCTTTTTTATTGCTGGTTAGCCTGTCAGGAAACATTTGCTCCATACAATAGGGAAGGAGCATGGCACCAAGTGAATAACCAGAGACTAATCCTAACCCACCTCGAGTCACTATTTCCCCCTGGGTCTTACAGGATGAGTTTCTAACAGAGCAAGCAAAGGGATATTTTGATATTCTTTCATCCTTCATTGTGGCTGGGTTGTCTCTGCTACAATCCTATTATCAACAATCCTGATGGAAGTGAATTTGTGGTCCCCCAGTTCCAGGACGTGGCTCAGTCCTGACTGTCACCTTGCAGTGACTGCAGTTATTTTCCCAGGCTTTTCATTTCTGTCCAAGGATTTTTGTTTTAGCTGCTATGCTCTGATCTCAATCCAGATTAGGTTTAAGAGCTAATGATCACCAATGAATCAAGTTTGCTTCAAATTAGAAATCTGCCTGGACCCAGGGTGCAGCAGCTGTTAAGGAAAAGAGGCTTTCCTAGAAAACCTGGTTTTCTTTTTTCTTTCCTAAATGCACCAACTTAAGACAGAGCACTCCAAAATTCCAGTTTCTTTTAGTTGTCATTGACTCCTTCAGGGAGCTCAGTTCTGAAAAGCACAGATCACATTGCCTCAGAAATCAGGGAAAGGTGTAAAATTACAGGGGGGAATTACAGTGTATTTTGATCTCCATGCAAAGGAATATTCCCACTAATACCAATAAGAATTGGAGGCAGAAGCAGACATTTAGTTGCTTATAAATAATTTTTAAACTCAGGAAATAAATTTATCAGTATTGTTTTCACAGTTCTCAGATTCAGGTGACAATCTGAAGATGAGTGTGCCCTGACTGGGAAATAATTTCTGTTTCAGGAAGCTCATTTCTTTGAGGCAAAGAACCTGAAAGTTTATAATGCTCACTAGAAATGAATAATAATTTATTACTTACAGACATGTCTATGCTCTGAAGTATATGGGACATGGAATGAAATCCTGGACCTATTCAAGTTAATAACAGAACTGCCACACTTTAAAAGGGTGTTAGCCTCTGTAATTTACAGTCTAAGAGCAGGTATTTGTCCCTGGCAAAGTTTAATATGAACTTCAGAGAAGAATCAGACTGTATCAGACTAGAAACCTCTCACTGATTTCAGAAATCACTCGACTGAGTTGAAGCAACTGCATTACAGCACATCTCCAGGGATGTCAGGGAATAATATTTATCTAAACAATGAACAGTAACTAAAAAGGAGCCACGATGGATAAATAATACACAAAGTAAAACAATTCAGTATTTCCAGGGAAGCAGAAATCAGGTCCTCACTTAAAGGAGCTCATGACTACAAAGAGAAGCAAGGCCAGTGCCAGTGCCCTTTTAAGTGTACAAGCTCGCCACGCTGAAGAATAGAGTCTGCTTGAAATTAGTATAAATCTCACAGTGTATTAAAGCAGCAGAAGATGAGGGTAGCTATGGTAATTCCAGCACTTTATTAAACACCAGACAAATTGAAGAGTACATTTCCTGCTTTTTGAAAGAAATGAATGATATCTCCTGATTGGGGAATGCTGAGGGCAAGGGAAGCTGCCTGGAATGGCTTCAAACAGTACCGCAGTACATCCATCAGGACATTTAGTGGGGCTTTTCAGGGGAAAACGGTGGAAGGAGAAGGGGGGAGTGATTTTTATTGCTAAAATTAATTTTATTGCAGCTTTAACTAACCCTCTTCCCCCCTGGAATCACACACAAATAAAGAAAAATGACTGGGAATGCTCATCCTCTCCGTGGTTTCTCGGCACTCGTTTGTTTGCAGCAGGGCTGAGCACTCCACAGTTCCTCTGCCCAAACCACAGCTCAGCAAACAGGCACATAAAGAACCAAGGATCTGATTAAGAAAAGTACATTTATATTTTGACTGTGTTTTATTTTTAACATAAAACATCTTGAAAAAAGTTTTATGATTTAGCATTTATGAATGACTAGATTTTAAGAGAATTGTAATATTTTTTTAGGGTATTTCAGCTCTATGAGTTATTTCTTGTAGATTCAGATAATGATATTATAAATCTTTCTGTGGAGGCAATTACTAAGGCAGAAATGGCCTATTCCCCATTGGCTTTTAGGCTCAGCTTACTGACATATTACAAGCAGGCTTACCATGGTCATTAAAAACTGATCTGGGATTTATTGTACCTCTTTAAACTCTCAGTACTTTGAAAAGTATTGAACAGAAAGGAATACAAGGTGAAGTTACAAAGAGATCCAACGAAGCAATCAGGGGAAAAATAGGCTTAATTTATCCCAGCAAGGCCCACCAGAAGCGCCACAAAAATATTTGAAATTGAGCTTTGGGTCCTTAATAGAGATCACTCACAAGAGCTATTAATCATATCAAATGGAAACACTTTTAAACAGAGGGTTTGGGAACAGAAAGGACACCAACATGAGATTACAGGGCAGAAAACAAAGCCAAGGTTTAAGACTGCCAATAATAACAAAATAGCTGCCCAATGCAGTCGGCAAGAATGAAAAAAATTCAGCTACAGCAACTTTTCTTGCCTAGATCCCAGTCACCTGCAGCGCCAGCAGGAATTTATCCACCCCCGGAGCTCACCCGAGCCCTCGGATCACTGCGGTCAGTGCCTGGTGGGCAGCACAACCCGCACCTTGGGAGCTCAAGGAATTCCAGCACAGGAGACACACCGAGGGATCTGGGCACGACTGGCACAGCAAAGGTCAGTGACAACGTTTCTGTCCCCCATCTGCCAGCCACCCCCTGTTCTGGGCGAGGAGCTGCAGCCCCAGCCCCTCGTTCCCATGGGATGTGCCCTGGGTTGGAGCTTTGGGGCACTGGGGAGACCCCTGATACCCCACACCCCTTCCCCTCGCTCCTCCTGGGGTGTGTGCTGAGCTCAAGGGCAGGAGCTGCTGCTCAGGAGCTGTGCTTTGCTCTGCCATGGTCACCTCTGGCAGTGCCACTCACCTGAGGAACAAAACCCACCCCGGCTGACTCGCCTTGGGCTTTGCCCAGTACAACCATCATGAGTGCATGGCTGAAAGCAAAGCCCAGTTCTCTCAGCAGTTCCCTAGCCCAGCCCACCACAAGGGCCTGAAAGGCAGCACAGCTCCACTGGCTCTACCCCTTTAGAACACCAGCTTTGGCTTTAATTCTCAAAAATAAGTGGCAATTTGGTTATCTTTCTTTCCTTGAATGGGCAGTGGATAATGGTTCAGAACCTTTCTGAAAGCCATACCAGAGAGGTCTGAAGGCTGCTGATCTAGGAAATAAATGTCACTTCTGCCTTGTAAGCTTTCTCGAGATGATTCTGACAGACATAAGGTATTTGTGCAGTATGTTGGGTGGTCAACACCTTTGAGAGTATGTTCCAACATCCTGTTCATTTCCAACCTGAAACCAAATTATTACAGGTAGTCTAAAAGCACAGCCTTTTCGTAAAGTTTGCATTTTCCAGAGAGATTTGTCACTCTAAAATTCTCTTTACTTTTCCCCAGGAATAAACTGAACTGTATTTGAAAATAATGGCTTTAATTATAATTGGCATATCTGAGCCTACAGCTAGTGCCAGTCACTTCACTAAGTGACATTACTTATGACACTGGCAAGATCAGAGTCTTTTATCACTTTTTTTTTAAATTATTAATAGGAGACAAATTTCCAACCTTCTCTAATAACTGATTATCTCTGGATAACTAAAGACAGGTAAAGATAGATCACATCCAGAACTGGGCCCCTACTAGTAATCCCTAAAAATCCATGGCATTCAGAGTGCAGAATCTTCTCGAGAGGAGCAGAAATTAAAAGATTTACATCCCTTTTGACTAAAGGGGCCGTCAGAAGATTGCTGGGTATAAATCAGGGCTGAGAAGCCCTGCGCCCCAGGACCAGGCACAGCCCATGACCTCAACTCGTATTTTTGGTGTGTATTAGCATAAAACCCACCAAAAGTGCCTGATGGATCCATTCATCACTGCTACAGAGAGGAGGAAAGATTTCCTCCTAGAAATAGTCTAGCACTGCACCAGAGCCCAAGGGGTGGGAGGGAAAGGGGCTGGTATTTGGGTGCAGCACCCAAAGGGTGGGGGAAATTCGGATTGCAGTGTCACTTTCTCTGTCCCTCCTCTCCCTTGCACACAGCCCAGCTTAGGCCCATGTTCAGTGCTTGTCCAGCAAAGCTAATAAGGTTAATTCAGTCATTAAGAGCAACAGCACAGGTTTGGTCTAGACTCAGTAAACTCACCTTTCCCTCCAGAAAAGGGGAAGGCAGTGGACCTGAGTGCAGAGCATGGCACTACACATGGAGCATGTGCCTTCACATATTCAGAATTTGTCTACAATACTCTTCCCATTAAGACAGAGCTCATTTGGCCCCGCTCTGCCTCCCTGGAACGTGCACAGCATTGATTTACACTTTCCTAGTCATAACTTCAGCTATTAGAGTGCTCTTAGCATCCTTTCTAAATTGGCTTCAGGCATTTGGGGAGTCATTGTCAGGCCATCTAGAACACAGCTAAAGGGATCCTGTGGCCGGGTAATCATCTGTACAAACTCCAGCCTGGGGCCACTGATGTATTTCCCATAACTCTCCCACTGTGGGCATTCCGAGAACACGTGCACGAAGAGTTCCAGAAGATATATCACATCACCAGCCCCCTGGTATTCCAAACACCAGCAGAGCAAATCCCCCTCAGAGCCCAGGAGACCCACACTGGAATTTCATGGAGAAGTTCTTAATCATCTGACTGGCAAATACAAAAGTTATTCCAGACTCATCCTGACATTTGAGTGCTTGTATCTGAGTCCCTTCAGCATCCTCAGCTGAGTAATGTCATGCTGCAGAATATTTTTATAATTATTTTTTTTCTAAAATGTATTTCCTATGAAATTTAGAATCACCAACTATACTGCATCAGATGAGTCATTCTGGTTTAAGACATCAGAGTTTACTGACATGTCCAATTCCTGATATTTCAGAAATGAGTGAGCAGCCCTATAACACACTTAATTCTGAAACCAAACCATGTGAGAATTATCCTTCTGATAGCTGTTAAAATATTCTGGCTGATTGGCAAAGTCAAAATGGCAGGGACTATATCAATATTAAATGCAGATTACTGCTTCAGTTCTTAAATTTACTTAAACTTAATGGTGTAGCATCAGCTGCAAAATATGATAACAAGACCCAAACTCCATTCTCTGCCTTGGAAACTCAAGAGTGGTTAAAATTCTGGATGTTTTCCTCTAGCTCCTTTCCTTGAGTATCACAAGGATTAATTCTTAAGGGAATCATTTTGCACTTCTCAAGATGGAAACAGCAGATTAGCACACAAGATTATCTCATGACAACTGCTGAAGTTTTTCTCAGACTATCAGAAAGAAGAAAAACAGGCCCTCAAAGATGTAAGTTGAGAAAGCTGACTTGGATTTTATATTATAAACATAAGGATAACAATAGGGGATAACAAAGTTCTGTGAGTGTTGATTGCTTAATATAAGATAATGTGTTATTTTTTTCCCCTCAGAGGACCATTATAGAGACACAATTTAAAATAATAGCAGGCAGAACTGTGGTGCAGCTGGAAGTCAAGGGTGACACAACCATCCCAAATGACAAGTTTGGACATACAGATGTACCAGAATGACAGAGCAACTGGGACAAGACAACACAGCCAAGTGCTCACTTGCCTCTTACCTTCCTCTCAGCTCATTTTTGCTTATATTTTTATTTCCTAACTATTTCATGGCCTGTCCCACCTGAGAGCTCAGTTAGAAATAAGCAGCAGTACACACACAAGTGGTTTCTGTGGTCCCCCTAGATCTATACAGAGGGGCACCTCCCTTTCCCAAGTTCCCCAAAGCATTAGCTCTCCTTTGTTTGCATGGAGAGCTGTGGGAACAAGGAATTGTGCTGCTCAGAACAAGCTGATTCCTCTGCCAGCCCTCACACAGGACAGCCCTGTGCAGCACAGTCTCAGAGAAGCTGGGAAAAGGCACCCCCTCCCAAAGCATTAAACACCCTCCTCCATGGTTGGTGGATTGCAATGCACAAATCGGATGAGAAAACTGAGCAGCTTCAAAGTGAAGTCTCAAAAGCCAAGCTCCAAACCCCCAGGAGGGCTCAGAGACACAAAGCACACCTAACTCCTCTTTCCCTTTGCTTTGTCCACACGTACTTGGGCCACCAACCTCTTCCCTCACAGTCATTATGAGGAGAGACAGTTCACTGGCATCAAGACTAAACTAAAAAAATTCCAGGATCACTTCTTAGCAGATATATTGCCAAAATTGTGAAAAAATAATAAATAATTTGGGGGTTGGGAATTTTGGTTTCAAATATCTATCTAAAAGGACTTCCCCCGCCTCGTAATTGCACAGAGTGAGCTAAAACATCCCAAAATACCTTACTGTAAACTACATATTGATTTCAAAGCTGCACCAAAAGAGCGCTGGCACTTTGGCAAGTTCACACTAACCTGATCTCTGGGGCACATTCCAGTTCTGAAGTGCCAACTGATACCTTCTCCAGGTGAACTAGATGACCTCCAGAAGTCCCTTCCAAACTAAATTATCCTCTAGGCACTTCCAAACATCATTTTCTGTGCTGTGCCACGGGTGCTAGGGATGCCCTTTAGCATGCTCCGAAATGAACTAAGCAGCAACCAGGATGTAGTTAGAAGAACGCAATTTAAAACACATTTTCCTCACAGATAATACAATCTGTGGTTTTCCCAGGAGTAACTCTCACGACCTATTCGAGTCACAACCCTTATTTATAGGTGCTGATGGAATGAATGAAACCTGCTGCTCCACAGTGAGAGATTTTTGTGATGCAATAACTGGAGAAGCCATCACAGAAAATTAGGTCCCTGTGTGATTCTGCATGAAAACAACTCGAGGATTCTGCCTGTACTAAGTGATTTACAGCACAGACATATTTCTCCTGCTCACAGAGGGCCCAAATGGGATCTCCCAGGGAACAGCTGCAGCTCTGAAGGACAGCACTGTCACCACCTGCCAGGAGCCAGGGTGGGAGAAGGAACAACCCTTTGGGTTTGCCCTTTTCCTGCAGATTGGCACAAGCACTGCTGAACCAAACTGAGGGCCTTCCAACCCTGGCACCTGTCTTCAACATTTATACCAGAAACCCAGGGGAAACAGTGATGAAACACCAGGTGGTGGATAAAGATCCTCAACCTGCAGGAGCAAGTGCTCTGGGGTCTTCTAAAGGGAGCAGTTACAGGTGGAGCAGCGTTTAATTCTCACTGGTGGAATGAACATCCTTGAATTACCAAAACAAAAATATCAGGTGCACAAAATGTTGGGAAAAAAATGGAAGATTCACACTCCAACCCTTCAGCAAAAGCCTGAGGAACTGAATAAGAAAACCTAAAGGTACAAACCAAGATACAAATTACAAAGCCATAAAAAAATGCCTCTAACTAATTCAGTGAATGGCAGTGCAAGAGAAGTTGGGTTGCACAGCTCTTCAACTTGCTTCGACTCAAAAGGGTGAAGAAGGCCTTTGGCAGATGAACCCAGGATGGCCCATGGTATTTATTACTTTTTTGGGGATGAGTTGAGCTGTGAAGACAGTGCCACCACAGTGCACTACTATTTGATAAAGGGTAGAAAATACTTGGGCAATTTAGCAATTTTTTAATAATTTGCCTGCTTTGTATTTCTACCTCATGCTCCTTTATTGAACAGAATAAAGGTCAGAGGCACTAAGAGTTATTCTTGAGAAATATTGAAGAATAAAACAGAAATTAAGGGAATGGGAAAAAGAACTAACTAGGAGACTATAGAGGAGTTTCCTTCTTTTAAATTTATGGGAAAACTCTGGAACAAGTTATCTGTAGAGATAACAAGCAGACGAGGTTTGACATTTTGTTCATGAAGATTAAGTTTGCTTCTCCAAGGAAGGAGGTTTTGTGGACAGAAAGTAACAGATCAGTAAGTTGGAGAGGAGTTCCTGATTGCTGTAGGGTCTCTTGTACTGAGGCCAAGGAAACATGGCTCAGATAAAACAGTGGGTCCAAATCAGTTTCCAAACTGTACTCAGATTTATCAAAAGCTGATGGGATGTTGGACCAAGTGAGGTTCCACAGGGGCCTGGGACTGGTATTATTCAATAGCTTCATTAGTGACCTCATTGTCAGAATAGATTATGCTTATTACAACTTGAGACAGCACCCACTGTGAGGATGCTGGAAAACAAGATCAGACCCCAAAGTGACCATGCTAAGTCAGAGAAATAGCATGAAAAATAAATGCTGTTCAAGAGGAACAAGTGCACCAAATTCCATGTGGGCAGCAACATTCAGCAGTGCACAGTGGGGGAATAGCTGACAACTCTGAGTAAGAGAACTCAGGCACTACAGCAAGTCCCATATAACTTCTATCCAAGCTGGACCTCAGATGGGGAACAACTACCAAGAACCACACCCAGGTACTTTTGTCACCCTGAAGTTTTAGCTGGCAGAAGAAAGTCACATACAAATCACTCTACTAGATTATTAAAACAAGCATGTTCTGCTCCAGACCCCTCCCAGATGGAGACATCCAAAGCTTTCAGCTTCCACAGAGGTGCAAGGCTACTGGAGGGACACCTCTACTAGTCCTGGCTTTGAAATACTGATACAAAGAGTTGCTGACAGAAAGAATTTTGCCTCCCTAATTCCAAACTATGGGTTGCTTGAGGAAGAGGGTGACATGAGCAGTTGCTTTGGTGCACTTGAATGACAAGAGTTGTGTGACTATGCATTAAGTGTCTGATACTCCATTAAGCTACTGAGTGGCACAGAAAGGGAAAGTCAAGTAGTTGTGTCTTTGAGATGGTTATAAATAATGGACTTCAAAGTAACAATTGGTTAACAGGCCGTGTGCCAGAAATAGTCCATCTCCACTGAATCCACGGGGGAAAACTCCCTGAAAGGAGTTTATTTATATGAAAATATGACCACAGCACTGTTGTCAAGGTCAGTAAGATTCACAGTGATCTGTGTGAAACTTATTTGTGCAAGACTGATCTGCATAAGGGTACCTGGAGTTCATGCAATGATCCCACCCTTCCAGGAATTCTAAGATTAATGGCATCAGTCTGGAATCAGTTTCTACACTCATCTGCTACAATATCTTGACTATTATTGCCTTTGTATATGCCAGGCATCTTTAACTCTAACATATATTATATATATAATGTAAGAGCTATCATTCTATTTAAATCCTGGTACAATGGGCTGGCACAGCTGTGAGACCAGAGCAGGGTTCAGCACTACAGCACACTGCTTGTCTGGGGGTGTTGTCTTGACCTTCTCTTCTTTATCCATCTTGATGCTGTCCACACCACATTTGAAATAGGTACCTGTCTCCAATTTGCACTAAGACAAATAATAACCAACACAGCAGGAAAACTCACTTCTCCTAATTTTTAGTAATAGGAGTCACTAAAGTGACATTAACAATTAAAACTCTGTAATAACACCATCACAGCTAAACCCAAGGAGGAGTACATAGGGCATAAGTAACACCCAGATGAGGCTCTTGCACAGAGTATTTTCTCTGTGACCCCAGTTCATTAGAGAAAAAGCAATGATTTAAACTACCTATCTAACCTCTCGCAGAGCCATAGTTTATAATCATAAATCAGGCCTGTGACTACCTGGAGGCATCAGGGAGTTTGCTGCTACACTGTGTTACAGGGCTAGAAGGGAAAGAAAGTTCCTATTATTGGATCATGCAGCAGACATTGGTGCTTGCAATTTCCACTTACACTACATTAGCTCGAGGCAGTTCATTTGCTAAAATAAAAGAAACAAAGTGTAAAATATTCTCTGACTTGCTCAACAAAGCAATCAACGAAAGGGAGAAAGAAGGAGAAAGGGAGGGAGTGTGATTTTTTTCTCGCCCCCTGCTATCACACTGTTGATAAATACCATTAAGTGTTTTAAAATTATCTCACCCATTCAGTTTAAATTTAAAAGTATTAGTGGTATTATTAGTCTGTCTATCCATCTCCCTTTATTTTGTCTGTCTCCTACTTCTATTTTGTGTGAAATTTCAAGAGATGAATCCCATTTTCTATTAATTCAATGGCTGTCATCTTGCATTGCATCATGTAACCCAGATCACAACAATGAAATCTAAGGGTTTAAATTAATAATATTGCAACACATCACTTTATAAAGCATTGTACTCATCCAGATCCAGCCAGCTCAGGTACCTTGCCCTCCAGTCTGATGCCTGTCGCTGGGTGGGATTCCACCTGTACAGTTGCAAACAATCTATAATTGGTAACTGCACACTCCGACTTCATGGTGGATAACACTGCTTTAATAGGGTGTTGAGATTTAACAAGATGTTTTTGCTTAAAAATAAAATAGTTGGGAAAAAGCTTCAGGGAATACGAGATCTCTGTTCTCTGAGTGGCATTTTCCACACCTACAAATATATGCTGACAGGTAACTCTATTGCATTACAATTGCCTTACATACAATGTCAGCTAAAGCTACATGGAAAGTCAGCATCTTGGAGCACCTATGCACCACGAAACAGCTGAGAGATCTGGTTAACTATTACAAGTTCAGATATAATTTCATTACAGCCACTAATTCTCAAAAAGGAAAGGGGGGGGAAGCGCCAAGATTATGTGCAAGTAAATCATCAGAACCACTACAAATTCAGGAAGGAATAAAACATTATGCCTAAAGGAAAATACACGAGATCAAAAATACATCCTATTCAACATTTACTGTTGTTATTCAGGCATGTCTCCTATTATGTTTTGTCATGTAGAAACAAATCCACTCGTAGGGATCTACATTTTTAGTTTGTGACTATTTCTGAAAGAAAGGATAAAAAAGAAATACGACTCTAAGTCCTTCAGTGGCCAACCTGAACTATAAGAACCAGATGTTCAGCTGGGAGTGCCTACCTTGTTCTCCCCTTTGCTCAGAGCTGATGGGAAACTCTAAGAATATTCATAAGACTTTCTGTCCTGACAAACAGATGAAGCCCTTGGAAAGCAGGTAGGCACAGAGTGATGGGGGATTCATTAGGTAGCTGCTAATCGGCAAGTCAGTTCCAGCCCAACCTGCTGAGTGTAAATGCAAATTTCCCACCTTTGGAGCTGCCTCACTGTACAGCTATTGATTTATGCTTGAATGGGAGTTCAAAAAAAAGTTGTCTTTTGAAGCCTTACTATCTGAGCACAGCTCCTTTGTCCAGGTGTCTTGGGGATCTCGTGCTGCAATTTTGATCTTTGTATTCCAAAAGCCTTAGAGAGTCAATTCAGGTAACTTAAAAGTGAGATATAATCAGAAAGGATTTGGAAATAAAGTCTTCGCCTTGTCACATTAATGCGGCCCTATCAAGTGGCAGTTTATCAAGAGGCAGCTCACAAGGTTTTAATGAGCATGCTGCCTGTTCTTGTACAATACTAATTAATCCCATTTTTTCACACTGGTGTGATTGCTTCATGAAACCCGCATTGTTTTATGCTCGGCAGCAAAGCGGGCTCTCACTGATTAAATCTCCTTCCCAGAGCTGGAGCCTGACAACTGAATTATACCTTGCTCAAAATAATAATGGGTATCAGCTAATAAATACGGTTTAACACACACAAAACTATGCAGCCAAAATCACACCACAAAATAGGAGTTTGACTTATAGGCACAGCAGTGTTTCATTAAACATCTGTATTATAATTCACTGGTTTTCCAACTGATGTAATAACTTAATTGATGAGAACAAAGACAAGCTTATTTATTCACCCAATTGCTTGCTTCTTGACTAACGTTTTTCCTCGGTGTTATTGTGGAAATAAATATGCAATATTCTTTTTATAGAAGTCTAATTTAGGCCCTTTTTTTCCCCTATTGAGAAGTCAACATCACAATCTGTTTCTGACAAGTTCTTGCTGCAGTGAAGCAGACCGCATTATGATAAGACAGCAGCGTGTTGTTTACCCTAATGTTCAGACATTCCAGCAAAGGTGAGAGAGGTGTGATGCTTCAGGCAGTTAATAATGAATAATTGTCTGCAAATTTACATTACAGGGTTCAAAAAGCTTGTTTTCTCTCTTTTCCCTTCCCCGCTCTCCCACATGATTTAAAGCTTCTTCCACCTCAGCCAGGGAAGGGATAACTGCAAAGTACTAATGAGAACAGCAGCACTTTTCTCTGCAAGGCCAAGTCAAATTAGGGATGTCAGACAGATAAAATAATTTGGGCAAAATAAAAAATATTTCTTTCCTCAGCTGACTAATATAAAAAGATATGATTTCTCCCCCTCTTTTACAATACATTGGTTGCACGTGGCAGGGTAGGATAGTTGGAACTTAATGTCTCATTTTGGTTCAGAACCTCTGGAAAAGAGCTACTTTACCACTCAGACAGGATTTCCTTCAAGAAGTGCTCCCTGCAGCCGATAAAACAGAAAAGCAATCATTAACCTTGGATTTAATATAGATTTATATACATAGCTTTGGATGCCCTGGGAGAAACTGTTTATTATTTATCTCTCATTTGTAATAGTGCCAGAAAAGTATGAGGAATTTTACAGCTGGATCTGAAGAAATAGAAGGGAAGGATTTTCAAGGGAGAAGGAAGAGTCCTATCTCCAGCCCCTCCAGTACCATTAACTGAATTTTGCAGCTGAATTTAATGGGAAGAAAAGGAGCAGAAGTTTCAAGAATACATAGTATTTATCCCTAACACCACCTTCTGAAATATTTATAGTCTGACGAGTCCCTGGCAAGAGTTAGACCAATAGAAAAAGCTCACTTTGAGAATAAAAATATTTCCCATTAATTGCTGTCATGTAAGTTTTTGCACTGCAGTTTTTTGCTGTTAATATCAGTACTAGAGCTTCTATAGATGTAAGAATTATTCTGAATCCTCATGAAAAGACATCTCAACAACAAATTGGAAGGAATCATTCAGTTAAGAGGGGGTACCTGAGAAGGTGCTATCAGAGAAGGATTGGAATGAGATGAAACAGCAGCTTTCAAGGTGTGCTGTTTATTGATAAAATTACCAAGGCAAGGAACAAGATAATTTAGAAAATACAGGCAAAGAGAGAAAAAACCCAACTCCCTTTATTTTCAATTATTACAACAACAGGAATATCCTCATTTAACTAAGTCTCTCTAGTCCCCTCAGCTGATGTAAGACACAAAGTCCCCATGCAGAATTCCAGATGGGCTTAGCATTTCCAAGGACTCACAACAGTGTGAAGCCTGTGGCTCTGTGGGGTCAGGATTCCTGCCCTGCCTCTTCCAGCTCTAGCAGAGCCTGATGATTCCAACAGGCACAGTTTTCCTCCTGTTGAATATTCCCCACCCCACTGGAGGAGCAGAGAGGGACATAAAGCCCAACAAAGCAGATTGTTTCTCCCCCAGCTCACAGAGGCAGAAATTCCTGGAGAATCAGGCACTAGATCTATCCCAAAAATGCCACAACTCCATGACAGATCCAGCTATCATCAGGTCATGACCCATGTCTGATATCAGGACTCAAGTTTAGAACTGATGTGCCACGTGAAATAAGAACTAAAGAGTAATTAATTCCTATTAGGAAAACAATATTAACCATCTGCACCAATGTCTTCTCCATGTGCAAGTACCACACAGATTGGCATCAAAATGCCCAAACAACTTATTTATACTTTTATATATAAAAATACACAAAAGATACTTTAGGGGTCCAGATGCAAACTATTTTTAAAAATTTGCTTGCAAGAACAGAAGAATTTGAGCCTATCCCTGAATAAAATAGCTACTACATTATTTTCTAATAATTCTGTTGAGAAGGAAAAAAAAACCCTTTCTCTTCTTCTAGAGAATCTAATTATTCAGTGACAGCAGTTGGCTGACTTGGGCACAACACAACATGTCAATTTTCAGTTGCTTACACAGTATCACAGAAACTGTTAGAAATTGTTTTGAAATCTGGCATACTTTGCAGTCATCCTAATTCCTCCAAGTGAGCCAAACCTGATTACATTTGGCTCACCCACAAAAGATCTGCAAGATGAGGAGAAGGAGTAGGAAAGAGACTCAAAAAACCAACACGATTTCTTCCTCCCCGCTGCCTCCAGCTCAGCCTCGCTGGAACAGCAATTCCCAAGAGGAGGGCATTTAGGTTTCTAAACTAACCTCAAATTCTCCTTTTTTTTTTTTGAATTTAGAATTTTAGAAATTTGGTGTTGCATTTACAGGAGGAGATTATCATCTGTCCCTGAAGCAACTTAAGAAAGCACAAGGAGTCACCTCAGTCTGCATCTTCCTCCTGAGGGGCAGCCCCAACCTCTTCTCTTTTGGCAACACGACCCAGGGAATGGCTGGAGTTGTGTCAGGGCAGGGTTGGGTTGTTGGGTTGGATCTCAGGAGAAGGTTCTTCCCCCAGAGGGCAGTGGGCACAGCCCCAAGGCTGCCAGAGCTGCAGGAGGGTTTGCACAACACTGAGGGACAGGGTGGGATTGTTGGGGTGTCTGTGCAGGGTTACACTGGATAGTCCTTGGAGGTCCCTTCCAACTCCAGGTGTTAGTGATTCAAGAACTTCCTCCACTTCAGGACACAGTTCATAAAAACAGACCCATTAACCCTTGCAGTTGCTGCCTGAAGCCCCACACCCACCTTTGCTGAGCCCCTCTTGCAGTGTGAGACTGACCACAACAACATCCCCACCAAATTTATCAGCTGTAGGACATTTCTGGACCAGCCAGCTTTGGAACGTGCCAAACCCAAGGTGAGAGTGGGTAAAAGGGCCCAAGGCAGAACAAGAATTCAGCTGTGCCAGGGAAACGATGTGAGTTCCATGAGATGGGCACCTGCCTCTTCTCACACAACTCCTCTGCTGGGGCAACATATTGCTCACTAAAAGGCCTGTTGATTCGATTCAAACTCTTCCTTTTATATCAAATTAATTTGATGGCTTTCCTTTTGGATTTAAGTAGAAGACATTTATGTTTATTACAAAATACTTGTACTTTTTTTCAGCTGCCAAAAATACACAGCTCCAAGTGTAGAAGCACAGCCCAAAACCTCCTGTTTCCAATGAGAGATAAAAAAAGCTTTATCTTTAATGCAAGGAAATTTAATTCAGTCTCTTTAAATTGTAACTACAAGATTCTATGGGGTTTTTGCTTTGTTTGATAGGCCAATGGAAAAAATGTGAGGGCCATTATTCAAATGTTTGTGGACCCTTTTAGCTAATGGATTCAAATCTATAATTCTGCACTTGTCAACAAGATAGTTCTTCAATCATATTAAGACTGCATAACTCACTTCAGTCCAAATCTTCCAGGACTCCATTCTACAAAGCAAATAACATTTCCCCAGGGAGAAAAAAGTGTACTCATAACATCTAGTTCTCAGGTTCTCTCCATGTTTTCTTGATTTTTCTGGAATAGACACAGATTTCTTGTAGGTGTGGCCCCATTTACAGAAAGCCAAGCTCCCTCCACACACACAGACTAAAATATTCAAAATAGCGTGACTTTAGGGCAATTGTCTGTGTTCTCCAAGATAATACCACACTTATTTTTTTTTACACAAGGTTTTCAGAGGAAAGTCTGACTTTTTGTAAGCAGCTTAGAAGGTAAATAGTTTAAAAGTTGAATCATTTATGCCTTTACAAAAGCTGCCTCTCCCTTCCCACATTACATTATTAAAGGACAAGATGAACTACCCAGAAAAGTTTTGCACAAATGAAATTCAGATTAAAAATCGCTATTTTTTAAAAAGCCTCATAATGGGGCTTTTGTTTGAGGGTAAATGACTCCTGCTAACCTGAGGGAATCATCAGCTATGTTTTTAGGGATCTGTGGCACGGCAAGTCCTGCACAAGGCCCATAACCCAACCAGTTCCTCACACCCAGCAGTAGTTTGGACAATATTTCAGTTTTCACTTGAATTAGAATGCAATTTCCAACGTGTCTCAAGAAGATGCCTTTTAAATAACACAATAAGCAATAAAAGATTCAGCAGCCATTTACTTGACTGGAAACAAGGAGGGGGTATGGCCATCACCAAGGAGGGTCACAAAGTGCTCATCCAGGACATTTTAAAAAACATCACCCTCCATGGAAAACAACACCCAGCCTCTAAAATTCAATAATAGAAATATCTCCAAACTTTCTGGGTTCCTTTTTGATCCACCCCTCCTCTGGCCCTCAATACTCCTGAAAGGGATCAAACAGGGATGATTAAGTCAGCTGTTATATTTTGTTATAAATTTATTTCTCTACTCCAGAACACAACCCATTGTTGTGGCTTCAGGAGGCTGAAGGAGAAACAGGAGACAGAGCCCTGGAAGCCTCTTTGCACCAGACACCAACCTTTGTTGGCAGGCACTTAATAAGGATTCCTGGAGCAGTTCTCAGTCCCCCTGCTCTCCACAGAGGGTTTGAGCTGTCCCCAATATTGTGAAGCTAAAATACACCAGATTTGATGGTTCTCCTTCATTCTCTGCTGTGTATTTCAGAATGAGAGGTGGCAGCAGCCCCAGTTCTACCTGAGAAATCTTAACATAAGTACGAAGAGAGGAAAGACAAAAACTCTCCTTAATACAGGTTGATATGTGACTTTGCATAGCACTTTGAATGTTATTAAGTGTTTGAATTTCTTCCTGTGTCTTTTTAGCCTGGATGACTGTCTTTCTCTTTCACTGACAGCCTCTGCAGGACCAAATTGACAGCTCTTTAAAGCAGTCTGACAAAAAGCAGCATTAATTAAGTCATTGCCGGACTGTAATTGTGTTAAGAAGTAAAAATCTAATATGAGAAAAGGTTAGTGAGTCCTCTCTTGTGTCAGATTTTCTACTCTCTATGAATATTAATGTCCTTAATGAAGACAATCTTTGCCTCATCAAGCCGTTGTTCTGCATTCAGGTGCCAAATCCCTGCACCATTGATTTGTTTTTAAAGAACAAATATGTCAGGGGAGAGTGACTGTCCTGTTTCTTATCAACATCATAGGGAATGCTTTTGTATTCCTGGAAAGAGTTTATAGATTTTGTGTGCCATGTACAAGCAGTGCCTGTGATGGCAGAGGAGGGGAGGGATGTCGAGGTGAGGTAAACTAGTTTCAGTAATTTAATAGCAGCATTACATTTTAGCATGTTAGCTTTTTGTGTGTGTTAGCAATATCCATATATTAACGAGGTTATGATCAGCACTTTTAATGATAAAATATGAATTATCTCCCCAGAAAGAATCCTGCAGTTTAAGCACCAAAATGAAGGAGCTCAGTGCTAAGACGCTGATCATCTCTTGCTGATTATCCCTCCCCTCCTCCTCCCGATCGAGCAGATAATGATGATGGTGCTGATGAATGATGATCCTTTTTAAATAGGTTGAAGGCCCTTAGGAGTCTAACTCTGGTGAGGAACATTCCTGTTCAGCCCCCACGTCTCCCCCATCACCTCCCTCAGTGCCATCCCCAAAGCTTTATCAAAATACTTCTGCTTCTCTGGTCACTACAGCATTGCTGATACCTTGAGTTGGAACTGCTGCATCTACTCCAGTGAGCACAAAACAGACCTCCAACATGCTGGTAAAGCTCAGCCCTGCCCTGCAAGGCAAAGCCATTCTCCTGTATCTGTGTGAGAATCCCACTGAGGGCATTAGAAGGCACAGGAGTTTCTACAGAGGATGTACCTAAAAGATTCACACCCCATCTGAGAGTTGAAAGGTAATTAATATTCTATTTTCCAAGCAGAAATCCTTATAGCAGCTCAATTTTAAAGAAGTTTCTGGTACGTGGTTTGTTTTTTTTGGAGCAGCGTGGTTCTTTTTAAAGACAATCCCAGCATATGTTACACTGACAGAACAACATGAGAATTCTTCTAGACAAAATTAAACTGTTTAAGTTTTTATTTGAGCTGGATTTTGTCTGCCAGTTAAGATGGATATAATAAATGTTCAGCAATGATAGAACCAACAGTTCCAGAGCAAGCCTTCCAGCAAAAGGAGAGGAGGAGGGTTCTGACCTGAGGTACTGAAAGTACAAGCTCAGAGCTGAGAAGCCTCCACTGAAACAAGAGTCAAATGTCATCACCATGAACCACCAGCACCAACCAAGAGGCTTGAATCTGTCCAGAAGGCAGTGAAGGATCCACAGCAGTGGCCACTGTCCCATCCTCTGCCAGCACATCTTCTTTCTCACTCTAGATCTGTAGGTGATGCTCTACCTGGAACACGGGGCTTTTCCTTCCACAGATGCTGAATTGTTTGGGCTTTTATTCACCTTGTCTAACCTCACCTTTTGAGCAGGATTTTCACCTGGAGAAGACCCTTTGAGGGCCTGTCTGGAGGTATCCCCACTCCCCTGGAATGTCTGACCCCTACCAATACCAGCTTCCCTCAGCCCAGACTCAGACTGGCTGCTTTATGGTGAGAGGAATTACACCAGGTTTGTTCTGCCAGTGCTTCCACTGCAACTCAGACCCCAGGTGAGGCACTTATAAATACAGCACTCTAACAGGAGAGTCATGCTCATTTTTCCTCTCACATTTCTCATTTCCCACTTTTTTACTGGTCCATCTTAGCTTATTAACCTAAAAGAGCCTCCTCTTGGGACAGCCTTCCCTAATTTAGCTTTCCCATTGTCCAGTTGACCCACTTGTAAAGCTGATGGACAACAGAGGACACTTAGAGGAAACTGTGCAACCACTTGTAAGCTCAAAAGGTCAGTTTTCAATTAATTAAACCTTTCTTTTTCCCCTGCAATTACTTTTTCTCCCTCCAAGTGTAACTGCCTTTAGAAGGACAAAGACTCTTGTCTCACTGTCTCTAGTCTTTGTCTCACTCTTCGTGCTCATGCCCCCATATTTGATCCCTGTTTGTCTGACATCCCTCTGCCACCCCTGCCAGCACAGCTGGAAGTCAGTGTTGCTAAAGCACCTGATGTTATATATAAACACATTATTTCACATTGTGTGAACATTAATTACTTTCTATCAATCAAAACCTACACACAAGCAGAACAGTGATATTCCAGGCTGTTTCTTGTTTGTCTTCCGAACTCTGGAGAGTCAAATATAGCCAATCCACCCATCATTTTCTCAGGGCCCTATCCTGTATTTGGGCACTTCTTAACCAAATTGCCAAATACCTAGGAGAGGTGCACACTTACCCCATCCACACAGTAAACTGAAAGTGACAAAGATAACACCAAACAAATAGCAAACACCGTTTTGTAGCCTAAATACTTATCTTCAGGCTAAATACTTAAATACTTTTTATTTATATATATTTACTTAGTTTCTAGCCTACATTTTGCTGTACTGAGACACTTTGCAGAGCACCTGCCCAACAGGGGTTGGGGGGTACCTGCTCTACTTTCCTTCTCCAAGAGCCAACTCCCCCTTGCACACAGAGCTGATATTTGGTGTTTTGTTCTCCACAGTTCCAGCTATAGGCAGCCTGGCAGATTAAGTTCAAGCTTTGTGAACAGAAGAGAGATAATTCAGAGGCCTCTTATTACTTCTGATCTCTGAGCTGTGCAGGGATCACAGCTCCCGGATTGCATCTGTTCCCAAAATTTTCAAAACAAAACCAGCTTCTCTGCATAATCTGTTTTCTTACTATTATGTAGTGAGACATTCACTGGAGGAAAAAAAATAAAAATCTCCTAGAAGAACACAACAACCTTCAGGTGATTAAAATAACCAGTGACAAGATGAAAATCACAGGATTTTTTCAATCCCTATTTCCCTGCAAGAACAGGCACACAAATGGTGGCCTTCAGTCAACAATTGCAAGAGGAGCCATATGGACCAGGGACAAGCTTAAAATATGGACTTTTTTGGTGATGAAAAAGTTCTTTCTGCAGATGAAGCATTTCTTCACTGAATGGGTGGTCAGGCCTTGGCAGGGGCTGCCCAGGGAGGGTTGGAGTGCCCAGCCCTGGAGGTGCCCAAGGCAGGACTGG
>JAWWEE010000051.1:13101433-13122744 GCA_035221455.1 Xenops minutus | reverse complement strand
GAGTGCCCAGCCCTGGAGGTGCCCAAGGCAGGACTGGCCGTGGCACTCAGAGCTCTGGGCTGGGGGACAGGGTGGGCATCGGGCACAGGGTGGGCTCTGTGATCCTGGACTGCTTTTCCAACCTAAATAATCCTGTGAATGAGGTAGGAGGTGGATTTGCATCACCAATCTAATCATGACCTTCTAAGACCACTAAGAACAATATTCATGATTTCCTTCCCCACCAGCCAAGTTCAAACATTCACTTATCTAAATATGACCTTTATAATTTCTTAATTTCCATCTGCTACAATGCTGGAGCTATTTCCCTGCATTTTTAAAAAAAAATATTTTATTTTTCAAAAATATTTGTAGGGCTTTGTACCAAGGACACTTGGGACTGGGTGCCCTTAGCCCAACTCCTGTATGTGTGTAAGAAACAGAAGATCCATCCCAGAGACATTACTACAGGGGAAAGGATAGAGTAGCAATTCCAACTATAAACAGGGTTTGGAGACATGAGATGAAGGAAATTAAGAGGTGTATAAATGAACCCTGCTATGACACTGACCCAGCTCCTTCTCTCCAATTAATTTAATCCAGAGTTTTGGTTTACTTAGCACTTTCCATCCATAGATCTACAAGCACCTTATAAAGAAATGTAAGTGTCAATATCCTCCTTTTACAGCTGAGGATAAAAGGGCACAGGCAACTTCTATGAATACCCTAGGTCAGCAGGGAGTGGCAAACCCCAGACTAGGAACCAGTTTGCTTACTCTGTCTGTGCCCTCCCCATCCACCAGGAGCTGTGAATTCCAGGTCATTTAACCAAGAGCCACCAAAAACCCTCCACAAAACTGAGAGCTCCCCTTTTTGCACAGAGAAGAGCAAGCATCCCATCATAGAACTCTGGAATCCTAAACCAAGTAAAAAGATCTTCATGAAATGCCAAAGTTGGTGTACTAAAAAAAGGAGAAATTTTAGCCAGGAAATTATGGAAAAATTATATTCTAAGTCTTTCCAGATAGGAAAAACTGCCTTTTATCACATGCCCACATAATTATTTTTAGGGGAGCTCAACTAGCTGCACCCAGGGTGTACCTACTCAAAGAAACCTGACTTTGATCTCCCTGAAAGCAGGAATTCTCAGATATTTTCTCCCAAAAATATTAGGAGGTGACCAAGGAGGGAAAAAGACTAGCAAGTCTTCTGAAACACAGGGCAGTAATCACTGGAGCTGTTAAGTCTCAGAGCACCCTCATGCCTGGTGTTTACAGCAGCTGCTGCACCCAGTTTCAAGAGTTAGGACTTGCTCACTGCTTTTGCACAGACTGTACTGGAGTATTTCTGGCCTATTTGAGGCTCAGCTAAAATACTTCACAAAGTTTCTCCATGCTCTGCTTTACAGTGATGTGCAATGACAACCAATGATTTTCAGAAAGTCTCAATAGGCTGTGTTACTACAGAGATAAATAAAGGATAATACCATATGAAACAGAGCTTAATCCATCACACTGAGAGTCTCAGCCACAGGACACAGTGAATCTCAATTGATTCATCTGCAAACCCCCAGCTGAGAGCCCAGTTTACAGAGAATTCCTATTCCTCCTGCATCTGATCACATTCCAGAGCAGATTCACTGGCTGAACCATCAGCAACCTCCCTAAATCAAGGCTCATTTCCCATCCCTGCCTTCCACAGATTCCATCTGAAAGACCAGAGGCTCTAAGGATATTTGAGACATTACAGCAGCATTTGATGTCACCCCAGGCTGAGGAAAAGCAACAAGAGACACTGGGATCTGGAGAAAATTTACATAAACATAGCACCAAAATTGGAACTCTGATGGGAACACCACCCTCATCCCATTTCCTTCTGAAGGACCCCTCTCCAACGGAGTGAGATAAGGGTTGATTTACCAATCAGAGGCTTATGGCAGTTTCCTTATGCATTTTTTCCCCTCATACATTTTTTTCAGAAAGAGCTGGATGACCCTTCTCCCTAAAGCATTTGGCTTTTGAATCTGAAGTCCTGAAGGGCAGGTTTTGCCATTCTTTTGCTGAGCTCTGTGAATAATACCTCTGTGATATTTCGAGGCTCCTGTGTAGTGCATGACTCAGGAATTCTGTAGTAAATAGGCCAGACTCACAGCTCCAGGTATTTTTAACCGTCTAAGCAGAAAAAGGAATATTTAGGATAAGAAATGAACATGAATTTAACATTAAAATAGAAAGACCACTTGGTGTACAGTGCTTGGGTAACCCTCTGGGACAGAACTATCCAAATTACCATATGCTCTTTACAAGCACTACAAAAAACCAAAACCAGAATATACTTTATGAAATTCTTCACAGTGTAATAACACCGATGCAAATCTGTAGCTAAAATAAACATAATACTTTCCCTGTAGTACTCCAAGGCTCTGCTGACCCATCAGTTCCTCAATCTGAGCAAAAAGAGAGTTAAAAGCTGACAGGCCTTTCCCAGCAGGGTGGTGGATACACAGCAAACTGCCCCTCATTATGAGGGGTGACAAACAAAGGGAGCAGATGCAGAGGGTGCCTGGGAATAATTGTGGACCTGAGACATCTCCTCTCACCCTCCTCCTGCTGCCTGTGCTGGCTGGACCTGCAGGAGAGGTGTCTGGTGGCTAGAGGGGATCCTCTCCACACTTGTTTTTGGTGTTGACTCAACACAGCAAGTGAACCCATCCAGCCCCATGGATTTCCCCTTCCTCTGCACCCCTCTCTGCCAGCACCTCTGGTGATGCCAAGGGCAGAGCTGGAGCATCCCAAACCCCAAAAGACTCCTGAAAAGCAAAGCTCTGCCTCACAACCTGAAGTAGAGCACAGAGTCAGGTCCAGGCTAGAAGGGGGTGAAGAAGACCCAAGGTCGTGGAAAACTCCTCATGGTCACACAGGACTGGCTTTCATAAAATCACAGAATGGTTTGGGTTGGGAGGGATCTTAAAGCTCATCTCATTCCCCCCCCTGCCACTTGTAGGGACACCTTCCCCCAAACCAAGTTCCTCCACGCTGGGTGTTCCACTTGTACTTTCAAGCTAAGATTTTCAGATGTCTCCCAGATTTGAACACAACTCCCACTGGATTCACTTGGGTTTGGGCAACCAACTCCCCCAGGCTTTTTCCAAAATCCCATCCATAGTCATTTTCCTGTCCTTGTTCTCACTAATTAGCACAGTGCTCCTGTGTATGACTTTACAACACTGCAGAGGATTCTGCTGAATATGTGTGGGGGGTGAGGGGAGTGCTCTTATTGAAATTTGATTCAGAAAAGGAACAAGAAAAATATTTCTATTCACATTAGGTTTCCTAAAACCATTTAGTGTTATGAAAAGCCTAATGTTTAAGCCTAAACTAAGTAGACAGTGATCCTTTAAGTCCCTGTCTTCCAGAACATTTCACCATTCTATTCTTTCCCTGAAAGTTAAGTTTGTTGTTCTTTCACCTTCCAAAGTCCTTGATGGGTTATTTCTAGAGAATATTTAAATCTGCAAAGTATTTTGGTGGGCAGACATGTCTATAGAAATTTCCTCAAACTCCATCATGTATTTACCCACTTCTCAGAAATTCTTCTTCCATTTTCTATTAATATTATTTCACTGGGATCAGTCTCTGTTGAGAAATTTAGTTTAAGCTGCCTAGCAGTCTTAAAAGAGGAAGATCTATTAATTTAATCATTTATATGAATCATGTCTAAATGATCTCAGCAGAGAAAATGTGTTAGCCATTTAAATCCCATCATTACATATTATATAATAATTACCACTAATTCTAGTTTGGATGGGCCACAATATTGCTTTACATACCTAATATATTCAGAACATCCACCTTCCCCAGTTCAGTCTTTTTGTGACCTTTGAGTTTATGCTTGTCTCTTGATTATGAACATAGGACAGGCTCTCTGAGAAATTAGCTATGCAAAACACACACAGTGCCACAGCTATTTGGCATGCACAACTACCACTTGATTTTTTTTAATATCTCAAGTTCTTTTTGTCTCTGGGAGATATCGAGCATTGATACTGCTGTAATCAAAGTAATATTTACTTGTTCAGTGTTCTCGGTGTATTCAGGGCTGTACATGCCATTGCACTCTGCATCAATGAGCTCCCAGTGTAAGACGGAGCTGTTCCCAGGAGACAACAGGGTGGAACTTCCATTGAATCCCCAAATTCCTGACTCTCAAAGGGCTGTTTGAACACTGTCTGTGCAAGCAGAGACAGCTACACCCATCTGACCTGCCTGTACATTGTTGTCTACAGCTCAGGCTGCTAGAACTCTCAATTTTCTGAGGAAAAAAAGGAAAATCCCTGCACAGACCTGAGCACAGGGTTCACCAAGTGCTTTTGCAGAGCACTCAAGACCCAGGGAGGGCACAAAAACTCTCCAGCAATGGATGAGCAAGCCACCAAATTGCTTCTCTGTTGGGCAACCCAAGTAAAGGCCATTACACACCATTCCTCACTGGGAGCCAACCCATCTCCACATGGACTTGACACTCTGGTGGTTCTCACTGAGCCAGAACAGGTTCAAAGACACCCCAAGCACAGTCACAGGGAGGTGGTGGTGCTGGCACCACAAGGTGTTTGGGGTTCCAGCCTCCAGAGCCAGAGCTCTGCACACAGGGACACAAATGGTGCTTCCAGGGAGGGATTTTGAGGAGAAACACCCAGTTCTGTGCACTCCCTGGGAACCCTGTTGGGAACCCCCATGCCCAGCACTGCTCTCAGGTGTGGGCACAGGGCTTTGCCCTTGGCTGAACTGTGTCTCTGCCATGCTAGAGCCACATGAATAACTTCACCCAGCTTAGACACTGCTTAATCTTTTTTGTACGTACTATTCCTTATTCTGTTGTACCAGCTCCACATGAATCCATCTGCCAACAACCTCTCCTCTATCAAAATTGCAACACAAGATACACCCCTGATTAATTACAGAAGAGTGAAACTTCCAACTCATATCCCCAAGGGTCAAATTCATCCCTGGTGTAAGCCAGAAATCAGTAGTGAGACAAATCTGGCCCTAGGTGACTTCTTTCCCTCAACTACCTCATTACACCATCCCTTGTAGAGCTGATGAATTGAGCCCCTTGTGTTCTGTTTGTAACCATAATTAGTATTCATTTTGCAAGCTTAAAGTTCACCCTTGATACAGGACTGAGCCTAATGTTAATCACGGCGGTGTCTCAGCGCCTTTGACTCTGATCTGTCAGGTTTGCATTACTTGTCCCATACCTAATTTTTTGCCCTTACCAGCCAACTAGCACCTCGACATCACACTGTGTCAGAATTAGAAACTTTTGACAGATCTGTAATCATCTAGTTCTCATCAGCTCTATGCATGTTAGTCACTTCATTTCCACATTCTAACAGTTAATATGCCTTAATTTCTCACACTTTGTGAATATTTAATTCCTCCCTTTTCAACATCATTTTTAGGTTGTGTGAATCATTTTCAAAGCCTTTGCTATTCTCCCTCCACTATCATCTGCATATTTTATGAAATGGCACAGTTGAATCTCTGAGGGCTCTTGATAAAAATGAAACTGGCAGGCTGCTCATTAGTTGTTTACCTGGAGCTGTGTGAATCCCCCAGAATGGTGGATTCCCATTTGGATTTGAATTAGGATATTCTGACACATAAGAATTGAAAACCTTTCCAAGCTAAGTGTGATTCATTCCCACCCCCTGCCTTCTACCCCAATTAACAGTCTGCATTCCTTCCAATCTGCTCCTGGTGCAGCACCACCTACACCAACATCTGCAACAACTGGGCTGTTCAAAGGTGAGAGACAGAGGCTGTAGCCAATTAGCAACTCTAATGAGAGGGAAAAGTGTCCCATCAGGAACACACAGAGGGCAGTATGGCTAAAATGGGAACTTTTCAGGCTTCTAGAGTCAAACCAAGTCACTGGGACTTGGGTTGGAGTTTATTTAGGCACATTGTTCAATAGGCAAGTAATAAAAAAATGACAGTCAGTGGAACATTGAGCAAAGTTCAAGAAAAGGTTACTTGACAGTGACCATTCCTGGCAAGTCTCACACAGGAGGAGTTTTCATCATCTCCTTGATCTCCTTCATGCACTAAGGCACTGTGGTGTCTCCCCACTGAAATAAACTCAGGGGCCACACTCAACAGTTCATAGGCTCCAAGACAAAAAGGACATCCTTGCATTGACCACAAAATCATGGATTGTCCACAGAAGAACTCAGTGGGGACATCTATTCCACCCCAACACAGAACATTTTTTCCCTATTGCACCAGTCCTCCTCCCATTTGGAAGCTGGGTCTGTGCTGGGGGTGTCTCTCTGCAGTTCTCCATGTCACATCTGCAAGAAATCTGCTGCTGTCCAATGGTTTTTGTCTTTAGCATCCACAGATTTACATTTAGCTCAACTGATTTCTATGCTGATATCACACTCTTGCTTTTCACAGACTTACCTAAAAGCAGTAATGCCATCTCTCTGGGCACTAAATTTTTTATGACTTTTGGCCTTTGCTGACTTCATTAGTAAATAGAGAATTGGGGACATTAGAAATAAGGGTAAGAGAAGCTTTCCAGGTGCAGAAGCTGCATCTGGCCCTGTTACTTTGGTCATACAGGTGTTCTGGTGAAAGAAAAAAAGGAAAGAAAAAAAGCAGGAAAGTAAGAAATAGAAGGCACTTGGTTTTGATAGGAACCATCTTTCTATTTTATCCTCGTGTCCCACCTAATACATCTTGGCCTCAACAAATGTCTGAAAACTCAGTACAAATAACTCAATAAGAATAACCAAGAGCAGAGTTTGCAATTAAAATTCCACAGAGTTTCTGGCCATTGATGTTACATATTTTATCCTCGGAAAATGAGCAGCCAAGAACAATCAGGAGCTCACTCCTCCAGCCCCTAAAACTCTCTCTCCTCAGTACCAATTGAGAGAACAGGTGAGAAGCAATTTGCTGACATATCATGTTGTTCCATGCTTACTCTCAATCTAATCATGTGTCTCATACAATTTGTTGTGTTTGTTAAAATCCTAGCTTTACAAAGCCCCTGAATATTCAAAAAACTAATAATATAAACTGATATTTTTCTATAGCCTTGGCAAAAGTAAGGGTGGATTTGAGTATATTGTAAAGATTAGCAATTAAATATATATATTAAAAATTGTTTTCTGCAGTCTCATGAAGCCCAGTGGCCTGTGTGGCTGGGTTTTTAATTCCTGGCTTTGACAGTATTCCATTCTTTTGATTTGTTATATGTGCTTCAGATCTATTACTCTTTAATTGGACATGAACATGCCTATGAACCGAACTCAGTCTCCAAGGGTTTGCATAAAATTAGCCACAACATGGGGAGAGAGGAGTTGTCACTGCAACTCCAACCCCTCAGACATTGCAGGAGTTAAAAACAACAATCACACTAAGATGCTCATCCACCAACATGTAATTAAACACAGCAGCAAGTTTGATGCAGTGATATTTTAACTCAGTTTTCAAGGATTCTTGCCCTACACAGAGCAAAGAGACTCCGAACAAACCAGCCCAAACCCTCTAAATCAGATGAAATGTTGAAATCAGATGAAATGCTGGGTTTTGTGGGATTTTTTTTGCCATCAGGTGTTCCTCTGCACTGTGAGTGTGCCCACAGGGCAGCACAAGTGGCCACTCCAACAGCAAACCAGGACAGAGCAGGGGCTGTGTATGAAACTGGGGGTGTAAGAACATTCATCTGGGAATGAAGACAGGCCAAAGGGCTGGAAACAGGGAACACCAAGCCAGCTGATACAAGCAACTCAAGGACTTAACCAGAATGGCAAAACTCTGCTGCAGAAATACTCTCTCTGATGGAGTTGTCAATTTGGTCTGAATTTCTTTCCAGGGGAAAAGCTCCCCAGTTTGGCTCAGTACAGACAGTCACGCTTTATGCTTCTCTCCTCTGCCTGCCCCTCCTCCCGCATGTTAAACAGACCAGAGACCTGACATTTGATGTTGTTTGTTTGAAATGATAAACTTAATCATGAGTGAAATGTTAGGAAGTGACAGTGCTGGCCACAGTAAGGTCGTTTCTCCTCCCAGCCAAGCACAATCCCGCTCTCCCCTTAATTGCATTGCCAGTCCTTGCCACAGGAGGACCCGGGATTTGCAAGTGGGGAACTGAATCTGTCTTTGTGATAATTAAACCATGGACCTCTGTAAAGACTGCCAAATCTGCCATATGGTAGTTTTATGACCTAGACTGCTGTTATCTCTTGAGAAAGCTAACATCCTAATCTCATTTTCCTTATCTGCCATCAGAACCCGCATTTCTAGAGGGCAAAATGCAGGAGCACTGCTCGTCACACAGTCCTACAGCAGTGACATTTTGTCCAGTGGTTCATGCTAATAAAATGAAGAGAACTCATTATTGACATCCTCGAATTAAAACAGAAATCAAGAGGCTAAGCCCAAATAACCCATGGGTTACCAGCACACAGATTGGAACATCTCACTGTGAAAAATTCCCGGGACCCGACTTGGGAGAGATGAGTAATTAAAACATTCGATGCAGGAAGGTTGTGAAAAGGCCACTGAGTTTTTTTACAATGCAAACACATTATTTTAAAGCACAAACACAAGAGGCTGGTGCCTTTGGAAGTCTGATGTCATTTATCACAGACACTGCTTTCAGAGCATCCTTGGGAGCTGATACTTTACGGGAAGAAGCAGCCAGGCTGCAAGATGCCTGGTAAGAGAAAGAATGGATCAGAACTAGTGCCTGGCCCTTCTAATATTCATATTCCCTTAATAAATTAACACAAACCTCTCTTCCAGTCTGCCATCCATCCATCTGAGCACTTGCCCTGTGGTTCACAGAAGAGTTGCCCTTTGGAACTACAGCACAACCACTCACCAGCTGTGGTCACCCTGTTACACGTTTTTGGGGCTGGATGGTTTTGTAAGAGAATGCATCTGTTCCTTTCAGCAAGGTTGTGGCTTCAGAAGGGCGTTGAAAACAGAACAAACAGGTGGCATATTTTTCATCTCACTGGTAGCAAACACACAGACTACACTTAGATGGCAAAGGGAGCCTTCAACAGAGGTACCTTCAGTACCAGAAGCTGCTGTTGAAGATGATGCTTATTAAGTGTTTTAGGATGGGATATTTGTCTACAAAGAAAAAACTAATGGCTACTCAGGTCTCCATCAAGTTCTCCAGAGCCATGACCTTCAGCACATTTATCTGCCAGACAGACTCTTATCAGGAGATTACACAGGTCTGTTTTTACAGAAATATTCTGGTTATATGATCTAGATAATGCAGCCCTGCTATAAATCACCCCAGCTGTCCCCTGATATTTTGAAAACTGATGAGACTGCCGATTCTTGCTTCTTACTTTGTATGCAAATGATAAATTATAGATGGGAAATAGGAAAAAGAAGGTTTTACTCATTTGCTGGATTGAAACAGACTGGATTAGTGAGCGAGCAGTAGTACCCTTGGACTATTTATTGTGACATTGCTTAGAAAAATTCAAACCCCAAAGCCTTCAAATCACTGGGGACATTGTTAGCCTTCTGCAGGAATTATTAAAATGTACAGAAATGTATGAGCATCACTTTATAATAATTAATCAGGGGCTGTTGATTAATAAAGCTCATTTTTTAGTCCCGATGATTCAGGGTATTATCCAAAGGACAGTGTCCTTGTCATATTGATTAAGAAACCAGACTTTGCCGTGGAAGAAAGTGTAAGAACAGTCACTCTTCTTCCTTCCCCCTCCCCCCATATAAAATAAATATTGAATGAGAATATTAACTCGTTAACCTTGACAACAATTTGTAATTTTCATAAGGAGGAAAACTCGCGTATTCAGCAAATAAATTGCTGCAGGGATTTCAGGAAAACAAATTGGAGAGAATGAAGAATGCTACCATATGAATCCTGTCGGGTTTATGGGCTGTGATGATAAATTTGTTTGGTTATGTCCCTCAATTAAGGCCACAAATACTGTGAAGCGTCAGGAGCAAGTGAACTGGGAGAGCTGGTGGGGAGAAGTCTGGGTGACAATCTAAGGTCACTCAGCAAGTTCACTTTGCTTTCTTCTTTTAGATCTAACTCAGATGTGGAGCACAAGTCTTGAGAGTGCATCCTCTGTTCAGCATATTAATCCCCTTAAAGCCTTTGTTACAAGATAACTCCATTTATTAGGTATTGCATGAGAGAATCTTTGTGTGCCATTAACAGCACCAGTCCCAGGTTTTACAGGGTTATCAAATTATTTGGAACTCACTTTCACCAGGAATGCAGGTAAAATAGATAATTTGGAAGCTGTTTACCTCCACACTCGGCCAGCACTGGGTTTTAACCCCCTATAAAAACATTCTGGCTTTGAAACTCGAGCTGGAGCATTTTAAGGATTACAGGAAAAAAATGGACACTCTTTGCTCCTTCATGTATTTCCAGCTGCAAACCCTTATTTGTTCAGATCATTGACTCAGGCAGCAAAACACATCTAGGCATGTGACTACTTTAAAGCTTGTTTTGCCTCAACTAACATCAAGTAATACTGAGCACACTTAAAATTAAGTATATGCTTAACTGCTTTGTTGGATTACAGCCTAAATTATCTATTAATCCAATTGCATGGTTTCCTCTGATCACTGCAGTCTTCAAATTCCTACTGTACAATAGATTTAATATAAATGCATTATGTTTGTCAGGCATGCCACTAGATTTGCATGCTGTCCTTGTCTGCTTGGCTATATTATCACCCATAGGAGAATATTAGAGATTTAATATGATTTTTAAAAATTTAATTTTAGCAACTTTTTTCTTTAAAGGCTATGAATGAACTGTATCTTGTTTGGGAAAGCAAAAGGAAAAATTAAATAAAATTGTTTAATACTGTAAAGGTCCAGATAAGAAAACATGAGGTAAATGAGAAAATGTACATGGACACCAGGAGCTGTGGAACAGAAAGGCAGGATCAACACAACAGTTATTGTCATTACAGCAACAATAACTGGTGTCTGATTAGAGCCTGATTTTAGTGGACTCACTGTGCAGGAACACCAGGATAGAGAAACTGCCTGTCTGGTAAAGGTATGGAAATGAACTCCATCCACTCCAACGTGTGACTGCATTCCAGGTGCCCAAATACCAGGGAATGGGGGGGAAAAAAAAAAAAATCACAGCCCATTTGTTTCTTTTGCCTTTCCAAGGTGTGCCTATTGGAGGGTGTTTTGCCCTTGGATGACATTAAGAGTCATTTTAAATACACATAAAAAAGCCTCAGAAATCCAACCTTAAGTAATTTGCCCACAAACTCACAGGACCCCAGGAATAACCTGCCCAAGTCCTCTGGGCTGTGCCACCCTCCTCCTTCTACCTGCTCTTGCCTGGTGAAATCCTGCCCATCTTGCAGCCCTGGTGCCAGTCTGGACCATCAGTTCCCAGTGCTATCCTGCCCCCCACGCTGTGCTGCTTTAGCCGAAGGGCAGAGCCAAAATCAGTGTACCCCAATGTCATTAACATGAATTAATGGGGTTCACACTCCGAGATGCACTTTCTCATGGTGCATTCACAGAGGATAATAGTCATAATGACTTTTGCTAAGCCTTTTTCTTACTAAAAGCAGAAAAAATAAATAGAAGAAAATCCCTGTGTTTCTCTTACTGGTGGCACCAGAACATAATCAGGCAGTACCTGCAGGATAAATCAAAAGATTAAATTAAGTTGGGATTTGAATCCCCCACTAAACAAAGACTCAAACAGAGATTATGCTTGCCTGGACTCCGGGCTCAGAATGGCTTTGGAGGGCCCCCTTACAAACATAATATCCTTATTTGTTTTGACCAGTGGGACATTACAGGGAATGCAGGCAAGGGTGGCGGGGGAGCAGCGAGGCAGCCAAGGGTATGGACAGCAGTGTGGGGCAGGTAATCCTTCACCACCTCCTCATGCTCCTCCTGAGCCCCTGCAAGCCTCGGGCTCTGCCTCCTGACCCAGCCCTGTCAGCATCTCCTGTGTCCTGCCTTCTGCTGCCGCTTTGGCTCAGCCTGGTCCTTCCCCTTGTGTCCCTCAGGAGCCCCAGCCCTGCTGGCCCTCCATCACAGCGAGCTACTCATTCCCTCCCCACACGAGCACAGGTGCCCAAACCCTCCACACCTTCAGAGGGAGGTCACTCAAACACGAGCAAGGTTCAGATTAATCACAGATCCACATTAGAGAGTCACTGCACTGCCTCCCAAACTGCTCCCCTGCCAGCAAAGCAAAGGTTAAACCCACCAAAACTCACAGGTAACTTCTGCCTCCCTGCCCACAAGATGCCACCCTGAATTTTAACAAAGGTACATTTACCTAAATATTAACCTCTCCCCCTTCTCCTTCCCATATTCTGGGCATTAGAACCAACAAAATTAACTCTTCAGTATTCATGATTTACACAAATTCCCAAAAATTCTGGTTGAGTTGTGCTGCTCCTGACCTCAGCTGCATTTTGACAACCCTTCCACCAGTGAGTTCTGGGCTGTGTTCCCTCTAGTTTTTCATAGTCCAGGATGAATATTTTCAGCTGTCTCCTCAGCCCCATCCAGTGTGACCAAAGGCTGCTTTAGTGATGTTCATCTCAAGTTTGAGAATGAGCATGTGGGAGATTCTTTAATGTTGAGCCTTACTGTGTGTTTCTGATAGCAGTAGCCTCAGATTTCAAGTATTTCACAGCTTTTGGATGATAAAAAAATTCCTGCATGAAAAAAAGGAATGAGAAGTATCTCTAAACCTTCTTGAAAGTGGAAGTGACAACAGCCTGACCAGGGTGCATTTGCCAAGCCTTTAGCCTTGGAAGAGGATGTATTTGAATTTCTAAGGTTTAATATAGACTGTTATTTTAAAAACTGATTTAGTTTTAGAGCTCAGCTCCATCTTGAGAACATGCCCATGTGTACGTGAAGCTTTGCTGCTCTTTTCATCAGGAAAAACAGTTTCTGCCAGACTTTTTGCCCCCACTTTACATATTCCCTCGGCTGTGCCTGTGCAGAGCCCACAGACCCACTTGTGGGAAGGGAGCATGTCAATGACCCATTAGAAGCCTGACATGACATTTATGTGCACGTTTACCAGGGTTGCTCTCACAAGCACAATAATTACACACACAAATGAGGTTTGAAATTGCCCTTTTATGAAAATTCAAACCTTGATATTTAACTAGTTAATAAGAACCCATCTTGCATCTGATTTGCAAATCAGATATTTGTATTAAAGGCTGGATTTTTCAGAGGGGAGGTCTGACACAGGGATGTTTTCTGTGTCTGTTTTGAGAGCTCACTTGCAGGCCTTCCATATAGGAATTTGTGGGTTTTTGTGAAAGTATTTCATCTCTTTACGTGTGTTTGCACAATTGACAGATAACCAGTCACTGGACACAAAAAACAAGCACAGAGGCACATGTGAAACCTCAAATCCCAGAACTTCATAAACACCTTGAAAACAGATCTCCCAAATTTATCAGTGAGAAAACCACCTTTGCACCAGAACACTGCACTAAAAGGCCTCTGTCACTGCATCCCAGCCTGGTGCTACACAATTCTCCTTTAAAAATAATCAATAGAGTTTAACCAAATGTATGTGGTATATCAAATCCGTACATTACCTGCAGTATTTTATTTAGGAATATATTTTATGGTTAACTCATCCCATTGGGACTGCTTTCAGGGGAAGTTTCTTCCTCATTTTTATGGGAACACAGCTAAACTGACTACCTTGGAAGTTTTACCTATAGATTACTTTCCTACTATCTTCCCCTCTAATTCAAGACAGCTGCTACTGTGGAGACTCTAATGGAAGGGAAGAGTCAGATTTGAGAAAGACAAGGAAATTTCTACCCTTCATCCTTATGTTACTTCCCCAGCCCTCAGCAGCTGTGCAGCCCAAGATGTCCAGACATGTCCTAAGTGACCAAGCCCTGTGCAGTCCATCAGTCCCCTCCTGGGCTGGGGGCACACAGAGCCCCTCTCAGGGCTGGGGCAGAGCTGGGAGCCAGCTCTGAGCTCACCTGGCTCAGGCTGAGCTTTGATAGCCAGACCATCTGCTCACAGACACGACACAGACACCCAGTGCTGCTCTGCAGTTCCAGGGAGCTGCACACACACAAACACATGCCCAGGTCACCCATGGCCTGGGAGGGGTCTGAGGGACAAGCCCTCACCACTCAGGGAACGTAACACTGGGCTGGGAGGACAAGGGATCTGAGGGGAAGGGTCCCCTCTGCCACTCCCAACCAGCCAAGCCCTCCCTGTTCTCCTCTGAGCATCAGAAGAAGGAAACAGGGTGCTCCAAATTCCTAAGACATGCATTTGGAGAGCTCCTGTACAAGACTAAACCGATGAAGCAGAAACACTTCTGTCTCTACATTTACTATAACACCACCTTTGAAATCCCTGCCCTTTCCATGAGGTATTTTAATCTGCTCTCCAGCAGCAGATTTTGCTTGTGCTGAGTACGCTGTTCCCATGAAAACCTCCGTGGTTACACCTTAACATCAAGTGAAGATAGAGGCTGAGAAATGCTCAAGAAAGCATCATCCTCTGAAAACAACTAGATTGTTTCAAAGGAAAACCAGTTCATGGCTGTTAGATTTCCACTGTATTGCAGCTATTGTGAGAGAAGATACAAACCCCACTATGGAATTAGCTAAGTTTACTCATGATCTTTCAAGAGTCTTCTCCAATAAATTCCCCCAAACATCCAGGCCAAGTTTCACTCCACCAAACCCTGTAAATATTTCCATCAGCTCTGAAGGGCAATACACTGTAAATGCACATGTTTAGAATGACTTTTCATTAATGAACCAGAGCATGTTGGCAGAGGCTGATTTGTTTCAGCCATTACCCATCCTTCCTGATAATTAAATTTTTCTTTCAAACAAACTCTGTACCAAAATACCAATCGGTCAAGACATCAGGAGGCCCAAAATAAACAAAAAATTTCATTTCAAACTGTGAAACCAAGTCAGCATGAGCTAAATCCTCCCTCTAAGTCTTCCCCATTCATCTCCAGCAATTCAAATCTGGCCCAATTTCCATAGGAAGGGATTTTAAAGGGCAGCTGCACTGTCCCTGATTCTATCACTGGTGCTGATTTTCCTAAATGTCACCTGCCTCAGAAGAGCCTTTGCATGTTCTGCCCCATTGTGCTCCCACCTTCCCTCCCTGGGCTGCCACTGCACTTATTTCTCCTGGGGATTTTGCTAATGGTTTATAAACACTGATTACACAGTCACTCAATAACCACAAATTGACCAACCTGAGCTGATACTTTTTTCTACAGATGTTTCCTCACTGCACAGGTCAATTTTAAATAAAGGGCACGTAATGTTTAACATCAGTATATAATCATACATATATAAACATCATAAAATGTGTAACATCATATGTTAAATGTCAGTGGCTACCTGTAGGATTTTACACTGACTGTAGATTTTTTAAGACTTAAAAGCTTTTACTTTTTTTTTTTTTTTTTGGGGGGGGGGGGGTGTCTAAAGTGAATTTAAAGGCTGTCATTAGATGTGTTACAATATTCTTAAATAATCCTGCTCACATGTATCAAAGGTGGCCCTTAATCCCCCCTTAGGGGTGGCTCTGTAACCCAAAGCAAAGGCTCAAATGTGACACGAATCCCACCAGGGTTTGTACAGAAGGAGAAAGGGCCTTGCTTGGTTCATCCTTTTTTACTGACCGCTCCTCTCAGGCTGAAAACTGGAGTGAAAACCCTCAGCAGCTCAAGTCAGCTGCCTTATATAACTGTCCTACCTTCCAAAGGGATTAAGGAAATGAACCATGATATTTTCTAAAGAGGCAGAATTTGTTTTGAAAAGGTACATGTATCAAAACCCCAGAATGTGGAGGAAAGGGAAAGCAAAGCATCCATCCATAAGAATTCTCTCACAGGAGGGAAAAATAGCTCTGATGCTGTAAATCCTCAGAGGTAAGGAAGTTAAAAATCAAAACACATAGTGTAAGCTTCCTACCCCAGACAAGTATTCACACCTGTATAGGAGGCACAGCCTTTGACACTCCTGAGCCTTCTCAAGAGTGCTGAGTCCTTCACACACCCAGCTCAAGGAACAGGCTGTCAACAAGCCCCACTTCTTTCAAAAAACACAGGAAGGAAGGGAATTTTGGAAATCAGCAAACCCACACTCCCTGCAGCCATAAACAATCCTTTTGCACAGCACAATAAAGAGCTATGAGGATTATTTTCCATGATTAAGCCATTGACAGGCTGGCATCCCTGCAATAGGAATTTATTAGTAAATTGGGCCTATAGAGTTCTCTAACCTGAAGTTGTACTGGCTCAGCAGTTTCTTCAAATGATTTGATAAAAGTGTTTTCAGTGTGTCATGCACACAGGTACACATAGCAATAATTACCATAATATTATAAAACTCAAAGGAAGAAAAGTGCAGTAATTTGCACTGATTATTAAGTAAAAATAGGAAACTTTAATTATTAATTTTTGAAATCACTGAAAGGAGAAAATAGCATACCTTCCATGTGCAGACACTGAAATTAGATTAGCTTGACAAGCCCATTTCAGAAGGAACAGGAATCCTTCAGTGCATTTATTTAATAGACCTTGAACATGTTATGAAGCAACTCTTTATTACAGCATCCTAAAAGTGTGAGTGAAAGGATTTTAAATCCCACATCTTGGTGCTGCTTTTAGATTAATACAAAACATTGGAAGAATCTGAATAATGACAGCTTGCTATTCAAAGCACCCTTTCACAGCAGCGAGAGGAGCAGAGTAAATGGGACTAACTGATGTTCCTGGAGCAAGTGCAGCTCCTCAGGTGAAAATGAAAAAGAAGGGTTTCCTTCTACACGTGCTTTGTAACAGCAGATCTGTTGCCACAGCAGGTTGTGCTGACCATGTGAGGGGAGCCTTCTGTGCTCACCATGCCTTTCCCATGAGCAGCAGTGGCCCAGCCAAGTGCTCTGGTCACAGATATTCCCCTGTACCCACTGACACCCACAGAAACCCCAGCTGGAGTCTGACCCCCTGTGCTTTGGCATCAGTGGGTGTTCTCCTGAGAATCTCCCTGGCTCTGGCCAAGGACCCACCTGCCTGGACATCACTGCCTTGTACCAAAGCACAATTACATCTGTTCCCAAGGGCTCTTTAAAGACTTACAGCTTCTCAAGTGGCAGAATAATCTACACTGGCTCTGTAAAGTCTCAGTGTCATTCTCTCAAAGGTCATGCCCCCCTTTCCTGCCACACAGAGGACTTTGAGCAAGACAGCAAACCAGGGAACAAGGAAAACACCCTATCAGGTCATTCCTCTCACAGCTCACACATTCAGGGCACTGCTGCTCACTGAGAAATTGCAGAAGGGAAGAATTTGGCCACTCACACTGATGATAAATGAAATTGTTGTTTTTAAAGAACAATCAGGAAAGATAGAAAGGTATTGAAATTTGGCTAATGAAGCAGAAGAGCCTGCAGAGGCTTTTCTAAGAGTAGAACCAAAAGGGACAGGACTTGTTTCATAGGGGTTTTTCCCCCCCTTCCTATTTTCATTAGGCTGACTTTTTTTTCTGAGAGTGAGCAAATATTGTGTTATATATCTCTGTCTCATTGTCTTCTGTCACCAGAGTAACACCTCTTTTACTGCTGCCAAAATGGCTACTCCAGTGCTGGGTCAGACCAATTATTTCCTAAATGGTTTGTATTCACCTGCACTTCAAATGTGAGGCTTTGAGAAACAAAGTACCAGCCCCTCATTCCCAGCCTGCTCCCAAGATCCATTATGCTCCCGACACATCAGTCTGCTCAATTAAAGAGCCAACGACTACAAAGGCCCTGTATATCATTTGTATTACCTTTCTGGAGCAGACACTTTATTCACAAATATCTGACTCCAAGAGGTCCTTTTCTGCTTAGCTATGTGCTTTATCCTGGCTTGCATTTATGTTTAAAAAAACCCAGCAATGTGCTTTAAGCAAAGATTTCTGTGTCCTGCATACAGTTATTTCTGCTCTGCAAAGGCAATTTTACTATTCTTTGCAGCCTGCTTTAAGCTGATTTGTTAGAGGGTTTCCAAATTCCATGAAATGACAGTCTGGAGGAATGCTTTCAAAATATTTGAGATCCAGCATTTCAACCAACACTACTGTTTTGCCAGTTAACTTAGTTCTTACTTAGTTTTGGGCTATGCATACATTAAGTAATTTGAATAAGCTAGATTAAGACAGGAAAATTAAGTCCACACTTTGTTGAGGGTTCAAGGACATGGACAATATTTCTCAGTTCTCCTCTAAGACAACCCTTAGTTCCAGTCTGTGTACAAAATCAGTGCTGGCTCCATGGAGGATCCACCAACCCACCTGTCAGAGACACCTTTCAGTCCCTTCCAGCATGGGATATCCTATAAACCTAAATTCCTGCTCCTCCCACTGTTCCCCCCATCCAGAGCAGTTTCTTGGAGCTGTCAGATGAACCTCCCTCATCTTGCCCAGTGCTGGGATGGTTCTCCACACAACAGCAGCCCCCAGCACCCAAAGGGATGGCAGCAGGATGGATCCAGGCTCTTTGAGAGGCACAATATAAGGAATAAGAGACACTCAGACAGCAGATTTTCTGTACAGGCACAAGGAAAACCTTTTCCCCCTCTCTGAGGATAACTAAACACTGATAAACTGTCCAGAGAGGCTGTGGCAGCTCCAGCCCTGGAGGTTTTCAGACCTGAGCACTCCACATTTCCCTCTGCTTCAAGCAAGGATACGGGATGGGAAACTTCCTGGGATCCCCTCCACCCTGAGTGACTCTGTGACAATAAGCAGCAATCATGACACAGACCCAGCAGTTCCAGCAACAGAGGTCTTCTCTCAGAAGCTTATTACAACTGCCAGAGAACTTCAGGCAGCTCCTTGCTGAGCTAATTTAAAATAACAAGACAAGCCCCTGAAATATGAGGCCCTATCCTCCACTTCTGGCACCGTAACTCACTTGCATGACAAGTTTGTATAAAATGCTACAAGAACAGAACTCTCCAACTACTTATATTAGTAGCAGAGCCACACACCCATTTGCCATTCACAGGCCAAACAGCTCTGTAATTCATCTCTTTTTTCCACAGCACATAAACATGAAAGAGCAGGATCAAACCTGCAAGCAGAACAGCAAAACCCTCCAGCTCTGCAGCAGAGCAGTGACAGAGGTGCCCCAAACCCCTTGGGACAGCCCAGGTTGACTTTAAGATCACGAGCTCCTTTCAAGAAAGTGTAAATTCTGGCTAGTGCAAAGAAAAATTACTTTGAATTAACTGGATAGATGTTATGAATAATCCACATGAAATTCTTAATTTTGGGTTACGATAGAAGACTTAATAGTGGTCAGATACCCACTGCTTATGCAATTAATTCTTAGCAAAGAAAATGAATGTGAGATATAAAATATTTTAGAAATAATCTTTTCGTACAAAAACAATGGAAATTTGAAGACGGATTAAGATTTAGTGTCACAACAGATTATAGTGTGAACAGAATGTGTCCTTCCAGAAATCTATTTAACCAGTGAGATCCTAGAGGGAACAAACTAGGGGGCTTTTGCACAGAAAAAGGTGGATTTGCTCTTTGTGTTTACTGGAGCTCACAAGTGGCAGGAAATGAGGCATGAAATGCATTGTCAAACACACAGTGTTCAGATATAATGCCTTACTTCAAGTTCAGCATTGATTTGAGGGATGCAAGTGCTCAGTCCCCCCTAAATAAGTAGATTTTTAGAAAATGGATCCACACCCTTGCAATTATATATACACACAAAGGCATTGCTACAAACATGCTGCTGGGTTTCTAAACACATCTCTGGAAAACATCCTCCCATTTGTTACTTTTTCCTAAGATGAACCAATAATTCAAAAATACTAGATAAGAGTAGTATTATATACAGACTGACCTGAAATATGGTGGAAGAGCCCTAATAAGATACACATGTGGTCCACAGCTCAGTTTCCCAGAGTAGTCAGTGCCAGGAATCCCACTGGAAACTAATTCTATTTAAAGCCATTAAGCAGCAGCAAAACACCCAAATCTGCTGGTTAAGGCTGTCTCCACCCCAACCTGCCTAATACTTGAAGACTGTAATAACCAAGTGAGTGACTGCCCATGTGACAGAAACTCCAGGTAAAACGAGTTTTACACTTATTTTGCAGCTAAAATTGAGTATGCAAAGACCCATCACAGGGATCACCCTTTCCCAAACCATAGATAATGCAGTTAATTAACTAGACTGTTACCAAATCCTCTTTTAAACTTTAAAGACAAAAAAAGGTGTCTTGATAATATTAGAAAATCAAACTAGAAAGAAATTAAAACCCCAAGAAAACAAGACTATTACAGTAGGCAGTATCTTTTTGCTTTGCTCACAGGACAAATCAGCTGTATGGCAATGACTGAATTAAACTATGGATGAAAAGGATTGCCAGTGTCTTGCTGCAGAAGGGCAGGATGTACAGAGTTAGATACTATTTTGCTGGGCTGTTTGGGGCAGAGAATTGTTTTCCATCACTTTGCTTCTTTAATTCTCACCAGGACATGATCATAACACAGAAGGTGGTAGGAATAGGCTCATCTTTCACCCTTTTGAGTTTTGCAGTAGAATAGCTTTTAGGGTGTGTCCCGGTGACTTTTCAGCCCTGGGAAGGAAAGCAAGGCTGACTCTGGTTAAACCATTTATTACTTAGCCCTTAATGGCAGGCAGGGAAGCTGCTTTCCTTCTGCACAGCCACCACAACAGGCACAATTATGGCTGGGATGGATATGGCCCATTTTCTTTAAGTGAGTGTCATTCATTTCTACCAAAAAGGGGCAAGAGAAATTACTGGTTCTCTCTTATCCTTCATACTTTGATTCTCCAAGTTATTGAACACTTTCTATTCCCATATGATGGAAAGGGAACCAAGGCAGGCACTTATGAGAGGCAAATCCCAGAACAGACAAGGGAACACTCTCAGAGCTCTGTGCTAGATCAGTTCACTGAAATTAGCAGCAGTTTTTCCCTACCAAGGGTCAAAAAGCATTTCTATCCAGGGTGACAGTCTGGGCTGAGTGAAGAACCAGCTGCAGAAGCACAAGTGACAGGTCCTGGCTCAGGGTGTGGATGGCACAGCTGGTGGTTCTGCCATTGGGCATCCCAGAGACCTGTGGCTGGGCCAGTTATTCCATTGATAGCCTGGAATGGTTTGGACTGGGGAAAGGACCTTAAAGTTCATCCCATTCCATCCCTGCCATGGCAGGGACACCTTCCACCAGCCCAGGGTGCTCCAAACTCCATCCAGCCTGGCCT
>JAWWEE010000051.1:13090718-13101333 GCA_035221455.1 Xenops minutus | reverse complement strand
AGGGATCCAGGGGCAGCCACAGCTTCTCTGGGCACCCTGTGCCAGGGCCTGCCCACCCTCCCAGGGAAGGATTTTTTTCCTGAAATCCAATCTAATCCTACTCTGTCATTTTTCAGCCATTCCCCTTGCCCTGTCACTCCTGGCCCTTGGAAATAGTCCCTATCTTTCTTGTAGGTTCCCTTCGGGTACTACGAAACAAATGGATGTGAATAACTGGATTTTAGAGATCCAGTGGTTTGAAATCATATTGGCAAGATCAGGATCTGGGACTGAATGTGGCTTCAGGAAATTTAGTTTTTCCATTTACACTGGAGAGCCACAGGAGAAGAAACAACAACAGCACTGAAGTCCTGCTGTTGTGCTGTTTAAGGTAATTGAGGTGCTTGTTTTTTAAAACACCCCACAATTTAGTGGTTTTTTTCATGTTCTTATGCTTAAAATTTTAGCAGGGCTATTAAAAAAAAAATCAAGTCCCTCACATGTGCTGCAATCCATCTGGCAGGGAAAGAAATGAGAGGGAAATCAGTCCATACATAAAACAGTGTATTTAGTGTGGCAAAGCCTTTCCACCATCCAACCTTTCACCTCATGCACAGGGAGAGCCTTTGGCAGTTTTATTAGTTGAATAGTTGTCCATTTATGAGTCCCATCACATTAAGAATGGGGTTTCTGTATTTCTGCCAACATGCAAGAAGTGGAAACTTGTCTCTTGTGTTTTCTTTCTTAGAAAAAAATGTCAGGTTAAAAAGACAGATCCAAACAGTGACTGGCCACCTTGGCAAACGTGCTGCTATTGTTTAGAAATCCTCCCAGTTGTTATTGTCTTGGGATTGTGTGTTATCTTACTTTTTATACCAGACGAGTGACTTCCAATGTGTAAAGGAAACCTAGTAAAAGATAAATAAAACCCATTTGCCTGTGTTTTTTTCCCCTTGTACTTTGAGCACAGATTACCTTAACAAAGCAAAATAACTAAACCAATCAAGATGTGAGTGTAGAACCAGCCAGAAACGCTGTGTGTTTGTTAACTTTTATGAGAGCCTGCATCACCTTATCTGTGTTATGAGAAGAAAAGCACCATCCAGTATTTGTTGGCTAAACCCCCAGCCCAGCAGGGCACAGACAGCACACACACGTGTGGTTTAGGCACATCAAGTGTCACATGTCACTTTTGACCTGGGTATCTCCCATCAGGCCAAAGGGGGAGCAGAGACCAGCCTAAGGTGGGAACAGGAGAGGAGGCAATTCCTGGGCAATTCCTGCCCCACGGACCATCCTCTCAGAACTCCTTGCTGCCCACCCACGGATCCTTCAGCCCAGGGACTCTGAGCTTGGAGCCAAACCGGGAGGGCTATCAGAGTAATTGATGCAGAGATAACAGCCCAAGAGTTCCCCATAAAGCTGAGAGTCAGACACAGGAATATTTCATGTTTGCCTTACCCAACAAGCCAGGTGATCTCTTGACATCTGCCAGAAACTAAAGAAAAAAAGAAAAAAATCCAATTCCCAGCAGTTGGAGTTCCACCTTTTTATTTCAAGTCTTCTGTTACACCCAAATCATATCTACTATTTTTTCCAGAGACTTACTCAAGTAATACTGGAAGAATTTTGTCCTTACAAGACAAACTTCTTCCTGATGCAAACTCTTTTCCTTTTTTAGCTTTAAAAAAGCAAAAACAGAGGCTTCAATAAAAACAAAAACAAAACATACAAAGCACCGAAAAAAACAAAACAAAAAACCAAACAAAACCCTAAAGCCCTTTCACTTTCAACCTTGGACTGATCTGTTTCACACGGTAAATAAAGAAAAAAAGAAAACAAAGTAGGAAGTTGAGTCTCCCTTTAAACACCCATACAGGTTCAAGAGTAGGAAGGGAACACCCAGAACAGCCCTCCTCATAAAAGCTTTCACACCCCAAAATGCCACCTAAGAAGTTATGAGAAGTTTTGGCCTCCACCCTCTGTTATTCAAAGCCCTCCCAGAGCTCCTCTCCTTGGTGACAGCTGAAATAACTAAAATGGAATCAATTTTTTCTTGTGCCAACTCTGAGTTTTTCACCTCCCTGAAGCTCCCTGGCTCCCAGTCCCTCTAACACAGCAGACTCTTTCCCCAGCCATCCTGTGGCAGGTTTCAGCACACTGCCATGGACCCTCCATTTCCCCACATGAACCCTCCACATTTCATCTCCCCTTGGACACAGCAATTCCACATCCCACACACCTGCTCCACTCCACCACAGCCTGAGGTCCCCTCCTTCCTGTGCAAAAGCAGGGGCAGACTTGTTTAATTTCAGTGCCACACTTAAATTATCTTTAATCTAGCAAGAAACAGTGTTGAATACTAATACCAAGAAAGGATTTTGAACAAAACAGCTTACACTGCTTGAAGCTGAATGTTTCCTCCTCAAAACATGCCAGCCTGTTCTTCTTTTGCTATCTGTCATTGCCTGTCAGCAGACAGGCCAGCACATGGCAGCCCACCACTGGCACTGGACATATGCTCTGAAGTGAGCACTAGAGGTGGACATCACTCCCCCAACTCATTGCAAATTAGAAAAAGGATTAAACCCACCTCCCTTCTCAGCCTGCTTATGTTATTTCATCTGGCAAAGACCATACAGAAATTAATAATAGCTTTCCCACCCACAAATAAAAGTGTGCTACTTAAGGGTTTTGGCAGTGAGCTGGCATTTTGTCATTTAATCATTTCACATCATTACACTGCAATATGCAATGTAATGATATGACACTCCTAAGTGACAAACACTGGGTACCTCCTGTACTAGGAGAAATAATGTAGTAGGAAGGAAATTATACAGTTAATGTTGCCACAGTTTCACTCCCCCAAACTGGGATTAAAGGACAGAAGAGCTGCAAGGAGACCCTCACCTACAGATGCTGAGCTGACCCTTAAACACACACTGACTTCAGACCCAGAAATGCCAACCCTACGACCTGGATGCAGTGAGGGTCAAGGATCCTCAAACTCATGCCAAGATGCTCCTTACCTGGGGTAATCCCAGCTCTTCCCAGGTGAGACCATAGAAGAAGGAAAGCCAAAGCCTCCTTATCTCTCTGGCCCACTTGATTCTGAGGATATATTAACCTTTAAGCATTTTGGAGAATTGCCTCTGGAGACCTCCTGCCAAAGCCTGATTTGATTGTCTGCTGTGGTGGCAAATAGGGTAAAAGCAGGTAAAAGTCCAACAAAGCCACAAGACAACCCTTGCTGCTCACACATCACAAGCCTTAGAGCATTTCAAAGCAAACCTAAATGTCTGTGGCCCCCAGGGACCCCCAAGACCCTCAGAATTATTCCTTCCCACCATTTCTTCCTACTCTCAATTCAACTCACATAAGAGGCCAGTAAGGAAGCCATAAATAACAGCCTAAAATAAAGTGTCACCACTGTACTGATGACCCCTTGCTGCTGCACATCCACTGAAGGTGCCCCTGCCCACCTTCCCTGAGCCTGTCACAAACCTGCAACTCAGTGAAATTCCCACTGTGACACACATTAACCCCCCCAGACCACTGGGGGTGGGGAAGACTGGGGAAATCACAGTTAAAGCTCTCCAAAGTCATCATTTTACCCAAGCCAGAGGGATCTTTCCGTGCTAACCAGACATTGCCATCCCCAGTTGTGACCACTGGTGCTGCAGACAGGACTCCAGAGGCAGCTCCAGGGGATGCTGCAGAGGGGCAGATCTGGCAGGGGAACCAGAGCCCACAGCCCTGGGCTTGGGACCTGCCACTGTGCAATCTGAGACAACCACAGTAAAGCAGTAAATTTATCTCCCAGCCACCCTGAAGGGGCTGTTCCAGAGCCAGCTGACCCAGGCTCAGGTGCAAACACCTTTCTGGCTCCCTCTCCAGTTGCCCAAGCCCTTCCCAGCCTCACCACACCTGTCACAAGACTTTAGAAGAACTGAGAAAGAGACAATAAAAGTCTGAAGTGAAGAGCTCTTTAAATATTAGCTCAGCTGGTATTATCATACATTTTTCCAAGTTCAAACATGATAAAGTGATTTGAGAGTTTGCCAACTCCATATTCAGGGGAAACATGCAGAGAGAGGAGAAATGCTGATATCTTTGATGTAAGTTCTTTTTATTTTCTTTCTTTTTATTGACTTTAAAGAACAGTCTTCTTAAAACTCATTTCAGGAGCCATCAGAAAGCCATGCAAGTTACACAACAGCTTTAGGAGCACAGAGTTGCAGGTGGCAAGATATTTATTTTCCAAAAGCAGCTATCCATGAATGGATGAGCTACCCCAAAGAAATGGTTATTTTCTTTGCCATTTTATTCACAGAAAAAGCCCTATTGAATTTCTACTATTCAGTCATTTATTATTTAGTGGCTGAGAGAGCTGGCGTTTACATTCTCCCTCACATCAGTAAAGAAGAAACAATCCTTAAAAACAAATTCCTAAAGTGACAATGAACTTCTGGCTCCCACTATTTAATAAGCAGCCCTAAACATCTCCCTCTCCAGGACTTGCTGTCACAGCCACACACAGAAAAGCACTTGAAAAACAGAAGGATCTGGCAAGGAGGGCCCTTCTGAGGTGCCCTGACTTTGATGTGTCCTTCCCCAACTTGGGCTGAGGTTTAGGGGCTCCAAGAGAGCCAAGTTGCATTTCCAGAAGTGAAATCAGCACTTGCAGAGGGGCCATGACAAAAATATCCCCCCAGCCCACACTCAGCCCTTCCCACATTACCTCTGCTTCTTTCACAGGGTGTATTTTGCACTGCTCATTCCAAAAATTAAAGCTGAATAATCACTTAAAAGACAAAGTGTTTGAGATAAGTTGAATTTCACCACCTTTTTGTGCACAATAAAGCTCAACACCCCACTAAAACTCCCTCCAATACACAAACATTCATTAAAATGTAATAATATAGATTAAGTTTATTTAATCCTGCTTCAGAGTGCCACAGAGAAAAAGCAATATTCATTACACTTGGCAGAAGCAGGGATGGTGAGTGGGAGCCAAAGCAGTCCTGGATGCTTGCTTGTTTCCTCATCTTTTTTTAAAGCCTTTTTTATTTTCTTAAATCCTTCTGCACTGGCATGGCTCACTAAATGCAGCAAAGACAGAAGGTAATTACATATCATGACTCATTAGCAGAAAAAAGGAAAAGTGGGAGCAAAAGCAATAGGTAGGTGGGGGTAAATTTACCACATAATGATTTAAAAGTTTTGGACTCCTGCACACAGGGGAAAAAAAGGGAAGGAATTTAGTCATTCAGACTGTGAAATTCTAGGAGACTAAATGTCTCCTTAAATTATTTCATCACATATTCATTAGGCCATCCCAGGGAAACGAGTTATATTATTTGATGGGATTTTAGTCCTTTTCTGGCACCCTGAAGAAGACAAAGAAGAATGGACAAACTGAACAAAAGATGAACAAAGAAAGCAGCAGGGAAAGGAAGGCAGAGAAGTCCTGGAAAAAGCAGAAAACCCCCAGACCTATTGAGCTATGGCACAAAAATCCCAGGTCTGATTTCAGCCTGACAGCAGCTCCTCCTGCAAGCCAGGCCTGCCCCTTATTGCCACCACCCTCCCTGGGCACCAGCAATGCCAGCACTGCTGTTTCCTGCTTGTTTGTCTTCCCTGGCCTACAAATAAATCAGCAGTTATGCTTGAACATGCTTCCTCTATAGCACCAAGCACATAAAGGAATTTATCCTCTGAGTCTACTAGACTGTAAAACAAATAAATATAAATAATGATAAAAGAAAAGGAGAAGGAAAGTGAAACGCTTATGTGGGAAGTCAGAAATATCTTTATTTCATCCATAGGCATTGCCCACAAACTTTTTCTTTAATAACTACTAGTTTGCTCTTGGACCTTTGTTGTATTTTTTTTGTTTGTTTTTAATATGTTTAATAATAGTGAAAACTCTCAAGCTAGTTTCTTTTAGAAAATACAACCTATCCCTTTTTGGCTGTATCACAATAGAGGATACTCTGCTTACTCCCTTCGAATTTTAACACATGGACTTAAAGACCCAGGAGAACAGAATAAATTTTCTGCTATTTTAAAGAATTAGAATGTGTTGGGGAAAGACTGTACTTGGCTGGGAGCTGGTTTATTAAAAGGATGTTGCAGCTAGAGAGGGGAAAAAATAGGACAAAGCATCCAGTGGGATCCATTGTTCTCCTTAGGGCAGAGCTCCAGAGCCAGTCGGGGAGGGAATGGCACAGGCAGGAGTCCCAGCCAAGAGCAGGAGATAAAAACTAATCTGCCCATCACGTAGCCAGATCTCCCCTGCACAGCTGCATCTTCCTGTTCAGCTGCTAGGACTGAAATTAAACCCAGCTTAGCAGCAAATTCACCAGCAATAGAGAAGAATCAGCACCAACATCTGGGCAAAGCCATGGGATGGAGGTTGGTTCTGTTCAGCACATCAGCTCTGGGCACAAGAGAAAGATAATCCAAAGGTAATCTAAAGGTTAAAAAAAAAATCAGACGTATGTGGAATAAAAAGTCCAAATCTGCAGCTGGGATGTGGAGTCCCCATCCCTGGAGGTGCCCAAGCAAAGGGGCACTCAGTGCTCTGGGCTGGTGACAAGGTGGGGAGCAAAGATTGGACTTGATTTTGGGGGCTTTTTGCAGCCTAAACAGTGATTCTGTGACCCTGCACCTACACAGCTCAGTGGTCTGTAGACAGAGAAACCAGCTCTGGAAGATTCTTTTCTATGAGAAAGTTGTTGGCATTAAAAACAAACAGGATGGTGGTACCAAATATTAAGCAAATGAAAGATTTGAATTAAAATGCAGCAGGTTTGGTTTTGCTCAGCCAGTTATAGATGATCTTAACTACAGCTACCCCAAAGTCCTTCAAAAGCAAGTCTAAGTTGTTATACTTCAACTCAAACAATTCAGTTTTACCCCAAAGTCCCAAAATGTAGAGGGGAACATTGCAGAGATCCATCTCAGTGTGGGAATCCACTCAGGCAGCCACAGCACCAGGGAAGGGACTGGTGAGAGCAGAAACCTGGAGAACTGACTTCTCTCCTCAAATGACAGCAGGTTTTTGTGCTATAGTCTTACTCTTTAATGAGTGTAATACCACCCTTAATTTAGGATCCATAATCCAAAGGCACAGTTTCAAGGGTGGGCCTCAAATTGCCAAAGCATCACTGCTCTGGAAAATGGCCTATTGTCAAAGTCTCAGTGCCTTCTATAATTTAAGGCTGGAGTTCTGATCACACCATGACTTCCAGAATATTAGTTCATATTGTCTGATAGTTATCATTTGAAACATTATATCACAGCAGATAAAATATATAATTTCTGTGCATACAAAAAATACAAACTTCAAGCCCACTGGACATTATAAACATTTAACTCTGATATTTGCTTTAAAAATTATAATCAAAATAAATAAAGCTCCCAACCAGGCAAGCAGAGACAAGGAGGCAGCATTAGTGACCCCTCTGTATAAGCCTCTTTGTGTCACAATACAAACCACATTAAGTGCATTTTGGAGCTCCAAACAATTTCCAGCTTTGATGCAGCCCCGAGTCTGCATCAGATTCCCAGGCACAGCACAACCAGCACTGCAATTCTCTCCAATCTAATACCAGTAATCCCACACAGGAAAAATCATAACTCTTAACTATTATTTGCAGTGACATCCCCCTTTTCACTCTAAGCACTGTTCTTTAAACATTTCTAAACTTTTCCCATTTCTTCCCTGTGCCTCGATACGAATTTGCCTGTCACTGCAGGCTGTACACAAAGAGAGACACAGACACTGAGCACAAAGATATCAGGAAGTGGTTTTCCTAGCAACAGTAATCATCTGAGAGATCCCAGAACATCCTTCCTATTCATGCAGCATTTTGTGTTTTGAATAGTGCTGACAGGTGAAGTGGATTCATAGTATTTAATACAAAAAATATTGCTGTGGATGGGTATGGCACAAAAGCAAAAATATCCACACTATTCACGAAGAGATGAATTCAGTGTTTTCATAACGTTCCAGATTATTCACTGAGGTACAATTTCAAAAGCAGAGACTTTTCTCTTCCCACAGAATGAATAATCCAGTGTACTCTGTCACCAGGTGTTTTGCCAATAGTGACTGTGCATCTTCAAATCCTGCTCGACTCCTCCATCAAACGTGACCATCACATTGTTCCTTGAATGCCAGCACTGGGATCTTCCCTCTCCTTCCCTAAGGAGGACACCCAGGTGCTGCAATGAGGCCCTTCCCTCCAATGACACTCAAGTTTGCTTTTCACATTCCAGATCCAGAATCTAAAGGTCCAAACCTGTTGCTCTGGAAACTCTTGAGCATCTTTTCCATGTGCAGGGCTCAGGTTCTCTGCCCAGCACAGCCCTGGGTGACTGAAGGGATCTCAGACATCAGCAGGAACAGCCATTAGTTATCATGAGGTGGATACAACCACTCTGCAAAGCTAAACACTGAAGTCCTAAAATTCTTGTTGTCCTACAGGGCATATCAGATCTTATAAAATAAATGGGACTGAATGTTCCTGAGCAATTCAGTGTCCAAGTCCCCCACTAGTGGGAAATCAACAGCCACAAGGATTTTGTTCCTTTAGCTTTTTGCCCTCCCCTTTCTACAAGATTTCAGTCCAGATTTGTCATCTCAAGGGAAACCAGTCATTCATTTTCTTTCTGGGCCATATCTCAGTTGTTCTGCTGTTGCTTTTCCTTCCTTGCCCACAAAAAGGTGCCTTTCACAGTTTTTTCCCCAACTCCATTGATTCCCCAGTTGCCTCCCAGCTTCTTCACATGGACTGGACTTATCAGACACTGACTTACTTTCCAGAAAAATGTAAATCTTCTCTTCCTGAAGGCCTTTTCAGTTTGTATGAATGCAATGGATTAATTATTCCCATCCCTTTAGAAATCCATCCAGTCTCCTCAGAAACCCAGCCAGTTCTTATCCTTACCTTGCACTTTGAGCCTTTGGGTTGTCAGCAGATTAAACTCCTTCCTTCCTACACCTGCACCCCAGAATATACAGTGGGAACATCAAAAATCCTTGGCTCTGGGCACACCAGAGGATGGGACTTACTACCTGGACAATCTGTTAGTGCTTCAGGGTTTTATGCATTGAAAGTAATAATAAATTAAATTGAAAGGGATAAATTCAGAACAGATGCAAACAGGTATAACTAATGGGAGTGTCAGAGAAAATTAAACAGTGACAAACAGGGGTGTGAATTACAGTGTCAGTTGATTTTAAAGGGACATCAGCAAGGGATGTGGCATTTGGAAAGTACAAGTTACCTGCAATTGAGATACACGGGGTATGGATTATAAACATGTTTGATAAGAAGCTACTAACGAGAAGTTGTAAGATAGAAGATGAATGAGCTTCCTGCTGCTCCCTGGAGCCTTTACTTGGGATCTTTTTTCTCCAGTTGCCCTCTGTCTTTGGCAGTTGATATCCTTTTTATCAGCATTAGCAAGTGCTGTTCCAGTGAAGTCTGTAACTGCTTGGCACTGCTGCCAATCCTCCTGCACAACACAGGGCACAAAAATGCCCAACTCACAAAGCCTTCTAATCTCCCTCTTGACAGAGTCCTGCCCCACCCTTCAAACCAAATCTTTAATTTTTTAATAGAAATATTTTGAGTGTATCCCAAGAAAAGTTATATTAAAACTCCAAAATCACAAGTACTTCATAACCTTCTAGAAACACTCATTGATATTTAACAACCCCCAAATCCTTCATGGCTTCAAAAATGCCAAGGAAAGGAATGCTATATTCCAACCAAATCTGCTCCCTGCATCTCACAAACAGCTTGAGTGTCTATAATGAGCTACAATAAATCTTTAGATTGAAGCACTAATTAACTTTGGAGTTACTTGGCTCTCATTATGGCTCCAAGTTCCATGGCAGTAGCCAGTCTCCAGTAACTGTCCCATAGACTCTTTTAAATGAGGAGGCATTAAATAACTTGATTTTCAAGGACAAGACAGGCACAGCCAGCCAAACCCATCACTGCTCCAAGCCTGCTCCTCTCCAATCTGCCTGTGGAGTACCTGGCCTTAAAACAGGGAGGAAAAGGTGACTTGGAGCATCCAGGAGTCAGAGCTCTGCTCAAACTCCAGACACCAGCAAACCATCCAATTTGCTGACTGCAGTAATTAGTCACCATTTTGTCTACAAGTGGGAAATAACATTCTACTGTACTTTTAGGAGCTTGGAGCTAATTTGAAACAATCCTGCAGCAGCACCAGTCAGATCTCCTGGAAGTGGCTGTACCATGCCCTCTGGCTACTGACAACACTCAGTGTACAAATCCAAATCCACAGCTCTGGTAACAGATTCCCTCCCAAACAGGGAAGCTTAAGCCAGGAAAAAGGCACCTTAGCTCAAAGCAGAACCAGCTGAATCCAAGATGTGATGCTGTGTATGGAAGCTGGGAAGAGGGACAAAGGATCGACTCTTAAACTCACTACAAGCACGTAGTGACAAAAGCTCAAAGTCCTCAAGGTGAAAACACTTATTGAGGAGACCAAAGCAAGAGCTGGGATGGAGATTTCTCCCTGGGAGGGTGGGCAGGCCCTGGCACAGGGTGCCCAGAGAAGCTGTGGCTGCCCCTGGATCCCTGGCAGTGTC
>JAWWEE010000051.1:13053531-13090618 GCA_035221455.1 Xenops minutus | reverse complement strand
GCCCCTGGATCCCTGGCAGTGTCCCAGGCCAGGTTGGATGGGGCTTGGAGCACCCTGGGCTGGTGGAAGGTGTCCCTGCCCATGGCAGGGGTGGGATGGGATGAGCTTTAACATCCCTTTCAACCCAAATAATTTCATGATTCCCAAAGGGGTTACAGTACTTCCAATGAGCAAATATGAAATATTTTGCAGTAATAGAGCTTGGCTGTTTCTCCAGGAGCCCTGGATGAAGAGGAAAGTGGTGCCAGGTTGGTGCAGCAGCATCTTGGGCACAGTGGTTATTTCTAAACTTGAGAGAGATTCTTCCACTAGATGAATATCCCACCAGCAGCTCCAAGACACAAACATTGCAGCTTGGCCACATGACAGCAGAAACCAAGGAAGAGCTTCAGTCCTCACTCACACTGCTCTGCCATGCACAGCAGCCTGGCTGCCACCACAGGATGGGATCTCCTTGGGGGTCTGGGTTGCAGAGCAAGCAGCTGCACCCAGCTTGGAAACGTGAGCCTCTAATGCTTTTTACTTGTGGTGTGGGACAGGGAATGAGCCCAGACAGCAAAAGTAACTTCAGTCACATTTTGTTTTCCCCATCATTCCAAAGGAATATGTCAATGAGATCAGAGTTTGAGAAGTGACTCTTCTGGCTGTGCCTATTGATATTTATGAAGATCATGACCAAGTTACTGTGAGATTCTTCCTCACATAACAGAGGCCACAGCAAGAATTAAATGATTTCACCGCCTTTCCCCCACCATCTCAACTACTACCTGAGTAAACTGGTGGTGTTGCAGTTTCACAAATATCAGAGCTTTTAGTCCTCAAAGGACAATGCTCTTTAAATCACCTCTTAAACAAAATATTCCTGGAAAAAAGGACTCCAATGCAATTCCTGCTACACACCACTTGAGAATCTAGGACATAACATAAACATAACATCCAAAACAATCACATTTCTGATCAATAAACACCTTTACAGAAGCCTAGCATGGTCAGCAGATATAGGAGCACATGGTTTAATTATTGAACAAGTTGGCAAGAGCTGAAAGATTATTACTTAAATAAAAATCTGCCCTTTAATAAAAAGGATTGACTCTAGTGGACATTGCTTTGTTCAATATTTATTATTTCACCTGTCTGGAGATGGCAACAATGAGTATTTTGATAGATGGATTTAAATGCTTGGCTTTACATTAGCCTTTGTTTCCTGCCTGCTTAAAAAGCTGCATGGCAGCATCTCACACAAATATTTCTCTATAAATCAAAGAAATAGCACTGACTTCCCATACAGGTAAGTTCACTGGAGGGATTATTCCCCCCCACCATCAGGAAAAGTTTAGCCCAAGTAGTAAAAGCAAAATTGATCAATCTAAAGGTAGTAAAACACATACAAGTCCTTTATTACTTCCTTTTCTCTCCCCTCATCCCCAAATATTAATGTAAAATAAAATCAATTCACCCTAATCATATAATTTCTGACTTGTAGGGGCAACTTCTGCAAAACAGACCTACTATTAAAATAAAAATGGCATTGCCTTAACACATTGAACATCTCACAGGCCACACAAAAGTCATTGGGATATCAGTACATAAATTTCCCAGATTTTACAGAAATAAACCACTGCCACACAGCATATTTTTGAAAATGCTACTCTATTGTCTCTTGGATGTCTAAAGTGTAAAAATGAGCCAGTGCAGCAACATTTATAAACCAAGCTGTAGAATAGAAAATATCTGAGAACTAGAGAGCAGGAGGTTCTGTTTTCAGAGCCCCTTCTCTCAGCAGATACTGTGTCAAGTCCAGCTCTCTCATTCCTCCAAGTTCAGACACTCAGAGAAATAAATGGCTGGTTTTCTCAGCATAAAGCAAACGGAGGGGAAAAAAATCAGCTGCATGAACTTGGAAGCAAACTCCACTGGCACCATTGCTTCTAGCAAGATGCTATCTGACATCTTTTGGCTGAACAAGTCCCTTTTGTGGGGAGGATTGTACAGCAAATATTTCTGAGTAGCATAATGTTTGTTGGATATTGCTCTGTTAGGGCAGCTTGTGTTTTCACTCTATTCTGCTTTTGTATGCGAGGGTGTGGAATTTGTTAATCTAAATAAAACTCAAAATAGACAGCACAGCTTAAAGAGCTGCTGACGCCTGGTGGGAAATTTTGAAAGAGTTCTGTGGCAGAAAGCAACCCTCTGCAGGAGTCTATCTCTGAGCTCTGCTCAGTCTGCAGAGCAAGAGCCTTCCAAGAGGTGGATTTAACGTTTAATGGGAACACAAACTACTTCCAGTGCAACGTGACTCACTCACTCTGCTTTGCAAGGGTTTACAATCATCTTGCTACCCCATCAGTGCCCCAAGCTCTGCTTCAGAGGAGGGCACAGATGCAGGATGCAATAATGCAGTGTACCCTCGTGTTTCAGCTGTGATCAGGGATGCTCATGCTGCAGAAGGGATGCTGGAGCTGTTCTGTAGCTGTTCTGCTCTCAGCACCTCTGGGCAAGCCCCACACCAAGGACCTGCTCTGGATTGCTGTGCTGACCCACAGCCCATCACTGCCTCACCTTCTGCACGATCCTGCTCCTTCCTGGGGGCCCTTGAACATGCAGCATCTCCATCCTCACACTGCTCGTGGCTGGAGAGGGTCAACTGCCTCCTGCAGAATCAAACTCAGTCTTCCCTTTGTGATCTGAGTCTCCTACCCAGGAATATGCCCAGGAAAAGGACATTTATCCCCACATTACACTGAAGGTCTCTGTGTGTGCAGCCTTCTGTTATTTTCAGTGCTGTTCCTATGAATTTCTCAATATCTCTGTATTTCTTGGTGTCAAATGTATCCCCCTCTTGCTTCACCTTTGCCTTCAGGTGAGGATCAATTGAAGCCTTACACAACAGCCCCCTCCAGATTTCAGTCTGTGTCAATGGAGAGACACCCACAGAATTGTCTTACCTGTCCTCTGGAACAGACAGCAAGTACCTGAGCTTTGTTCAAATAACTCAGCTCCAGATTTGCATCTTCTCATTTAAAGCTGGAAACCAGCCCTTGGAGCAAACATCCATGCTAGCATCTAAAACTAGTAGTTATCTAAAGCACCCAACTTAGCATTGAAAACTACTAGTTATCAAAAACTAGTTATCAAACCCCCCTGAGAACAGCTGTCACCTGCACTTTCTGACTCAAGTCACAAACCCTTCACTGACATTCTGAGGAAAGTCAGATCACAGCAGCTCGAGTTCTGCAGCAGTGGTATTTTAAGCTTAAAAAAAAGTCTTTAGAGGGGTTAAGTCCGAGTTTAACTGAACTTCCCTAGTTCATCTATCAACATAAACCTCATTTCTTACTCATCATGACCTCAACTTACTCATCATGATCTCAAATTTCAACAAGTGTTGCAATAGAAGGATCTGATTAGTGTCCCAAAAGGGGTCCTACACCTGATGGCTCCAAGCCAGGCAGTGTTTTGGGAAGGTCAGGGGAAAATAAAACACTTGTTGGAAAGTCCACACTTGTGTGTCCTCTCTGGAAGCTCAATACACTGAAAATCACTGTGCACTCCATATAATCATTACACAGTGAAAGCAAATAAAACAATTTCTGTTGAATTTTCCCTTTAAGTGTAACTACAGCAACCCCCCCTTTCATTCTTAGAGAACTGGAGATCTCTCCATTACTCACAGCCAGAGGAGCCAAGCCTACCAAGAATGACTTGGCAAGTACTAAAGATGAATCACAACACAGCTCTGCAGTCATGAGCCCATTGTGAATGGATTTACTTAGTTTTTAATAGGTTTGTTTCCAGTATGCAAAGTTGAAGAGAAAAAGAGAATTCATCTAGAAAGAGGACAGAGATGTTCACCTGTGCTGGGTCTTGTACTTCAGACAGGCAGCAAACAGGTGATTAGACAGAGCAGTTCTGTCAAAACTCAGTGTCAAGACACCCCAGAGACCAGGGGATAATTTGGCTTTATTTACTTTCTAAAACAAGGAGAGTTTGAGGTAGATCATCACACTGAAATATGACTGACCTGACTTGGACTCTCACCCACAACACAGGACAATCGACTGAGCATCAACTACTGGTTTCAATTGACCCAATTCATTTCTAATTGAAGGTATTTCCCCTTGCCAGCCCAGCTGACCAGAGGCTTGAAATCTTGAGGATTCCAGCTTCTGAAAGCCATTGCACCTTTGGAGCCTTCCCCTGTTGTCTCAGTCTGTGTTCCCTGTGTCCAAGCTCCCACTGCTGCCTCAGCCAAGGCTTTGGGGCCAGGTCTCATCTTGTTCCTTCTTAATATTCCTTCGACTGAGCTGAGTCTGGTGGCTGCTGGACTCAGACTGGTGTGAGAGCAGACTCAGGGGCCACAAACCTGGATTTTATGCACAGGTCTGTGTGAGAAAACTCTGACTAAGAAATCCTGTCCTGCCACTCAGCAGATCTCAATTCCTTTCAGCTCTTCAGTCATAAACCTCCTCCCCATCACAAAAACAGAGCAAGGAGAGCTCTGTGAGGCTGATTGCAGGAGCTGCCACTGCCAGAGCTTCCTTCAGTAGAGAGGATTAGAGCGTCCTGAAAATGTCAATCAGATATCAAAGATACATGAAGATTGAAAAATAAAACACATGATTTATAAAAATAAGTCTTTGGGAGGCACACTCCCAGTACCTTGAAAAAATTTAAGAGAAGTATGTCCCAAATAAACACAATCTACTGTCCAACCTGAATATTGCCACTGATAAAACTCCAAGCACTGCAACCAACACAAATAAATAAAATCCCTAAATCCTCACTAGTATTTAATTTCCATTTACCATGAGTGTCTCCTACAGCTGATCTGAGCTCATCCACCTCCCACTAACCACGTTCTCTACACAATAAAGACACAACTCTCACAATCAAGAAAGTGCTGCTGTTTCTGCTCTCACAGAGGAGCTGCATCAACCCCCCAGCACAGCCCCTGCCTGTTGAGTTTTCTGTTGTTTGGGTTTTAATTCACTTTCCTAAGATTGCTTTTCATTCACTTAGTGACAGGTAGTTATTTGTTTGCAGGGTTCCATTTGACATTTATTGTTAGTGTAAAACACTAATAATAATAATTAGTGCCTTTTTAGAGTTGTCTGAGGTTTTAGTGCTGGTGCATTGTTAATATAAAACATCCCAGTGCTTTGCTGGATATTGGATAGTATGATAGTATTTAAATATAACAAAGGGGCTCATTATACTGAGGCCAGATTGCAGTATCTTTGAGCCTCCTGTTAGCAAGCCAAGATTTAACATCCTCTAAACTTATCTGCAATGGTAATACTTTCTGGAAAGGATACCAAAAACACACCAAAAAACCCAACACAAACAAATCTAAACCCCAAACAGAAACTAGACACACATGCCACTTTTATCCACTTAGAGTTTAAGAGCTAAAGCCAGTTTCAGGAATAGGGGCTGGGAGTCAGTGGGAATATTCAATCTTACAATTACTTTGAGAACCTCAAGATTCCCCAAACATGCCTGTGAAGACACCTCATGGGTGGGAAGGGTTCATTCAAAAGCCCTTCAGTTACCCCCCTTACTCCATCCTGTCTCACATAATCCCTCTCATAACATGACCAGAGAGGCTCTGGACAGTATTTTGGAGTGACTCATTGAAATATTTTTACAATACTGTGTGGATTCACATTAAGCACATTGTCACACCCACCCTTCCTTGGCTGGTCACTCTTCACCAAGCCACTTATTCACAGAGTTTCTCCAGTTCCCTGTGGCATATCAATGTGTTACAATGATTACCTACTTCAGGGGAACTTCTTCATTCTGCAAGGAGCTAATTGAGAAAAAACTTTCCATATAGAAAAAACTAGATGCTATTTTTAATATCAAGAATCATTTAAAACTCAGTAAAGTAAGATATGCTGGTCTGAGTTACACGACACTCCAAGAGATTATATAGACACAGAAAATAAGGCTCCAAGTGTGATTGGCAAATGCCTGGCTCATAACAAGTTGTTCTCAGTCTTTCCTCCTGCAGTTCACCTCTAATCAGAGTTGAAAGTTGGAGTCAATTCTCATTTGAGCTGAGGAAGCTCAGGGATGATCTCATCACTGTAGAACTGTTTTTGGACAGATCTTATTCCGGGGAAGATTCAGAAGGCAGATCTGTGCCAGCTGACATTGCACAAGAGAAGCCCAACTTACAACCAAGGAAGAGCTCCCCCTTTATGCTCTAAAGGAGTCAGGTCACAGGGGGAGAAAGGGAACAGGAAAACCCTAAAAGGAAGGTCAAAAGCAGAGAAGGCAGAGCTGAGACTGAAGGAGCTCAACCCATGGAAAAAATAAGTCCCACAAATTTATTACTTTGAAAAACAAACATGAAGAGCTGAGCCAGGTTCCAAAGTGAGCTCCAAAAACTCTTGCCATAATTACAGGAGCAGAAAGACCAAATAATAGGAAGGAAAGAAAAAAAAAAAATCTCAGTTTTTCCCTTATTTTCCTTTCTTTCAAGAGTCAACACATTCTAACTCAAGGAAATAGCATTTATTGTGACAAAGTGAGTCTAGACAAGATATGTCAGGTTCAGCTGCACTGTATAGCTTAAGTTACACATTTATACTACAGATTGGAAGAGGAGACATGTGAAACAAGAACTTCAATATTGAGCCCTGCTAGATCTTCCAGGCTTTCTGCCTGAACACATGCTGGCATGAAGTGCTTGTCTCTCTATGATCTGACAGTCCCAGGGTTAAACTACTCCCCTTTCCCATCTGTCCCTTCTGGAGGCCACTGGGCACCACCAGCTCCCAGATCTCCAATGTATTCCTCATCTGGGGAGTTACACACCCAGGTGACATACTGAACACTTATTGGATTTCATTGCAGCTCTCCAATAACAGAATTCATTAAACCTTTTGGAAAGAAACTCCACTGTGTGCCAACTACAACCTCTGAGCCAACAATTTCTTTGGTTCTCACTCTGCCCAAGCCACTCAAAGTTGCAGTAGCTTGAAGAAAAGGAGAGGTGGGAGTTTGGTTGTTTTGCCTCTTTGGATGGAGCAAAAATTGCTGAAATAATTCTGATATCACACGTTAATTTACCACTGTATCTGGCAAGAAAATAAAGAGCCTGAGAGGATTCATAAAGGTCCAATAACCTCCAAAGCTTGAAAGATGCATGAAAAATTAGAAGTACTACCTTGTAGCAGCTGTTGACATTACTAGGAAGTTTTGGAAGGGATCACAACTGGCCCCAATAAAATATATTCCAGAGGAAAAAGCAGGAATTAACATGTCAGTAAAAAGAAAATGTTAGGCTAATTTGGGGGGACTTCTGAACACTTCAAATTCCTTGCTTTAAATTTGTAAAAAGGAAAAAACTGTAAATCCTACATGGAATCTTTGACTAAGAAATCAACTTAGTTTTATTTTCTGAAAAATACAGGGATGAACCTTTTTTTTAACCTTTATTCTGCTGTGAAAATGCTTGGAAAGCCTGAAAAGCTTAGTCAGCTTTAACTCTGGCCTAACAAAGCTGAGATGAAGCTTTGTTTTTGCCATGGTTCTAAACATCCATCCCGATCTGCTGTTGACAAGGACAGAAGCAAAATCTTAAGGGCAAAAAGAAAGATAAAGCCAAAAATCTGCTGAAATCTGTTTGGATTCTGTGACCCAGATACCAGCAGGGAAATAACAAATGTTTGCTGTATGTTACACTTGGCTTTCTATTGCAGAGCTGAGCCTTAAATGACCCTGGAGCATCCATTTGCTGGATTATAAACTTTCTCAGAAAGCATCAGAAGTCAAGATGTTCCCACTGATGGGCTTGTCTTGAAAAACAGAGCTTTATGGAGGGTGATAATTCCTGTTTACAAGCTGGCAACTTCTGTGGTTTTGTCCCTCCTACAAGTTAATATTAAAAGTTCCAAGGATAAAAATTTCACCAAGATAAAATTCAGCATCTATATTTTACTTTATTATTGTATATGTTAGAAAAAACTTTGGGCAAAACGAAGACTATTTTGAAGAAATTCTCTCCTCTATATATGCTTTTTAAAATAGTCTCTAAGCTCTTGCTTTCCATCTCCTTAAATTCAGCAAAATCTCAATAAGACAAATCAGATTTTCTACACAGAAACTGGAGAATTTTGTCAAAGGTTGAAAGAAGTCGAAAGCCTCTCCCTCCTGAAGCTTCCCATTTTTGCACCTTAGGTTGTCCCAGCAGTATGAAATAAAATCCACCTGATGGGGTTGGTACCCCCAGCCCCAACTTCACCTGCTGCTGGATGTGCTGGGCCATCTGTTCGGGGCAGAAAACCCTGGGCTTTGCTCAAGTTTCCTCCATTTTCTCAGCCATTTTCCCCTCCCAAGCTACACAAAAGTGTTTCCTCATCCTCCTGCCTGCCCCATCCGTGGTTTCCACCATCCTGCACACGTGATGTGATGGGGGGTGACATGATTGATGCAGCCTGACCTGACACGTCGTGACGCCGCTTGTCACATGTGGAATTCAGGAAGAAAAATCAAATAAGCAACCTTGATATGTTCATAATAACAGGATTTCTCCTTCCCTCATTATCTCCAGATTACTGCAGCATTTACTACACAAATGCTGTTGCCATAAGAAAACAAGTCACCTGCTCTTGAGAAAACAGCTGGACTATGATCTCAAAACCTTTACATGGGTGTTTTCTTCCCAAGAAAATTATGACAGAGCAAAGACTGAAAGCTCAAATTGCATATTCCCACTACCCAACACAAAGCAGGGTGCACATTTTGTGCTTCCTGGAAACTAGGGAATGCAAACAGCTTGGCACCCCTCAGGAGACCAGCAGGTACCTTCCACAAAGTGCTAAAAGCTGAGCCAGCACTAATGACTCACTCTACACTTGCTTTGAGTGTCTATTGAAAAGGCAAGGAAAAAAAGAGAATGGAAATCAGGATTCTGCAAAGCTTACCTGCAGCTCTAATGTGCTGGGTGCCACAAGGCAGCAGAGTTTGGCATTACTGATCTGCCCTTTATGGCTATTCTGCCTCTAAAATGCTACTTTTATCCCTAAAAAAGTGATAAGGATCCTGCACCTCACAGGCAGCTTTAATAGCCACTACACACTGATTGCCTAGCATATTGGGGTTTGGTATTTAATTTAAGGTCTAAGACCCCAAAAGGAGCTACATCTCCAGAAAGTGTCCAGGGCTCCCTGCTCTGCTTCTCCCACCACCCACTGAGGGGCTTCAGCAGCATCAGTGGGAGCCCCATCAGCTCAGGAGCAAGACAGAGCCATCAGAGCCCAGGCTGTTTCACACTCAAGTCAGTGTGTGGGAAGGTAAAGGTTACGTGGCATGTTAATTAAAGTGCCTTGAAACAATTCCAGTTGGTGTCACTTTTGAGGAGAAGGATATTCTCCAAATGGCAGAGATGTCAGTAAATGCTGGATAACACCCAGTCTTTGGGTATTTCCAGTGTCCTCCACGACCTACAGACAGAAGCAGCCCAAAGGTTTTACTGATGCTGGGCAAATCCTGAAGTACTCCCTGGTAATTTCAGCACCCTTACCAAGGCAGCCTGGCACCTGGTCCCTTGGGACACCCCATTTCTCCTCTACCAGCATTGCAGGACAGAGTGAAGCAGGTGCCCATGAAAGCCCTTCAGTCCAGGGCTCCCTTAAGCTCTCCTTAATCTTTTTAATGTTTCCATGCCCATTATCACTTGAGTAAAGCATTTCTGTCCCCACAGAGGCCACTGCTCTCTTTCTTCCTAGAAGCGACTGCCAAAACCAGCTGCCATCACTTTGGACTTACTAAACCCCATCCCTAAAAAGATAAAAAAAAAAAGAAAACAACCACAACCTGACTGGCCCAAGAACTACTTAGTCTGGAGAGGAAAGTAGGACACAATCAAACAGAAGTTGAAGTCCTGCAACTATGAAATGACACAGGGGGAGGGCCCAGCAGCCAAACACTTTTCACTGGCACTAGTCTGAAGTGGCAGCTTTTACTTCAAGAGATAAACCAGATTAATCATTGCTCGAGATTTAGTGTATTGCTGGAGCTTGACCAGTCCAGTAAAAAATGGGATCCAGTGATAAGGAAGTGAAAAGCTCCCTGGAAATATAAACAAGCAAGGGCAAACCTGAACCCAATTTTAGTAAACACAGACCTCTATGGCCAGCTAATATTTCAAACCTCAATTACCAGCACTGGCCTGCAGTGCAGCACTTGTTGACTTTGAAGACTGGAGGTGATACCACTCAATAATACAGCTCCATTGTGATAATTGTGATAAATCCAGCTGCCCCAGAGCCAAGCCCAGAAGGGTCTGATCCAACTCTATTTGACTTTAAGATCAAAACAATCTGACTAAAATTTTCTAAGAGCCAGTCTAATGGCTTTTCTTTGCCAGACAATGTTATCGTGGGCAAATACCCACACAAAGAACAGGGCAGGGAGCAGCCCCAGTGCTGGGGTTGTGTCTGAGTCACTGAGCTCTCTGGGGCTGGGTTTGGGCTCAGGGGTGTTTTACACTGCTCAGAGCCACAGGACACACCATTCCTGCATCAATCACCTGCACCACAGAAGGGGTTCAGATATGGACTGACACAGCTGTGTGTTGGGGGGGCAAGTCAAGGTCTGTTTGCTTTGCTCAGAGCTGGATTTCTTCTGAAAAAGAACAGCCACACAAAACATCAAATCCAAGCACTGGCAACCTAAAAAACTTGTTAAAGGTTTTCTTCAAGCTACAGTTAGGAGTGAGTTTGAACCACCCAGACACTCGTGTTTTACTTGCCAGTTTGCTGAAACTTTTGAAGAAAGATTCACTTTCATAAAGTCCCAGAATATGCTGAATTGAAAGGACCCACAAAGACCATCGAGTCCAATCCTGCAACTCTAACATTATATGGTGGCTACTGCCAAGCCAGGAGCAAAACAGGGCTGGAGGGTCACAAAGACAGTTTAATGGTACAACACCAACTCCAAGCACAGGATTTGCCTCTGGCTGCTGTAAAACCAGCCTGCACCAGGATCCAACATCCGAGTGGCACTAAAGCAGAACTGGGAGCTCCACACAGCTGAGCTCACCAGGCTGGGCACAGACCCCCAACAGGCAGAATTCAGGGGTTCAGACCTGGAGCAGCATCTCATGGATACACACATGGCACATTCACATCTCACACACCTTTATCTGGAGTGAGACAACATGAGTATCTTTGTAGTAACCAGCTCCTTCCAGTTACGTGCCAACTCGAGCTTCAGCTGGAGAAGCTCAGTGCAAAGTTGAGGTGTAGTGACTGAAATGTTCTTATGGCAAATGCTTACCAGGAATCAGGCACATCTTCCTAATATTTGCATTTTCCTTATGCATAAGAAGTTCTTCTGCAGGTCTCCCAGTCCTCCTCATACACCACAAAGCCTTTGAAATAGTAATAAGATCTATTTGCTGTCATTGGTTTATTTAATGGAGCATTTTTAACTTGCTAAAATCCCTTTTTCTGCCTCCAGTAATTTCTGGTATCTACACTGTCATATGGGAGGATACAGTAAAAAATACTATTTAGAGTAGGAAAGTTGCTCCCCACCTTTTTAAGAGCCACAGCTTTCCAAAGAGAAGCTTTTCCATCTCCTGTACTAACTGCTAGCAGTTTGTGACATTTCAAGCCTGTCCAGGGTGTAACAAGTACATGACAGGTCAAGTCTGTCACCTTCATAAAAGCAAAGAACATCTACACTGGCACACTACACTGCTGAGTCCCCCTGAGAATTACCAATGTCATACCAAATATCATCAGCAATATTTATCTTCTCTTCATCTCTGCCATTTGTAGGAGCTTCCAAAAATTTCAGGTTATATTTACACAAGGACAGCTTTTTCCTTACTCTTTGTGAAGTGAATGCCATAAACCAAAGCTTGAATCCACGAGATTTAATTTGTCCTTGTGGCAACTATAATTAAAATACAGCTCTCTTTAGGGAATACTTGGAAAATTAAGGTTATTGTTGTAATTGTAATTAATTAAATATCATCATATGTTTGCTCTTAAAAATAATGATCAGTCCTCAGATTTTGATGCTCCCCATTACCGTAAGTAAATGAGGAAATAAAAATGAGTGGATTGCAAGCAGATGAATTAATGATTAGCCAAGAATATTTCTGATTGAATTCTGTAACCAGCATGTTTCACATCCTGGCACACTGGGCTCTGCTTTGGGCTCACATGAAATTACTGCTCCAATTAGGAAACTTCCCTCTGTTCAGGGAAAGAGTCAAATCAGGTGGGAGAAGGGGAAGGTAAATCATTTTCCTGTAGCTGGTCAAGGATTTAACGAGGAAACAATACAAATCAGACACATCAGACACAGCATTATCCTAAATAAGAAATTACATAAAAAGCAAGAGATCATTTCTGCAAGTGAGTGGGGGATATTAATACCAGGCCAGATTTCGGGAGGAGCAAAGCACTGGAGTCCTCCAGGGAAGCCCTTATGCTTCCCTGATTTCCAGGCCAGTGCCAGCACTTGCACAGCACACACAGCATGGGAGATGCTCTTCCTGATGTGCTGGATGTTTTGCCAACTGTATTTCCTCCTCTTCCCCCTGTCTCAACCCCAGCACGTTCCTTGTTCTGGCAGGTGCAGGAACGGGGGCTCCATGGCCAGATGGGCAGCCCCCAGGAGCTCTCCCATGTCAGCAATTTGCCAGAGGTTCTTCTTGTACCCCTTGACCTGCTGCAAACCCAGCCCGACTGCCCACCCTCAGCCCTTCTCACCACTTCTATTGTTCAACCAACAGGGGGAAAAATAAAAAGGATCGATGTGGGGAAAGAGTCTATTAATTTAACAAAGAGGAAGAAAAAGGGTATTTAGACCTACCCTAAAAGATCAAGGTCCCTAAATCCTCAGTTTCTAACATAATTCAGAACACAGGTTGAATGTCACAGAAACATGAATCAGTTATTCAAATGCATTTGTTGTGCAGTAATACAGAGCTGGCCTTTGTGTGTATAACATCAAGACAAGCTGCTTTAGGGAGCAACATCCCCTTTGCCAATCTCTGATGGCACACACTGTGGGATGCTGCACACCCAGACTGTCCCCAAGAACATCTCTGCTGCAGGAGGAAGCTGATGGGCTCTTCCTCCTTTCCATGGTTCTGTTCCAGAGGGTCCTGCCTCAAATGAAGCTGTACATGGTATTTATTCCAGGCCCTGTGCCTGCAGTCACCACTTAGAGCCACACAGCCCTCAGAGCCAGGTCTGGGGTGGCCCTGCAGCCCTTCTGAAGTTGTCTCCCTCAAATAAACCCACTGCTCAGGTGCTTGTGACAGAATCCTGTTCAGCATGTGCCAGACAGCATCCAAAGCCAGTCCTACTTGTGATTTTATCACCTCCTTATCACTTCAAAAAATCCTGAGGTAGGCTCTTAAATTGCAAAAGAATTTTAAAGGCATATGTTACACAGTGGATGATCGAGTGTGACTGTGCAGCACATTCCCTGCACAGCACTGACATTCCTATGGATTTGTCCTCTTGCTACAAGTTCATCCTCCAAAGGAACAGAGTTCCAGACAGTGTCAATGCTCAACCACACAGGCAAAAGCTTCCAAGGGGCCATATACGACAACAGATATATGTTTAAATATCAATTATTGAATGCATTTGCTGTGTAGCCACAGCAACCTGCTATTTAGGATGTTTTATGCATCAGATCCACTTACACACTGATTTCCATGGGGAAACACAGTTAGAGACTCTGTTTGCTGTCCAGCCTGTACAAGGAAGGCTGACTGCCCTGTCATTGGGATCAAAAGTGCTCAGGAATGGCCTAACTGTTCCCAGGAACTGCACAGGAAAACAAGACCAAAGTTTAGGACCTCTCTAAGTCTTGTGTTTTATCAATGGTTCAGCCCCTGGGTTCAGCTTTCCAGTGTTCCCTTATTCACACTCCAAGAACTGCCCTCACAGAACAATGCTCTGCAGAATTAAGTCCTTTGTTCCTTATTCAGGCAGCTCATCTAAAATGTATTGCTAACATGCAAAAACATTACATGTGTTATCAAGTTAATACATGTTTTCCCCCTCTAACTCTAGTTTTATTCTGTTGCCCAAGTATTGTTTTGCTGCCAAGGGTGTGATTGTGCCCTGGAACAGCTTTGGGAGGCTGCAATCTGAGCAGAAGTTTTCTGGTGGCAGCTGTGCCTTGAACACCCTTCCACTGGCAGCTTTTTGTGCTTCCAGGTCACCTGCACCTCCCCTGGACCTGCTGGTGTGGCTGCAGGGCCACTTCAGAGAACTTCAGCTCCCTTTTTTCCCCTTCTCCTTCTGGCCAGTCTGTTCTTCAGCCAGATCATCTCATACATCTACAAACACAACAGTGGGGCCCAATGGGAGGAACAGCATATTAAGATTGCAGCAAAATACAGGACTTAAAGCAGTTTAATCCCTTTGGAGCAGCATTGCCATGACTTGTCACCCAGCCTGTGGTCACAGATGACCCAACACCCTATTTGACAACTCCTGTTCAGGAACAGTCAAGGAAACCAGCAGTCCCAGCAGAACACCCTTGGTTTAGTTCCTTTAAATCCCACCTTCATACTGGTATTAATATCTCTAAAAGAGCAGTGACAAGTAGCATTAAATCTTTGTTCCCTTTCTCTCATTGTTAGTTCAACGGGCTGTTAGCTAAAACACACAAAAGAGGAAGACTGTCTGACTTGAGACCTGCTGAAGAAGCTTTTGCTTATACTGCCTGCATTGCTTTGTTTATCTGCCTGCATTGTTTTGCTTCAATAGTTATATTTAGAGCATTCATAAAAAGGATGAAATAGGAGGTTTTTTCCAAGAAGCTGTGGCTATAGCTAAGTTCTACCGAGTGCTCAGGAGCTCTGCAAACAAAGAACAGAGCAAACAAAGAAAGGAGCTCCACAGGAGCTGGGGACTCCTGCCCCAGCCCAATGGCCTTGGGTGGCTGCTGAACATGTGAGGGGGAGCACGACAAAAAGGGGGGCTGTCAGGTCCCTGTTCCTGACAGGTTTATTTTAATGCTCAGCTGTAGATGTTGCCCAAGTTTGAGGGCATTTTCACATGGAATATACAAACAAGGGGCATAAGAGGATAATTATTATTTTGCATTTGCACTTTAATATCACTGAATTAATTCTCCCAGCTCTGCTGTAATAGTGAATGGTGTAACTCAGTCAGGAAACAGGCTGGAGTTCGAGGATAAATCCAAAGTACATCTGGCAGAGTCAGGGACCACAAACTCACATCATCTCTACCAACATTCACCCCTATGAGATATATAAGAGTTGGAAAAGGAGATACACGTTTTTAACAACCTTATTTTCCCTGAAGTTTCATTGTTGTAGCTTGTGGAGGCACAAATAAGCTGCAATAGCTCAGCTGTAAGCTCTAAGTGCACAGAGATTGAGTCCTGACTCAAGCAAGGATGACTTACAAATTGTATTGGTCCTGGATGTCGTGGTGTGAGCCCCTTTGACCCCTCCACCAGCACATCCCATTTTGATCTTCCCCCCCAAAAGGGGTTATACTCAAGCCAAGTTATCCATGTGGAAGAAGCAGCACAAAGGGATCTATGCTTTTTGCAAGTGTTTAAAATTTTACCACAGTATTTATTAACCTATCCTAGTGTTGACTTATGCTTCAATAAGGTGTCCAAAGAAGTTGAGCGGTATACAATTGTTCCAAGGAGAATGGTGCATTATTGCTGATCTCAATTTGCATCAGAGAACAATCAAAGGACTTTTATGGGAGTCATTACTACAGGCACACAGGGAAGTGCAGAGTCTGAAGTTAAAGCACTGCAGCAGTGGCAGAACTACCACTTTCATTTGTCACCTCAATAGAAGACATTAAAAAATATATAGGTAATGAAACTTAAGCATAACAAGTTAATTATTAAGATAGCACAGATTTCTCCATGCTGAAACCAGAACAAAAAGGCTGCACAAAGCATCTGTGCCATGACAACGTGGCAAGCAGAAATTCTGTGAAACCACAGGTTGGACAAAGGTAGGAATTCGAGGGAGGGGGGTTACTTCTCTCCAGGAGATTTCAATATTTTTGCAGCTTTCAGAGATGAGGTTTGTGACAGGTTTATCACTCTCAGCTACCTCAACCCCATCCCAGCTTTCCCTCCTCCCCTTCCAAAATGCAGAGACACTTCTGTCAGAGCTGACCATCACGTGCCACAGCCTGCCTGTCTCTTTAGCCTCTGAAGTTGGATGCTGAAGAGGTGAGCCTGGCTTTCAGAAAAGGTCAGCCAGTGCTAAAGGAGGAGACAGCCCCAGAGGTAGCTCGAAGCACTTGAAATGATAGAATAACACTTTTGAATTGGCAAAGGGGCAGAGAGAAAGACACAGGAGGAAGTGGCAGAGCCGAGACAACAGGAGACAAAAGTGAGGGGAATGGGAAAAAGGGTAATGCATAGAGAGGAAACAGAGCAGGTAGAGATGGGGAGCACAGCCTGAAGATAAGCACAATTTTAGTAGCAAAGAGGGCCCAAAAGACAACAAAGCTCTAATTGGAACAGTAGTATAATGAGCAGTAACATCAGCCCTATACTTCCAAACTTCTATATTATGTTCAAGTGCAGTGGGAGGGGAACAAAGCACAGCTAATTTCCTCCTCCAGAGAGGGAGATGAAGCTGCATTTCCAGGCTTTTGTTCCCTTTTGCCCACCACCCAGCAGGATCACCACCACACTTCCTGCAGTCCCTCACCCTGTCCTCTCCCAGAGGAAGCTGTTTGCCCCCTGTTCTCCTACCCAGTGTGCTGACATGGTGATGCATGAAAGGATGAGACAAGCTGTCACTCCTTTAGAGGCTCTTAAAAGCTGTTCTGTTTTAGTCTCCCTCCAGATGAGAGTGTTTCTTCCTCTCCTTCTCCCCCCAACACAATGTGCTGGTGAGGTTTCTCCCTGGCAGATGCTGGAACCTGAGGCACAGTAAGAGCCCTGTATCAGCTCAGCATGTGCTGCTGCACCAGCCTCTGCCAGGTTATCTGGAACACAAGGTAGCCAGAGTCCCTGCTTAGGGAAGGGGACCAGAATCTGTCTTGACAAGTGTTTTGCATGCAGTTAAATAGACAAATGTATTCTGCTGCCAGGCTCTTGCAGGAATTTGACTTGATGCCTGTCACCAAACAGCTTCTTTTGCGCTAGAAGAATTACAAAACACTCATACCCTATGATGATCAAAAAGGGAGCCCCCATGCCCACATTAGGTTTCTGAGATGCAATCCACACTCCCTTGCAAGCAGAACATCAAGCCTACCCAGAATTAGGCTGCACATTTCTGAAGGGTAAACCAAATATTAAACTAAAGTATGATATAAAGGCCACTGGTTCATCCTCTCCTGGGGCCTGTTTGCAGCACCAACCATCCACCTTCCCAAGACCTCACCCCCCTAAGTTCAGTTCCTAACCTACTTTTCCCTTCACCACTTGTTTTTTGTGTTATGGTCAAGTAGGAGTCCACTAAAATACCTGCTACTGTGCATGATTAGAAATTCATTTCTGGAAGAGCTCAAAAGGAACAGGGTCTCATTTATTGCCAACACAAACTATCAAGAGACAAAATAAAGCCCTTCCTTATTTCACTTTCTGTATCACTTTACTTCTACCACACCCTTTTCCAGGGGACATTTCAGAGCACAGCACACCCAATGCTCAGAACCACAAATAAAGACATTAGCAGTGGAAAGCAGCTTTCAGTCAGACTGTGCCTCTTTAGTTATCAGCACTAAATATTGCAGTTGAAGACTTAAAACAGACCCTGGCACTTTTCACGACAAGAAATAACAAAACCTACTTTCTGCAGCTTGATCTCTTGTAGTCAGTTGAAACCCAAGAAGCTGCAAGAACCCAGGAAGATCCACCTGTGCTGCTGGAGCATCCCTGAAGGATTCCCCAGCTTCCTTATGCCCTTCCCCTCCATTTGGCCACCTATTTTCACCCAACTTACAGATGCCCTGTATCCCTCATCACTTCAGAACTAACAGATTTTTGTGGATGTCTGCTGATATTTATTACCCACTGACAGCATTATCACATTTAGTTTATTGTCATGAGGAATCAAACAAAAGGACACACTTCAGTATCTTTCTTGGTCCACTTGTTTAATCACCATTGCAATGAAAACAGATGAACCAAAGAGGCTGCAAACCCTCTGTCCTCTGAGATAGTCAAAACTCAGCTGAAGAAGATGCTGAACAGGCTGATCTGACTTCCAGGTTGGATGTAACCTCAAAGCTTGTGCCTCCTTGGAAGAATATTGGAAATACTCCTCTCTCTGTATTACAGCAACCATTCCACAGTTGATGCCAAGTGAAGCCCTACCTGGAGCATCCACCCTGAGCACCCAACAGGCCACAGGCACAGCCCCTCTGGGTACCTTTGCAGCCACCAGTGGCAGTGTCAGGAGACCCACAGGTCCAAAGCAGCCCCCAGAGCACCAGTTTCCTCCATGACTCTCATCCTTTGAGCTTCCACAAGGAGAAAGACAACACATTGACTGAGCCTCAACAGCTCATCTCATGGGCTCCCAAAAATGGTAACATCTTTGTCACTTCTGGCTACATCTGAATTTAAATTGGCAATTCTGCCAACCCTCTGAGCCACCCAACCCCTCATGCCTCTCATTTTTTAGGATCTGGTTAGATCAGCCCATCCATTAGAAGTGTGACACAGCAGTACCCACAAGCATTACCAAGTTTTTGTCATTTCAGCTAAACCCCCCATTTCAGAAGGATTTACAGCTGGGCTGTGGGAGTGGCATCTGGCTGGAACGTGGCACAAAGTCTGGTCAGAAGAGCCTGGCCATTTAATAATAAATCAGCTGGGCTATTTTTAAATTAGAAGGCTAAAAAATACAAATGAAGTTCACCATTTGCCGACACATCTTTGATCTCAGAAGGAATGTGAATTCCAGAGGCCAACTCTTCAGCTGATGTAAATCAGCATAACTGCACTGGCATCAGTGGAGCTCCAGTGATTTACATGCTACAAATCTGTCCCTGGATTTATTAATGGAATATTTGTAGTTGGTTTTCGGGTCAGGTCCTCACTGTTGATGTAACCTACTGGAATCAATGGAGAGTTGCTCATACAAATGCAGAAAAAGACTTGGGTTTCTTCCTTTCCACTCCTGATTTAATTTTTAACTAAAACAAAACAGCAGAGAACAAGCCTAGCCATGGAGAACCCAGAGTTTAAGGCAGCACATCTTGGTTGAGACCATAATGAGATTTACAAGCAGCTGTAGGACATGCATCAATTGCTACTTTTCATCTTTATAGGTTGATCCATAGAGCAATCTGTGCTATTGCTGATCTATACTTACACCACAAGCCTATATTTTAGTAATCTCACAGGGAGACCTGCTGAAATTTTAAAAAAATAAATCTGAAGGAGACCAAGTATTTGGTGTTATAGTCAGTGACTGGAGAGACCAGAGAGCACCAAGCAAGGAAGGAAGATGAGGCACTAAAGCCAAAATTCAGCACATCCAAGCTCAATTTAAGTCTGCCCCAATTCCCCCCCACACCTTTTGGCTCTGTTTGCACCCTCTCCCCCTGCCACAAAGCCAAATGGGACTGATGATATTTACTGCCCTGTGTGGAGCTGGGATTTATGTACAACACATGTTAAACACAACATTTATGGTGCACATGCCACCCTATCCCAGCCATGTCTGAAAACCTGACTTACCTGGGTTATTGAGCAGGTATTTTTAAAGGCAGAATTTTGCATTTAGCAACACTCTCACCACAGCACCTTTCCTGACACTCAGCCCATGCAGTGCCTGGCTCCTGTGGTGTGCTCTGAAAGCATCACAGCATTAACTGATGCAGTGCCCAAGATAGAAAATGTTTGTTTCCCTCAGTACATTTCATTTACTGAATAATTCAGCTTTTATACAGGCTTAGCTGACCTTTGCTTGATAAAGTCATATTTCTAAGCATTTGCCTGCATTTGGTGTTTTTAATCAGGTTCAAGTCCACTCGTTCCACATCAGAGCAGAGAATAATGATGCAGATCCATGTTTTAGCCAAGTGATGTTCCTTATAGCACACACACTTCCCCCAAATCACTGAGTTGTTAACTAAAGTGTAAGAGAATTTATGATGCTAAATAAAACCAGGGAAAAAAAAAAAAGATGTTTTAATAAGATGAAAATCCAAATGTTAAAATAATGAGCCATCTGTATGGGTGGCCCTCTCCTGAGAGATGCCAAGAGCTTTACCATCTGTGAAACATTTACCAGCTGTTTCCTTCCTTTTTCGTGAGAACAGAAGAAATCCTTGCAGTTGGTGTTTCTAAGTGACACATCCCAGTGAAGGAAACAGGTTTGTTCAACGTCAGGGACCTCTCCTAAACCAAGCCTGGCTGGAATTAACCTCACATTTGGGTAGGCACTGCTGCTCCCTGTTTCAAAAAGGTCTTTCCAAAGGTCCAGCAGCCCACAGAGCACTTAAAAATGAGAGGCAGAAAACATCCCACAAAACACAGACTGGTTTCAGGAAAAAGATATTGAGTATTTGATCTGAATATTTCTTTACTGCTTTGCTTTTTTAAAAATCTGTTGCAAGAATTCAGGATAAATTTATAGCTCAGAGGCACCTGTAATAAATAAGTATAAGCCAGGTTTTAACTGATTAAAAGGTCTGGACCTTGTTTTCTCTCCTCTGGTCACCTGGTACCAGCATGTGAGTTCTGTGGTCCTGGGATCACACAATACTGAAGCTCTACAGGATTTTAGTTTGCAATAACATAGGTCAAAGGCTACAAAATAAATACTAGTTTAATCCATGAAAGGATAGACCAGCTAGTATTTATTTGTATCCTGATGTACTGTGGCCCTAATTGTACAACATTTAATTATTTCCTCAGTGTTCCCATATTTTAGTAGCTGCCAATGTAAATGGAAGAGGATATAACTTTAGGAGCAGAATTAGCTCTTAAATTCCAAGTGGATGAAATTTGTCCATAGAAATGATAACTGAATATTTCATAGAAACCCCCTTTATGTTTTCAAAAGTTCATTTTTTTCAAGAGACTTGTGAAGTGAGTCAGGGGATTAAAAAAATAGATCAGCATCTAATCAATTTGACAGTGAGGAGCAATGCTTGGCTATCATTTATATGCCAAACACCACAATAGCCTGCGTTTCACAGTCAGGAAAACTCACAGCCACCAACAGAGGCACCAGTTCCACACAATACACTCACAGCCCCTCATGCTACAAACCCCAGTCCTACAGATAGCAAAAAAGAGTAAAATATAAGCCAGAGGATGAATATCAAGTGCAAAGGAAAACAGAGGAGTAATTTGTGTCCTCCTGGGCAAATCAGCACACCCAGTACAGCATCCATACTGTCAATAAATCACCTGGCTTTTCTCCTGAGAATGAAGACATAGACATGAAATTCAAAGAACAGCACAAAACTTTTGCTAGGCAGCCTCCCAATCCTTTTCTAATTTGTTCTAATGCTGAATGGGACCAAGGAGTTTATGCTCACTTCTTTAAAGAGGAAATACAAGGTTTGGTAACTTGCACAGTATTTTAGAGCATAGTTATGTAACCTTCAGACAAATCCACCCTTTACCAGAAAACTTAAAGTCTTCAAAACATCATAAAAATTAAGTTTCATGTCATCCTTGAAAAGCAAGTCCTGGAAAACATCATGTCAATATTTATGTCCAGGGAAACTGAGGCATGAAGTGATACAGGTTTATTTTCAGGCTGATATAGCTATTCTTGCCTCCAAACTGTCAAACAAGCTCAGCTAGATGGGAATCCTAATGGTACCACAGCCCTCATATCCTCCTTTAAGTGCCATAAAATCCTTGGGATACAGCATGGTATGGAAAATGTGGGCTGCTTGAGTGTCGTGTGTTCAAAGGAGCAGGTCAAGTGACTTTAGTTCATTCTCTCCTCTGGTGACCTGAGCCCAGAACAGCATCTACACTTCCATGAGTGTTATCAGTCTGAGCTCAAACAGGGATGAGGGCAGAGCCAACAGTGGCTGCACCACAGGCTGTGCTCCCTGCTAGAGCCAGATGGGGGGCACTGCCAGGGCAGCCCATGGCTGTGCCAAGGGGACACTGCTCAGTATCTCCAGTGCTCCTCAACTCACAGCATAGAACATATGCAATTCAGCAGAAGGATTAGAACAAAAAAAATGGACTTTGTAGGTGTATGAAATCCTGTGCTTCTTTCTGGATTTATAGAATCACAGGATCATTTGGGGTTGGAAAACATCTTCAGGATCATCAAGTCCAACTCCAGCACTGCCAGGTTTACCACTAACCCATGTCCCCAAGGGCCACATCCACACAACTTTGAAGTCCCTCCAGGGATGGGGACTCCACCACTGCCCAGGGTAGCCCCTTCCAGCTCCCTCAGCTGCTCCAGCCCCTTCCCTGGACACACTCCAGCCCCTCAGTGTCTCTCTCGCTGTGAGGAACCAAAAACTGACCCCAGGTTTCAAGGTGTGGCCTCAGCAGTGCCAGCACAGGGGGACAATCCCTGTCCTGGTCCTGCAGCCACAAGCCAGGACATCATCAGCCTCCTTGGACACACCCTGGCACATATTCATACTTAAAAAACCCCACAGCTGAGTCTGCTATTTAAGACAAATAATAGCCAGGTTTTAAAATCATGCAATGTTACTTTTTTTGTTGCTATTTGAAATCTCTCAGGGTGATTTTTTCCACGGTTTTCAATTCCTTATATGGCACCAACATACATTTGTATGTGTGTAATTAACCCCTTTTGTTCTCAGTTCTAGTTCTAAGGAAGAGAACAAAGCCCACCTGGAATACTCCCACACACAAGGAAAACCTCACTTGGCATTTGAAGTACCTGCATAACTGAGGAGGTGGTAGACCTTGCTTTTCTGTTTTGAAAGCTGCAGTTTGAGCAGTTAGTACATCTAAGTGACATCAGTTACACCTTTCAGGATCTAAATTCTGGATTACAAAAGTGGTTTGTAACCATTGCCTCCCTTCCATGCCCCTGGAACTGCTCAGTGGGCTGGGAGGAATGACAGAGCATCTCCAAGGAACAGCAAGGTGCCAGGGGCAGGTCCTGCTGGTTTACTGGGCTGCACAGAGCTCCTGCTTAGTGGGTGTTTGAGATGTAAACTCACAGAAGCCAAGCACTCAGCACAGCTAAAAACCCCATTTCACTTCTTGGAAAGGGAACCACATTACCCAGAGCATCTGGACAAATTCCAGCCCAGGTAACTGCATTCTGCTTTAGCAAATCCTCCCTCCATTTCCAATTAGGAAAGGTATTAATCATTTTTGGCTTTGTGCTGCTCCCATGACAGGGGTGAACAAAGGCAGCAGTTGACACTGATCAACTTTTTGACACATAGCTGGAAAAAATGGGCTTGCTCAGTAAGTAATGGTGAATATTAACATTTCAGATGGAGAGCACAGTTCACCCAGGGACAAGTGGTGCTTTGCCAGGAGCTACAGGAACCATTCACAGCACAGAGAAACAGGGACTCAGCCTGAGTGCTGGGGCTGCACCACGACAAAGCTCTCAGCTCTCATGTGACAAAAACTGGGCAGCATTAAGGAAAGCTCCTGTTCCTTCTCTCTGGTTCCAGGTCACTTTCTGCCTTACCACAGTAAGTGCTCAGAGAAGGACCATCCCTAACCAAGAGAAGAACAGACTCACCCCCACATTTAATTTGCCTGGAATGAACAGCTCTATAAACCTTTTAAGCCCTTGTGTGTCCTGCACAATCAATGCCACCAAAGCAAGCCACTGACTTGCAGGGGATGCTCTGCAAACTGAGCAAACCAGCTCATCACTATACAGAGAAAGAGGCTTTGCTCCAGCATTTCTACCCAGCTGGGATTGTCAACCAGGATTTGGAGTTGCTCTTGACCAACAGGTTTCATCCAAAACATGCCACTGTACAATCTATATGCTCAAATACACTTAAAATATACTTTCTTCTGGTCCAAATGGTCCCTAAGAGCAACTATAGGGCAAGAGTAATAACACATTTCCAGGCTGACTGGCATTTCTCAGCATCATTTTGATGTGAATAACCAAAATGGAGCAGCTGAAAAAATCCCCTGCAAGCATTCCTGGCTTTCCTGACCCTGTCCCTGTCTTATTTGTATAATATTTATGATCCTGTGTATCTGAATTCCTCCATTGAGAGCCTGATGCCGATTCACAGACCAGGTGCTGTGTAGGTGGGTGCTGTGTGGGTTTCCCCTCTACTCAGAGCCCAAACTACAAGAGCTCAGCATCGTGTTCAGCCAGGCCTGAACATCCTTGGAGCCAAGATTAACAAGCTGTGCCAATCTATGGAGGCAGCCTGGGATCAAAGCACCTCTTTTAAAAACTTTAGTTAATATCTAGTTATATAAAGAGTACAGATCTGTCCTTAAAAAAAAAAACCTTGCTGACTTGTGCAGTCAAAATTACACCAAATTTGTAGAATATCATTGAACAGGAGATGCCCATCCTGGATCTCCAAGTAGTTCATTATTAGTTAATGCCACAGATTTCAATAGAAGGCATCAGAAATCCCACTAAGAGATGAGCAACCAAACTATTTTTTTGCCATTTAAGAACTCTTTTGTGAGAAAATCTGCTGTTTTCAAGGGAGTTTCAAAGGAATATCTGCTTTACAGCTTTTGGGTTAGTGTATTAATTACCCAATCTCATCCTAAGAGAAGGGCACTTAGAGATCCAGTGTATTTCCCAGAGCTCTCCAGAACCTCCCTCACCTACAGTTAGCACTGGCCTGGATTTCTGGAACACTCCACACTCCCCCAAAGCCCCCATTTGCCTCTTTACTGTCAACCCCCATGTGCTGTCAGTCTCTTTTACTGAGTCCTTGGTAAAAAGAAGTACAAAAACCCGTGTAAAATTCAAATAGCACTGGGAAGTACATTTGGTATCAGATTGCCTCAAAACCTACTGCAGCTTTTTGCAAAACTATAGCCATGTTCTCCCAAGTTCTTGGGCACATCTGGAGCTTCACAGTTTTGGATCAAACCAGATGACAGCAGTCTGTCAAAAGACAGCCAGAAGCCCATCAAACAGATATGCAAAAGAATTAAATGTAGAAAACTCTTTTGAGCCCAAAATAGAATTTTATGTAACACAGAAATAGTTCTTTTCCCAAACTTCCTTTCATGGAAAGGATAGAAAAGTTGATTCTTGCTGTCTGAGAACAACATATTGGCTTTGCTGATGACAGTTTTCAGAAAGAAAGGCAAGAGCATTTACTCCCATAAGATCATCTTACACACAGGAAAGCACTGACCATCTTGTGCATGGTGGGGACACAGGAGGGAAACCACACCAGGGTCTGGGGACACCTTTGGGGGACCCAGCTCTGACCCAAAAGTTTTACAGCTCAGGCACAGAAAACCCTAATTCACAAGAGACAAAATTAACACACTAAGACAAGTGAGTTTTTTCAGGAAGGACTTCTGGCTTGATTTGAGAGATGGTGGCTCACAGCACTCTACTTGGCCTCAGAAATTTAATTGCACCTAAATTAAGACTGAAAGCTGATCAGGTTGGATTAAAGCCTACTGGTATTCTGAAACAGAGATTTCTAGCTCTGTCCTTTGCTAATATTTTTCCAAACTGCTTTTTGGCAATCTTTTCATTTTTGCACCCAGTTTTCCCTGCAAATGAGCAGTGAAATTCCAAAGGACTCTATCAGGAGTTAAAATCACTCAGTATATATTTGCCAGCGCATGCAGTATTTATTTTTAAACAGTGCCAAAAGTGTTTATAGATAGAAACAACAGGACAACCCATAATTAAATAACTGTTTCTGCTACATCTGCTATTTAGCAACTTGAAGGAAAATAATTTCCCAACAACAAATAGGAATGGTCAAGAAAGCTCTCAAGTTTGGGCCCATTATTACCATATAAAACAACATATTAGTTGCTTAGCTACCAATCATAAAAGAAGCCCAATTAAAAATGAAAGAATCTTAACTAGCTGCATGGAATATAAAAGTGAAAAGTTAAAAGCTGTCAGGTGGTTAGTGGAGAGAATACTGAGAAGTGATTGACAAACTGGGCTTGCTTTGCTTCAAATTTGGCTTTGATTCAATAAATGATTGACACACTGATGTCGTCTGAAATAGCAGATTGTGCTTTGGAGAGGCTATTTAGCAGCCCATTGATTGACAGGTTACTAAAATTGTCCCGTGGACAGAGGTAACCAAACAGAGCTATATTTTGACAGGTGGGCTTTTTTTTTTTCACCTGTATTTGCTATAGCATTTATATTAAAAAAAAAGGACCATAAAAGTGTCACTCCATTTTCATGAAAATGGCTTGATGTCTCCTTCTGTAATATTGCTCCACAAACCTAGAATTCCATTTTTTAGGGGAAACCCTATAAACCAACCCAAACAGGCTCAGACTTTGGACACTGAGCACCTTCCCAAGGCAGGACCAAGTGACACGACCAACCACGCCCCCAGCAGGTACCAGGTAACACGACTCGGTTTTCTGGGAACAAGCCTCGGTCTCACCAGCTCCCATAAACTACTCAAGGATTGGGACAGCACCTGAATTGGAGCTCTGCAAGCCCCAGCAAGGCCCAGGCTGGAGAACACCCTCAGTGTCACCAGAAACACCTGAATGTCACCAGAAACACCTGGGAGGCAGCACGAGGGGGAAGGACATTGGCCACAGGTGCTTCAGAAAGGCCTCATCATTTGGGAACAAAGGAAAGACCCTTCTCACCAGGGAAACCCGTTAAAACCGCCCAGAACTTGCCTTTAATCAAAGAAAGGGCACCACACAGCATTTCCCCTCAACAAGCACAAACACAGCATTATTCCTCTGCACCGGTAGCCTCCAGACCCCCAAAACACAACTTTTCTAGCTTTATTATCACTCTTATTTTCAGCATTTCTAACACAAACCCAATTACTATGGTTGAGCAAGGCTTATTTCTGAATACCCGACTTCTTCTTAAACTTCCAATTAGGATTTGCCCACTTTGCCTCACAGTTTTTACTCTTCACGTTTTAGACTTCCACATAACTTGAACATTTCTGCCCTGCTTCTTTTACAACTCTCAGTCCTTTGTAGAGAATATTCTTTCCTTTCCATCCTCAGCTTCTCAAGAGCTTGTGATTCACTGATAAAAACCACTTTTAGTCCACCTAAAGGAGTTTGTAAGTTGGTTACAAAGACAACAACAAGGAGGAGCACCAGCTTCAGTGTAAGCACTTTGAGTTTGGTACCTGAACCCACAGGTAAAGCTGCAAAAACGAGTTCTCCCCTCTTATGGAGAAAAGGAGATTGCTTCCTTCAGAGAAACCCCTTCACAGAGTAAATTCAAGCCAGAAAACACAAGAAAATATAGCTCTGAGAAGCTCTTACCTGAGAGAAGCAGGTCCAGGGAGAAGGCAGGAGCTGAAGGGGAGAAGCACCATCCCAGTGCCCAGGCTGAGCCCCAGCCAGGGGGCAGCTCTCCTAAATAGTGCCCTGCCCTGCCCCAGCTGCAGCTCCTCAGGGTGACTGCAGCATCCATTGGGAACACCTGGCATGGCACACAGCCCACCCAGCAGGGCCAGCTCTGCCCACAGTACCAAATGTTCTCCTGAACATCCAGAACCTTCTGGAAGTTCTTCTGAAGGGGGAAAAGAAAAAAAATAATCAGTTGTTCTCTCTTATTTTTCACAGGGAGTTTTTGCTTTTTGCTGTACTAAAACTTTGTTCCTTATCAGTTTATGAAAATTATGTTTTAATTAAAACCTTTGGGTGATTCAGAATTAAGCATTTTGTCCCTCTTAGTGGCTTTAGAATTTCAGTTAAACTTTCTCAGTGCTGTTTATTAAACAAATGTGCTTGGTATGTGTAAACTGTGTTTGTCCATTTATCTTTATCTGACGTTTAAAACACTCTCAGTATCACTTGGGGGAGACATGGGACAAGTGGCAATTCAGGGAATTACAAACTCTGAAGGCATTTAGTACCTTCCCTTTTCCCCAACCACTACCAGAGGCTTTAGAAAGTACCACTATCATTGTAGCCCCCATATTATTTTACAGATGTATTAGTTATTCCAATTGTCAGCAGAATTTTATTCTGTAACTATAAATAATAAAAAATAAACATGCCAATAGAGGACAGAATGGGCTTTCACTGCACAAACAGTGCATTTATGGCATAATGGGTAGGGTCCATCCCACTGTGGTGACTGAGGGTTTCAAAATGAAATTATCCAGACAGAGAGGGGTATTCACATATTTTTAAAGGAAATTTGCCATTTTTAAAGGAAATTTTAGTGCCAAACATCTCTACCTTTGTCTTGCCTTCTTCTCAGGACAAACAGCTTCCAACCCAAAGTTTCCTGTAGATTTTTATCTGGTTCTGTCAGCTCTGTAATATATTTTCCACAGGTTTCTGCTCCCTGTATTTGGCTGCCTGTTGCATTCTTAAAGAAAGGAATTACAGTCCCAGAGGCTCCCAGTATTTCCTTACCTGTCTCTGTGAGTGGCTTGGCCTCCCCATCCCCTTTGTGCTCCCAGCATAGTGAAGATGCTCCACTTGCTGAAAGAAAAACAACTTCTGCCTCCTTTTTGTGCCTCCTCCAGAAGATGCAACCTCACAACCCCTGAGCATCTCACAGAGCAACCAGCAGCCAAGAGCTTTTCCGAATTTGTGGGATTCGGATGGGCACAGGATTCCTTAGAAACAACCCTCTCTGGAAGAGCCTGGTGCTTTCCCTCCCCTCCAGCCCAGTTAGAGCACTGCACGCTCATATTTTTGATTCCCTCCAAAACCTCCCCCCGATATCGTCACCAAATTTCTACTTTGCAGAAAGATATTCAGCAGCTACAGAGGCATTAAATAAAACAACCATTTTATAATTTGAACATTCAAAGCTTATTTTTAAAAATCTATTAAAACATATTTTTCCACAGAACACGATATTTTAAGAATAAAGTGTTGGGAGAACACTGCCTTCTTCATGTTGCTTTTCCCCCCTAAAAATGGCAGTTTCTCAGTTTTTCTTTTTTTTAAATTAGGTCTTTTTCCAAGGACTCTTTGAAGACTAAAGTCCATTTGCTGCCCAGTCCCAGCTAATTGTTGTTATTTCAAAATATTTTAACGATGTTGCTATTTTTTAGAAAAGAAAATAAATGCACTAGTCCAAGAGCTTGTTGATTAGGGACTTAATATCCAGTGAAGAAAATAAGAGGGTTTTGGATTGCAGCACGGACAACTTTTAGATCAAACTAATTTAATCAGCTGCTTTTGCTGTTTTTTTTTTGGAAATGACATTAGAGAGTCGCTGTGCTGATTTCGGGGAAAGCTGTGTGCTTACTGCTGGTTTTTTCAACTGGAGCTTTGTTGCGATTGCAAGACAGACAATTCAGTCCCTAAAGTGAAAGCTTGCAGGCGGTTTCAGTCTGCAGTGGGTTGCAAGGCTGAGTTACAAATTCTGGGAATAGGATGTCATGGTTAAAAAATGCACGGTGAGGTGCGTGGAGAGCCCTGGCCGAGGTCGTGTGGGAGACTTCAGCTGATGACACGGGGGTGGGAGATGGACCACAGATGTGGCTGGGGAAGGTGGCTGCAGCCAGAGCTCTGCAAACCACTGCACTCTCTTAAATCCTTGCTACTTGGCCCCAAAAGATTCTTTTTCTGCAGTTAGATAGGAGTTCAAACTCAAATGCCTGTTCTGCAGCCAAACAGTGAGTCCTTAAGCTGCTGTTTAGGAGGCAAGGGGCTCTGGAAGTGCTGCCTGCCATGACTCAAAGGATAAACTATCAGCAATATCAGGATTTCAGCCCAGGAGGGGAAATTCAACCTCCCCTCCCACCCTACCAAACTGGAGTAACTGATCTGTGTGCAGAGAAATGCCTGAAAGGGGGAAAAAGGATTATGTCCTAATGCTGCTGTTCTACCCCTTTGTAGGTAAAAGAACTCTTCTACTGCATGGCAAGGAGTATTTTTACCCCCCCAAAATCCTAAATATATATTCGATAAACAAATGAGTATTTGTCTAATTTTGAAAAATGTGCAGCAAAGAGTTATCTTAGTTTCTTACAGTGACCATGAACACCCAGGGAAAAAATTACAAAAAGAAAGTCACAAAATGAGATACAACTCGAAGGAACATAATAAGTAGAAAGTGTTTGGTAAGTGCCTTCTCTATGCAGGAAAAGACCCAGGAAAGATTACATCTGTCACTCAGCAAAGAGAGAAAGCCTCTGACAGATCACCCTAAGAAAGCCTTTTTTACTTTCATCTTCGCTCCAGGAATCAGCTGTGATCAGATTGCAAAAATAATCAAGGCCAGTGGCAGAGGAGTGCGAGCTCTGGCTGCAGGAGGAACTGTTTCAAGAGCACTTAGAAAGCACAGACATAAGGTCAGGCTCTTCAATACGTCCTAGAAGCAGCTCAGAACTAGCAATGACCATCCCTGACATCTTGTGGAGGCCCAGTGGTTTCCAGAACCAGTGGGAAGAGACCACTGGGTCATCTCACCTGCTGTTCACAGGAAAATACTGGAATAAAACAGTCAAAGTATCCATAAGAACCTCGAATAAGGTTTTTGGAGATGAACAGCAGACAACATGGGTTTATTCTGGATAAATTATGTCACACCTAGTGAATCTCATTCCATGGGGATAAACTATGTCCACCCTGATTAATCTCATTCCAGGACAGCGTGACAGACTTCGTGGACAGGGAAGTCATGTATCTTCTGTGAGCTTCTACCAGTCTCATCCAACAGTCTCACATAAGTGAGCTACAGGATAAAGAATCACAGAATCATTAAGGTTGGAAAATACCTCCAAGATCACTGAGACCACCCTGTGCCTGATGCCCACCCTGTCCCCCAGCCCAGAGCTCTGAGTGCCATGACCAGTCCTTCCTTGGACACCTCCAGGGCTGGGCACTCCAACCCTCCCTGGGCAGCCCCTTCCAGTGTCTGACAGCCCTTTCCAGGGAGAAATTCCTCCTGATGTCCAACCTGAACCTCCTCTGGCACATCTTGAGGCCATTTCCTCTTGTCCTGTCACTGGTTGTCTGGGTGGCATGTCCTCCAAATGGCATTGCAGGGGCTGGAAGAGGTAGGAAAATTGCACCTTCGTGGCCCATTGTCAGGCAGGAATAATGTTTGGAATGTATCCTGGGCCCAGCAATATCCAATACTTTAATTAATGTCTTAGAAGGTGGAACAGAAAATATTTTGCAGGATATCTGCAGATGGTACCAAACTGGGGGAACAGCCTTTGAAGGCAGCATTGTAATACAGAATGATCCTGACAAATTGCAGGAACAGTCTGAAAAAATAGGATGCAATTCAAGATGAATCAGTGCAAAGTTGTCACTGATGCATAATCAACTGTTCAAATATAGGATGGGGACAACTGATTACAAAGCAGTTCTGCAAGAAAGCAGCTGGGGTTGCAGTGAATCAGAAGCTGTACATGAGTCAACAGTGTCATGCTGTTGCAAAAAGGGCGTATGTCAAACTGGGACATGTAAACAGGAGTGTCATATGTTAGACATGTGAAGTAACCCCACTCGGGGCTGGGGAGATCTGAAACACAACACAACATGCAGTTTGTGGTGTTGCACTTTGAAACATGTGTTGTCCAGCCACAGAGCAGGGAACTGAGTGCCAGGCCCAGGGAACACGACGTACGAGCAGCGACTGAGGGAACTGGGCTGGTGTGCTGAGGAGATGGAAAACGTCTGCCAATATGTCAAAAACTGCTGCAAGGAGGAAGGAAATCAACTGTGCTCCATTTTATCTGAGAACACCATAAAAGGAAACAGCTTTCCCAAAAGCTTTCAACAGCAGGACAAATTTCTCTATGGCAAAGCCACTGAAGAGGTTGGTCAGAGGAATTGTTGGGTCTGCACCGTGTTGGTCGAATGTGCCTCAAAGGAACAAGCACAGTCAATGCTTTCACTGGGCAGGGAGAACTGCAGATCACTTCCCAACACACTCTGTGTTTTACAGGAATCCTCACTCTGTCCATCAAGTTGATTCTTTCAAAATTGCTGTAATCCCTATTTTTTAAAACATTTTTTTTCTCCCAATAATTCTGAATAAGAAGGAAATAAACACTGAAGCTGACAATGGCAGTAACTGGCAATATCACTATGTAATGAAATTGTTTTATTTATCAAATTAAAATAATTTCTAACTATTTTTGTTTGTAGAGCTTGTCAGAATTTTCACTTTTTCCTTCTCTAATGTGGTAGGCAAAGCGTGAAAGGGGTCATGAGCACTGCGAATTTCATTCAAGTTGTGCACCTACATATATATAACTTAGAGGGGGGAAAAAAAAGAAAGAAAGAAAAAAAATCCCCACATTTAATTATCAGCATAGCACTGAAAGAAAGACAGACAACAAAAATAAGTAAGATAAAACACTTCCAGTAACACAGCTGAGCTTGTTGTGACTACTCGTGATGGGAACTGTTATCAAAGTCAGGTACACAGAGCACATTTGGCCCTTTATTGTGCACAAAAATGTCTGGAAACTTTACTGTGACGCACAACAGATCACACCCAGTGTTTTGAAAAATCAGACCCAATCCACCCCAAAGTCATAGCAAGAGAGGATTTTCACAATCCCAAATCACACTGTTGTTCCATGTAATCTGCACCTAAGGAAGAAATTGAAAAATCTCTAAGAACACACCTACTTGATTGTATATTGCTATATGTGGGGGGAAAAATTCCTTCCGGATCCCAGTGGGGGATTCAGCTCATGCCCTGAAGCGCAAGATTTGATTACTCTTTTTTGAACATGCATAACTGCCATTGCTATTACTGGTCATAACATTTTGTCAGGAAAGAGAAATATTATTCTGCAATGTAATAAAAATAGATAAAATTCAATATAGCTTCAGAATAATTTGCTGCATTTCCAAAGTAAACATTAAGCACCCATCAAGATTATTCCATTGGATAAGCCAAGGAAGCCTCCAGTGCTATCTGTTCATTTTATTATCTCTAATTTTCAAGAGTGCAAAAATGCTTTCAGTAAATATTATGGGTTCTTCCTGTGCTAAAAGAGATGCTAAATGACCTTCACCAACTTAGTTATAAATAACAGGAGCAGGGAGCACACACACGCTGTGTAGTTTCAGCTCTATTCAAACCTATCAGCCAATTCTGACCCGTGGATAAAAATGGACACCAGACCCTGCTGGCTTTTTTTCCCTTTCTCCATAATCCCACCCCAGTTCCCTCTTGAAAGGCATTCTGTTCTGTCAGCCATAATGGCATCTGCTGGTGGAGACAGGAAGCCATAAATCTGTAGGGTTCCTCTCGACCAAGCCTTGTTAATGCTCCCATTTATCACCGAGGATAGGGTGCCATCTCACTACTGCTCTGCTCAGAAGTCCATCTTCTCAATTTCCCCTTCCCAAAGGAGTAACCATTTAAAACAGTGACTTTCTCATCTTGCATGTTGAGACTGAAAACGCCACTGATACAAATACCATACCCAGTGTGTAGCATTTGGATTTAAGCCATGACTCTGGAGAACAATAGCTGCTACTTGCTGAGCCCAGACTACACTGAACTGCAGCTCTGCTTACATCTAGAGCTTGGATCTTTTCAACTTGCACGAGAGTAGCAGATCCCAGATGGAGAGGTTAAGATATGAGGGGACTCTGTCATTTGCCTTCCCTCCCCATCCAACACCTGCAAGTGTCCCAACCTATAATATCATATCCCACAGTTTGGGAAAATTGTTAACAAACCCCACTGTGTTAAAGCAGCATTTAATACACAATTCTTTATAATAAACAATCTCTCAGAGGTGCAGCATCTTTCTGTTCAGCCTGGGAGGAGAGGAAACCGAAAACCAGCCAGAGGTATCTGCAGGCATCTGCTTTCTGATTTGGGAAGCAGTAGCTGAAGGGTTCAAAATCACAAATGAAGGCAGCATGAAATGTGAGAAGAAAATCCTAGTTTGCCACCCTGTCCCTGAACTACCTGATCCAGGTCTAGTGCTGCACCTTTCACACCAGAGAGTGTGTCATGTCCTCTCCTCCCAGTGCTGGGGTAATTGCCCTGCTGCTGTGGGTGCTGTGGCCCCTCTTGGCCCTGCGTTTCCACCTGCCTGAACTGGAGACAAACCAAAATCCCTGGTGTGCTCCAGCAGGGTTTTACACGTGCTGCTCACAGGTACAAGAGGGCTGTGCAATTCCAACCAATTCAAGCAGAGCTGTTCACTCCTGGGTGAGTTATGCCAGGCAGAAGTGGAAAAATGAGCATTTTATAGTAGCGTTATCCTATTTTATCTTTCAAACTAAGCATTTGCTTGCACCAATAAATACTTTCATATTGCTTATAAAAATTGCTAGAGTTCGTAGAGGGAAGGCTGTCAAATAATTTCAGTGAGATCAGTTAGGCGGACACTTTGATAAGCATAGGCTCGTGGTAGGATGCTGAATGCAGAGGTCACGGAGGGGTCTGCCCGTGGACACTCCCTCCCTGCTGGAGCTCCAGGGCTGGCTTTGCACATGGCCAGGGACAGCGGCTCCAGCACAGCGGCTCTTGCTGGTGCTCTGTGACAGAGCCCGCTCCCACAGGCTGAGCGGAGAGGGATGCAAACGATTCCTGTTAAACCCAACAGTTTCAGTAGAAAGAGACAAACGCCAAAACAGGAAGAGAAAAAAAAACTATTAAAAGTTCCATGGCTAACTCTGGGGTTAAGCTGTGCAGTATCAGAAAACCCACTTTTAAGAAGGTTTTATATTAATGATTGTTGAACATGTAGAATATAATCCATTCTTTCAGCTCCACATCACTTTTAAACCCTCAAGGTGTTAACAGGAGCTGTGGGAGAAAAAAACAAAAAACACAAACAAACAAACAGCAAAAAGCAAACAAAACCAAACCAAACAACTCAAAACTGAAATGAATAAAGGGGATGGGGAAGTTGCCTCCATATGTCTTAGGGACCAAAACTATTTGAAGCTCCAGTGAATGCCCCTCCTTGGCCTGGCAGTTCAGGGGGGCTGTGACGGGGTGGGAAACTCTGGTCGTTTGGACAGGACACAAAATTGGCTTCCCACGAGGGTGCAGAAGCACCTGATGGATGTACCTGTGTCCCCTAAATCCAGGTGCTGTGGGGAATTAGGGAAGGAGGGGGAGCCTGAGCGTGACACCCCAACCCTGCTCCCTGGCTCACTAGTGGGGCAGCACTGGCACCTCAGAGGGGCTGCAGGTGCTGGGGGGGTTCACCTGAACTTCACCAAACCCTGAGATCCCCCCGTGCTCAGGGACACCTCGGGGTGTGGAGAGACCGTGGATGGCCAAGGGACCAGGTCCCTGGCCCTGAGCCCTCCGCAGGTGGGAGCTCCTGAGGGAGCATCCAGTGATGCCCAGCCCCGGGAGCACCCACGGAACACCCACGGGTGTGCAGCCCCAGGAGCATCCACGGAACACCCACGGGTGTCCAGCCCCGGGAGCATCCACGGAACACCCACGGGTGTCCAGCCTCGGAAGAACCCCCAGAAGAGCCACCAGTGCCCAGCCCCAGGAGCATCCACAGAACACCCACGGGTGCCCAGCCCCAGGAGCACCCACGGAACACCCACGGGTGCCCAGCCCCGGGAGCACCCACGGAACACCCACGGGTGCCCAGCCCCGAGCCCTCCGCAGGTGGGAGCCCCCGCAGGTCCCCGCAGAGCCCCCGCAGCCGCGGGCAGCGCACAGCGGCGAGATGCCCGAATTGCCTCTTTTCCTGCCCGCAGCGCCCTCCCTTGGGAGCGAACCCCGCGTGGCCCTGCGTGGGTTTGGGGTCCCGTATAGTGGGTTTGGGGGTCCCGCATGGTGGGGATCCCGCATGTGCGGGGGGTGGTGATCCCGCGTGGGTGGGGAGGTGGTCCCGCATGGAAGGGGGGTGGTCCTGTGTGTGCATATGGGGTGGTCCCGCGTGGGGAGCGGGGTGGTCCCATACGGAGGGGATGCTCCTGCATGGAGTGCGGTGGTCCCGCGTGGGGAGCGGGGCGGTCCTGCAGGGAGGGTGGTGGTCCTGTGTGTGTATGGGGTGGTCCCATATCGAGAGGGTAATCCCGCACGGAGGGGATGCTCCCGCACGGAGCGGGGGGGTCCCCCGGGTGTAGGGGGGTGGTCCCCCAGGGAGGGGGCAATCCCGCACGGAGGGGAAGGTCCCGCAGGGAGCGGGGGGGTCCCGCATGGGTATGGGGTGGTCCCCCAGGGAGGGGGCAATCCCGCACGGAGGGGATGGTCCCGCACGGAGCGGGGTGGTCCCGCATGGGTATGGGGTGGTCCCCCAGGGAGGGGATGGTCCCGCACGGAGGGGATGGTCCCGCAGGGAGCGGGGGGGTCCCCCGTGTGCAGGGTGCCCCGGCGGGGTCGCCCCGCGGGCGCGGAGCCGGCGCCCTGTGCCTTTAATGAGCGGCGCTGCCGCCCGGCTGCGCGGAGCGCATTTCATCTGTCATCGGGTCGCGGAGGAGGAGTTTGTTAATGTTCAGTTTGCTCGGTGGAGGATCGATGTTTGCTGGCATCGCCTCGCCCTGCCTGTGTGTGTGTGTGTGTGTGTGTGCGCGGGTGTGTGTGTTCTGTGTGTGTATGTGTGTGTGTGTGTGTTGTGCGTGTGTGTGTGCGTGTGCCCGAGCGCGGGTGTGCGTGTGCGCGCGTGTGTGCGCGGATCCCAGATTTCCTCCCATCCAAAGCCTCCCTGTCCTCTCCCATATCACTCACTGCCTGGCATCTGACAGCACGGAACCTGCAGCGCTCCGCGCACACACACGCACACACCCCGCACACCCGGGCACCGCTCCGCCATACAGCTCCGCGAGGAGGAGGAGGAGGAGGAGGAGGAGGAGGAGGAGGAGGAGGGCAGGACAGGGAAGGGAGGAAGCAGCCAGCCCCACAGTCTTTCCAGAGCTGCCTTTTTAATATATACATATCTATTTTGTTATTTATTTATTGCCGTTCTCTGGCACTGTGGGCGCCTTTCATTTGCTCCTGAGCTTGGATGTTTGAATCAAAGCAAAGCAAGTGTTGCAACAGTTAAAAAAAAAAAAAAAAAAAGCCAACCAAAAAAAAAAAAAAAAAAAA
>JAWWEE010000051.1:13039207-13053431 GCA_035221455.1 Xenops minutus | reverse complement strand
ATTTTTTGAAAAATTTAAAAAAAAAAAAAAAAAAAAGCCAACCAAAAAAAAAAAAAAAAAAAAAAAGAGAGAGAGAGAGAAAGAAACCTAGATCTGTAAAATAAAATAAAAACCAAACAGGTTCCTATCAGTGAAGTGGAAAGGAGGGGGGCAGGGGCGGCTTGAGGGGGGTGCTGGGGAAGCAGCTGAGAGCAGAGGAACACGGCTCAGGAGCGTCTCAGGGCTCTCGGATCTGGGGACAGAAGTGAGATTGGAGAAAGTAGAGCGATGCCAAGGAGGAAACAGCAAGCACCCAAACGGGCTGCAGGTAAGGAGAAGCCATCCACTTACACAGCCTCTGTCTCTCCGCTCCTTCCAATCCTACCCCCCATCTTTATTATTATTTAGGGTCACCCTTGCTTTTCCGGGCTGGATCTTTATTTATTTATCCCCCCTCCCCCTCCCTTTCCCTCCGTAACTCTATGGAGCCAGTTTCATTCCTTATTGCCAAGATCTTTACTCTGACAAGGGCTGTCCCCTTCCACCTCGCCGCTCCCGCTGCTCCCGCTCCCGCTCCCGCCTGCCCTGCCCAAACTTTTCCCCCCAACTTTCTCCCTCTCGGCTCCCCTTGTCCCCCTGCCCCTTCCCCTGCGCGAACCGAAAGCAGCCAGTCTCCCCTTTGCTTCTCGCTTTAGTATATCTAGATATTATTTTTTCCCCTGTCTTGATTTTTTCCCCTCTCCCGGTGGTTTTTGGTTTTGATCCGTGTGTTTCGCGAAATGGGTCGGGGTGTTTAATCTTTTATTTCGCCGTGTTTCTGGTGGCAGTTCTGCCCGGGTTCGTGTGTGTGTGTGTGTGTGTGTGTGTGTGTGCCTGAAATAGTACAGGGACTCTCTCTGCTGATGAACCCGGTGGGGAAGTTCAGCCTTTGATCATCAGTGGTGAAAATTGCAACAGGAAATAAAATGAAACGTTCTGACTGTTAGAAGACAATCCACATTTTCAAATCAAATCCTTCTTTTGTTTTGTAGCCCAGTTTATATATTTGCACATGCCAAGTGGTTTTGCAATTTATTAATTTATTTTTTTTTAACAGAAGAAAATAGTTTGCAACTTTGGAAGTGTTTTGTTTGTCGTTGTGGGGTGTTCTTTTTCTTTTGGGGGCCAAGAAAAAGAAACAGATAAGTGGGCCTGTATAGTAAATCTTTTCAAAGAGTTTTCTTTCAGGCTGCTTAATTGCTTTTTATTTTTTTTTAATAGTGTGGTGGGGTTTTGTTTCTGGGAAGCGCAATATGGAAGTTCATTTTTCTTCTGCCAGACCCACCCACTGAAAAATCAGCTTTCCAGTTGATTGCCAGCTTTGATTTGACATTTGATTGATCACCTGTCATCTTGCTGCCTTTGATCTATTCATTCTTGATATATATCAATAAATCACTCACCATGGTAACCCAAGTGCCAATGACGTAAGGCTTGCCCTCTAGATTCTCTTAGCCAGACATGCACAATTATTATCTTGTTTGGCTTTTAATGTAGGCGGGTTTTTTTCCCTTCTTTTTTTTTTCTTTGTGTCCTTCATCGGATTAGTTCTTTAAAGAAAACTCATATTTTACGTCTTCACTTTGAAAAGGGTTTGCTCATTTCCCCCCCCGCCACCTCTGAATATTTTCTAGGTGTAGCACAGTATATGTGGGACAGAATGTATGGGCAAGTTTAGTGGCACACTTGAATAAACTTTGAAAAGTAGTGCTTGGGAGTCATGCAAAGGTAAATGACATTTCAGAGAAACTGGGACACGCAGAACTTTTGCAAACTTACGTATTTTGCCGTATTCCTGTAGGTGTAGGACAATGGTCTGCAGGCAGAGACTTTTGGGATGTGACCAGTGAATGTACCTATGCAGGTTGCTTGTGTGATTCCTGGCAAGCAAAGATCCCAAATTTAGGGCTAAAGCCATAAATAATAGTTACACTAGAAATTCATATTGCTATTCATATATATATATATATATGTACTCAGGAGAACTCTCCGAAGAGTTGCTATTATTGTTTTATTCACACAGAGGTTTTATGTGAACAAGGCATTAACGTTTTCAACTTGCAGGATAAATAGCTATTTTTTCATGGATGCTGATCATCACAGTGACAGTGCTAGAATTGCTCCTTTTTTCTCTCTGTCAGGAGTATGAGGCTTCATTTTATTTGGTTTTCAAAGTAGGATTTTCACTTGGAGCGTGTGTAGTATCCTTTTGTGGAAGGGGCAGCCTGTTCTTTTTTAGAAACATGGGCTACAGAGTAAGTAAATTTCTTCGAGCAGAGCCCAGGCTCTTGTTTCCCGGGGTTTCCCTGCTGAGATACAGTAAGATACATTTTAATCCAGAAGACTACAGTATTTTTGATATATTAATGATGAGGGAGAAACTCGAATGACCACAATTAGATCTCTGCTTTCTCACTCTCGTCAGAAAATGTGCACTGCTCTTCAGTGGTGCATTTCTTTGATTATATTTGTCCTCAGCTCAGTGTTGTTTCAGGTGAGCAAAATACTGCCAATGCAGTCCAGTTTCATCCAGCATAACTATTTGAAGTAGGTTTATACATTTGCAATAGCTCTCCTGCTTTGAAGTTGTATTTGTGTGTTTGTGGGGGGTAGAGGGGGTTTCAAAGAGCAGACGTGCCTGTTGTATATAGTTCTTAAAACTGACTTTCATTTTCAGGGATAGTACTGAGGTTCTGTTTTGTATGGTGAAAAATACCTCAAAGTGACAGCAGGCAGACTGTGCACTAAGAAAGGAATCGCTCATCAAGGCTGATAGCAAAGCTCCTTATTCCTTTTATTTAAAGGAGTTAATACATTATATATTACTTAATTTTCGCTTTTATTTATTTTTAGTTGTACAAGTTCAAAGGTATCAGTTGCACTGCATTTTGTCTTGATGGCAGCAGAGATATTGAAGAGAAGTTTGCAACTTTTAGCTTCTTTAGCTAGTTCACCTCCAAGGGAAGAAAAATGATAAGCCTTATGATTCTGGACATGCCTGCTTTTGTCATTGCTTAAAATTAAATACTATGCACAACTGTAAATAATTACTGCCATGCACTGACTTTGAAAGCAGGTTTCTAGTTTGATTAATGAATAATGTAAAGGTTAGAGAGACCCAGCGAGTGAATCAGAAGTGAAGTCCTGCTGCTCGATGAAAATCTAGCTGGAGGAATATACATGGCAATTTTGTCCTTTTCTATTATTAATTTTAAGCCTTGTGTTCCTAAGAAATATATTACAGACCATGGTAATGAAACAAGGTAGTGTAATTGGATAAATGGGGCACTATTTATGTTTGATGATGGGGATTTTTGATCTCAGATTACACTTTTAAAGACACTTTATTTCACGTCAACACCGAAACTATGTCAAATGCATTTTGATCTTTCCAGGGCCGAATCTTTTCTGAATCATCATTCCTTTTTGAGATCGTCATTTCCATCTCGGTGGCTCTTGAAGCAGATACTTGCAGCTCTCTGCATCAGTGCCTGCCTTAGTATCGTACTTGTGTTTACAATAAACAACCCGCTTGTGTTGTAGCTTTCACCCAAATGAATCACAAAGGGCTTTACAAACTCTGGGCCTCGTTCTCTCTTGCTCAGGTGCAAATCACAAACAGCTTCACCACCAGCCTCAGTGCAGTTGCCCTGAGTAGGGGCTGCTCCTGCGAGTCAGGAGAGGCTCAGGCCCAGAAAGTATTTCATCCTTCGACGAAATGCAGCCACCTCTGGGGTAAAAGTCTTGTAACGATTCCATAACAAATGGTAATATATTAACAGAAGGGTGGAAAAAGGGTGGGAGCAAAGCAGAATTGCTATTCAGATTTTATTCCTAGGGGTATGAAATAGCTTTCAAACACAATTTCACTGGATTAAACTCTCCTTTCCCCTGCAGCTTGTTTAAATGTGCATATTTTATTTTGTGATCATGAATTGCTAGTTTGATTTTTTAAAGCCTGCAAAGAGGAATCTGGACTTAACGCCCTTTCGGGCTGCAATTTTGGTTTTCTTCTTTTCTTTCTCTCCCAGCCCCAACAGACTATCTAAGAACCAAAGCTCACGAAAAGTACAGCAGAAACAGATATCAGCTGCATTTATTCTGTTTATTGGAGCCGTAGAATAACAGGGGTTTGTTTTGGGAAGAGTCCTCCTAGAGCAGCGAGAGCAGAAGATGGTTTGCAGGGAGTTCTTTAAAGCTGCAGTTTGCACCTTGGTAGTAAAGGTTATTACAAACAGGAACATATTTAGAAAATGAAATTCTGCTTCTGTAGAGAGCAGAGTAAATGGTCAGCAGGGTTTGAAATTTGTATTTCTGTGGCGAAAGGAAGCAATATAGATATATACATTTAGAGATATATATTTATTAATAACCAGGACTGTTGTGGATGTTGAGTATTATTGGTATCCTTTCTAACAGGGGCAATAGAAGCAGATTCTGAGCAAGCAGTGCTGAATGAAACTGTAGAAATGGCAACCCTTGTTTAGTTTAAACATCCTCCAGAAAAGCAAGTGCACATCAAACCCACCTAAACAGTTCATGCCTCAGAACCTTTCACTTACTGTGCACATCACCGTGCCGACAGATGACAAAAAAGCCAAGGTGTTCACAAACAAGAGGAGCCTTTAAATCCTGGTTCATTAAATATGTTCCAAAATAGGTATTTTTGCAACTAAAGAGGCACCAAAATTAGTCTCCATCTGCGTTCAATTCTGGATTCGGCTCCTAAGCCCGAAGTTGATCTCTAATTTTTTTCCCGTGTCAGAACTCAGGCCTGAACGGGACAATTTGAAATCACGTTCATTTTAGTGCCTGTTCCCTTATTTCAGTTTTGCTCTCACTTATCAAAGCCCAGTGTATTACCCCTGCATAAAGAGTGGGACTCCCCAAGAGTTCAGCCCCTGTGACTGTGAAACAAAAGACATTTCCTCCTGTAAATGACACAATTTTATAGCACTTTTGAAAACATGTTCATTGTCAGAAATTCTTCTGCATAAACGCTCTCCCTCCTCTGTGCTCCCTGGCAGAAAAGCCTGTTTTCTGCAAATGGACGGGATTTTGGAGCTTTCTCCTCCTGATTTTTGCTGTCAGCAGTAGCACCCACCTCAAGGTCCCCCTAGCAGAGGTCCCTGGAGTTCCTCCATAGCACAGGGCCAGGGTGAGCCTTTCTGCCATCATTTTGCTTCCCATCCCGATGAGGACATCACTCCCAGAGAGCAGCTCCAGACTCAGGGAGAAAAAAAAGCTGTCAGTTGCTGTGGCTGCAATTCCCAACTTAGCAGCAGCAGAGGGAATGGAACTGTACTCTATCAATTACAGTTGGAACCAGAGGCTAAACACTTATTGTGTTAAGCTATTGTGCAGATCTTAAGAGCTCAAATGTAAAAAAAATACCATGTCAGCTCGTGGAGGGGAGAATAAGGCCTGGTTCTTGCACTGGGTGACGTATTATTAGCAAATGCAAAATCAAATTATTCAAATTCTATTTGATGTCTCTCGGGTTGAGATGCGAGTACCACATTGTGCCTTAAAAAGGGGGGATCCTACAGACTTCGCTGCTAAAATAAGCCTTTGTTTTTCCCTCTTCTCCGCAAAATGAAAATATTTGGGAAGTTTTGCCTGCAAAGCGTGCTCGTGCAAGCAGAGAGACATTTTCATTTGTCTCTGAATCTGGTACAGGAGTCAACTGGAAACACATCACACTCTCAGCTGAAATCCTACATTTCATTCATGCAAGAGCAGTGATTTTTCGTTACCTGTGTAATTCCAATAATTTACATGAGAGTGGGCCCAGTTCTGCAGCTCTTACTCAGCACTTTGCTTCAGTGGGTAACTGGTCTGTGTGAGGACTGTCCATGTAAGACTGGGCTGGTTCAGCTACCAAATCAAATATATTCAGTAACGTTTTGCCTCTGAAGAGGGACCAGATTCTCCCATTTAGCTTTAAATGCAGGGAGAGTTCTGTTTGTAACTTCTGTTCCTGACGCTCACATGCTATTCTTCTCTGAAGTCTGGATGACTGAGACATTCTGCTTGCTCGGCCAACTTCCCTGCTCAGTCACGTTTCCACTCTCTGTGTTAATTACTGAACACTGTTCCTGGGTACCAGGAGATGAGATGGGCTTTTAAAGAATCCCTTTTTAACGTGCAGGGGCAGCAGCTCTCGGGTAAATGCACGAAAATGGCTTTGCGAATCCCAAGCCTGAAAGTTCCGTGTGGTTTTAGGGACAAAAATCAGTTATTTCTCATTAAGGTGACTTCTGCAGGATCTTGGCACCGAGGAATTTTTGCCCTGTTATAATCACGGCTTCTGCAGCTCAGAACTACTTTGACAGTGAACTGTGTGTTTTTTAAGGTTTCAAGGAGAAACATCCCAGTGTTTCCCATTAGATTTACACATCCCTCTTAACTGCTGCTGGCTTTTCATCCCTTACCTTGTGAGGCTTTTCAGGCAAAAAAAAAAAAAAAGAAGTGGAAAAACTGGTCTTCTGATCTAAGTGTTGCATTAAGTGTTTCATTTAGAAAAATGAAGAGAATCTTTGTTTCCCTAAAAGACATGTTTCCCCCCTTTGCCCTAGGAAAAAGAAAGGCACAACAATAGCTTCGAAATGACAGGATTTGATTGTGAAAAATACATAATTTGGAACGTGCAGCGCCTGATGGTCCCAAGTGTTGGTAAAATTCCACAGTTAAAGAGAACAAACAGTGCTCAATGTATGGAAACGGATCCTTTCCAGGCATGCACAAATCCATACCTGCAAGAAGGAGAGAAAGGCGCCTGTCTGGGAGAGGGATACACCTGGAAAGCTCCGTTGTTCCGAGCAGTTTTTGATTATTCCACCAACACTTGCCCAAATGTTAGAACTGTGATCTTAGGAGTGGTGTCCCCTGAAAGTCCTTTGTTAGGCTTTATTTTCTTTTTAACCTCCAGCTCCTGGAGCCTGGTAATTATGCAGGTGTCCAACGTGCATTTTGAAAGGAAAATGAATTTAAAACTCCTAGCTATGGAGAACTAAGGAGCTGGAAAACGTGCAGGCTGGAAGTTCTCATGCCAGGGGAAAAAGGCTATGATTCTCAAAGCGACTGTTTTCAGCATCTCATCATGTTCAGCTTCTCTCATGATTTTTGAGGTTGTGCTTCGTGATTTTTGTATAAACAAGGTTGGCAATATTGCTTTTGCCTGATTCTGATGCTGAACTGGTGTCTGTGTCTGCGTATATAATTATATACATATATATAGAGAGAGAGATAATACCAGTAAACAAAATACAACACATAATGATGGAGTGGAGCAGAGTGAGTTGCAGCTCTGGATTTGTATTGCCATAAACAAAGCAGTTTGGAGAGCTCAGACCTTCAGTCCTCGAGGAGTGACTTTCAACCCAAGTTTTGTGGAGATTGTTTTTAGCAGCAATTAAATCTAAAGAGTTAATAGCCAGTAACTGTTCTTTAAAGGGTAGCTACTACGAGGGATGCACAGCCCACCTTTTTCCCAGATATAATCAGGCTGAACTTTATTGAAAAAAAAAATTTACAACCGGCAACATTAATGCTGTATTTTTATTGTATTAATGCAAATGAGATGCTGACTTCTTTCTTTCATCTCCATGCCTTGTATCTATTACAGCTGTATCTCATTCCTCTCCATGCCTTTCCTCCCTGTGCTCTGTAAACTGCTTTCCTCTAATGATACTGAGGCTCATTAAAGTTCCTCCCGATGCTAAGGAGACTCTGGGAAACATCCTGAGCTCCGGATGGCTGTAGGAAGGCAAAACTACTCAGCATTTGGGGAAAACTCAGCTGGATCGAGCCCTCCGTTCCCATTCTGGGAAACTTTGAAAATGGATGAGTCAAAGGGGAAGAAAAAACTTACAGGAAGGTTGGGGCAGGGAGGAACAGGTCATTTTTAATACACAGCCCTACCTGACAAGGATAAAAAGCAATAAAGTTTTAAGGAGCTTTCTGGCTCTTCCTGCATCTCTCTCCAAAGACTCATTTAATTGAAAAGCCTGTTGTGCTCGTTTTTATGCATGTAAAACAGAAAAGGGGCAATTTTGCACAGGGCCTAATATTCCAGCACAATATAATTGGAACTCTTCCTGCCTGCTTTTTAAGTCTCTCTGTTCATATAAAATTAAGACCCACTTATCTTAAATTGTAGTAAATCTCATTCAATATTGCTTTCATAACTTAAAAAAGGCTGTTACATATTCCCAGAGCAACTTCACTGAAGTGATATTGGGTCTGTTTGTGTGGAATCGCTGCAGAGTTTCCATTGGAAAAAAGGGAGCAGCACACAGTTCTTGTTTTTAATGAAAATAATTAAATTCTCTGGAATACCTTGATAGCTAAGATATTTTTTTCCTCGGGAAACTGCTCAGAGGGAATGAAAATCTGCACATTGGTGCAGTTTGGTACGTGCAGACGACAACCCTATTTCTATCACTCGCCCTGCGCTTGGACAGAAGGGATTTTCTTTTTGTTTTGTTTTTTTTTTTGTGGAAAGATTTTCCTCTGAGTTTTCTATACATAAATAATTTTGTGTGAATTGCACGGGGAATCACCACCACAATTCACAAGGCCTGCAATTTTCTTTGTACATAGAGGAAGAACTCATTTACTTCCTGCAGTTGGAGTGGATTTCACAGGAAAGAGCTGGATTTTTTATGATCTACAGTTTTGTATCAGAGAAACGTAACCTTTTGCCAGCTGGTATATTGGTCTACCCAGACTATTTCTTTCTGTGTTTTTCAGCCATGTCATAACATATATAAGCACGGTAAAAGTAGCATTAAATTAACACGTGAGAGGAGAAAGAAGCTGAGTAGTTATATTGATCATCTGTAGCATTAAATACTAAAAAAATTAAAAGCTCTCTGGTGCTTTTGATTGGCTGCCTGGTTCCTGCTCATACCCGTGTGCTCTGTTAGCAAGTGGAGCAATATTTCTTCACACTGAGCACCTTTCTGCCAAGGATTTTCTGTGTACTCCTCAGAAAACCCCCAGCGACACGGAGTATTTGTGCCATTTTACAGAAAGGTGAATTGAACCCTCCCATGCAACTCCCTGTGGTGCAGCAAGAGGCACTTTGCTCATGTCCAGGAGCTCCCAAAAGTGGGAGGACTCAGGGTTTGGAAAAGCAGAGCTCTGCAAAGAGCAAGCCAAGGGAGCTTGACTAGGCATTAGTTTTAGACAGAGTAATCTTTTTACTTTCCCTAAATAATGCTCAGATGTGTTTTTGGCCAGTGGGAAGTTTCAGGACCGAGAATTTGGTTATGGTTGCTTTTCCTCTCAAATACTGTTCTCCATTCTTTGGCAAACCTGGGATGTGACTGGATATAATGCATTGCCCCGAGAAATACGTAAAACCTGCTCTAATTGCAGCTAAACAGGACATACACATTTTCCTTCACCCAGACTGCCAGGAGTGGTTGGAAATCACTGAGTTTGAGGATCAGCTTCAAATGTTAAAGGTCTAAATCCTTACACGGGCATCTAAAGAGAAACCTGGATTTTCAAAAGCTTTTAGCACCAAGCAGTTCCCATGGACCTTCCTCAGTTCCCTCTCCTGTGTAAGCTGGGATTGTTGGGCTTTGATCAGTGTTGGGTTTCTAAACTGGAGATGTATTTGTTGCCTGTAGAAGAAATATGATGCAAGTAATAGCCAGTGAATTCGTTAAGGATTGTTTATGTTTATTTTCACACCGTATTACCTTTCAGGAATGGTTGTTTCAGCCATTATATTGACAGGAACTCAGAATAAATCTTAGGGAACGTAGGGCTAATCTGCCATACCTGGGAGACCACCTGCTACCCTCTCCAACAGAGGCCAGATCCTTTGGTGCTGAATCACCAGGTGGGGCTTTCTCTGGAGCTGGGGACTTGGGAAGCTCTCCCAGGGCTCCTTTTCATGTGGAAATTAATGCCTGCCTCTATTTCTGAATAGTAGGTTATTAGAGTTCGCATGCAAATTCCCAGGATGGGAATTTGTCTCTCTTTGATAATTGATATAATAATATATATTTTTAGTGGTCCAAAGTCCTTGAGCTTGAGCCTTGTATACGTAATTTATGTTTATTTCTTACTGTTATTAACTGTAATTTAGTTGTTGGTGCCTTTCATTGCCTTAGATTGAAGGGAGTGTCTCTACCCATTGCCCCTCCATAAACAATGCCCTTTCAGGGTTCCTTATCCTGTATCCTTGCCCAGACATTTCCTAGCCTGTCAAATACTGTCATTTTATTCCTTGCAGATCATTCACAGTACGTCTCCTGTTGCACACACAAATAAGGAACAAATGCAATCAGGATGCATCATCGTTTAGCATAACAAATAAAAGCCGATCTGTGCAGATTTGCCTTAAAGTGTCTCTTAATATGTATTGTCAAAATGTCTGAAGATGTCTCTTGCTCATAAGCGTTTAATTATTTGTGACAATTAAACTAATATTCAGAGCAGGGGAAAAAAATGAGGGTATTAAATATTTTCTCTTGTCAAATGCTAACAAAACGTCACCTGACATAGCAAACTCCTCAAATTTTGTATTTCAAATAGACCTTAGAGCTGAAAAGGCTCTTGAGCAAAATTGCCTGGCCCCATTTCACAACACCAGATTCTGTATGGAATATATGAGGAATATATGAGGAAACTGTATTTTTAAAACTAGACCAAAATGCAAAGGCACATCATTAAAGCATATATCAGTAATGAGCAGCTGAATACTTGATGATTAAAAAGGAGTTTCTATCTATTTTTAAGTCTGTGCTGAAATTTATGGCCCAGGGCCCCTCTGACTGAATCAGGGACTCAGACCTGGGATTTGTAGCCTCGCCTGGTTATTGTTTTACTTGTGCATGAGTAAAAAAAAACCCAGCTGAAATAAGATAATGCAAGTAATCAACATTTTCTGTGCTCAGAACTTGGTTTTGTCTGCTGGTCCCTCTCACTGGATGGATTGTTTGAACTGGAGAGGCACCACGGTGTGTGGATGGGGCAGAACAAGTAGCCAACTTTGGTGCCCAGGGCTCAGCACCATCCCCTGCCTGGCAGCCTTTCAATGTGGTAAAAGTTCAGCTGAGTGATAACAAAAAGGGGGGAAATAAATAGGGAAGGTCTTGAAAAGAACAGAAGAGCAGTGGGGGCCTTGAGTGCAGTGCTGTGTGGATGTGGGAGCACTGGGCAGCCCTGGGCATGGCAACAATAGCATCGATAATATGGGCCCAGCAGTTCCTGTAGTCCAGATTGTTGGGGCTTTCCTGTCAAGAGATTTGATTTCTACTGGTTCTAATGTTTCCACTTCTGAGCTGCTCAAAGCAACCATTTCCATTATTAAAATCTGTGCTTTCTTTCCTAAAATGTTCTTCCTGTAATTTAGGGTAGGATGTTATTTGGCAAAAAATTAGGAGACGTTCATCAGGGTTTATTTGAAAGCTGTGGGACCACTGAGCTTTCTGGCAGTGACGTGCACATTTTTCAGAGATATCTTCTGCTTTCCCTGAGAAAATCCACCCAAATTTGTCTGACTTATAAAGCTTAAAAGTTGCCGTTGCCAAAGAATTTTTAGAAGGTGACACAGCATTCTCCAACGTGCCATCTCCACCACGCATGCGCTGTTCTTGGTCTCTCCTTCTCGACTGCATCCCCTTCAAGGAGTGTTTGAGCTGGGGATAAGTAGGACAGTGGCTTTCCCTGCTGCAGGGGCACTGATGGGGCCGGGATGTCAAGAGTGAGGGAAAGGTCCGTGCCGTGTGTTCTGATGGAGCCCAGAGCCCTGAGATTGGAAACGGAAATTTAGGGAGTGCAACATGGACAAGCAGGGGCAGAAAGCATGAAATTAGTAAATAAGCATGGAAAACAGGTGGTAAAAATGTAAGGTTGAGTGTTGGCTGGCCAGTGTAGAGCACAGTGCTCAGCATTAGCTTGTGCAGTGAGCGAGTGCAGGTCGAGCCCTGGGTTGGAGCCAGCGTTCCTCAGCTGGGGCACAGGTACCACTGCCACCCATGGGGAGCCTGGCACTTCTAGGGGGGAAAAGTGAGAAAAAACATCTTCAAATCCTCCAGAGCTGTGACCCTGTGTCTGCTGGATGGCAGTGGGGAGGTGCTGCCCCCAGGCATGGTGCAGGCAGCTCAGGAAGGGTGCAAAAACCCATGGAAATGAGGGAAATCTTGATTCCTGACGGGGAGCCAGGAGGGGATGGCAGGACTGGGGGTGCACCTGGGATGGTGAGAGCCCAGCAGGAGGATTGAGGGGCTCAGACATCACACTGAGGGGCTGGTGAAAGCCACCCAGACCTCAGAGCCATGTGTTACCTACCCAGGGCTGGAGTGGCACGGGGTGTCGGGGCACAGAGCCCGTCAGGGGTGCCAGGGATGGCCATGGGTGGGTGGGAGCCAAGAGGAGCTGTGGTACAAAAGCAGCTCCGAGACAAGACAGAGTCACGGCAGGAGTTTCAGCCACAGATATCTGTTGAGATAAAAAGGGCCTGTTATTCTGAGCGCTGTTCTCTTGCCACGACATGCCCCTGGCAGGGGGCTGGTCCCTCTGTGGGTACCCACCGTGGGCCCCCGAGGCTCTGACTCCGTTTCACTCCAGGCAGAGGGCTTATTTTATTTCACTTTGTGCCCTGTGGGACATTTTTCCTATAAATCTACTCTTCCTCTCTGAAAGTCAGCAACAAAACGTGAACCAGGCTCGGCAGAGCAGGTTGCCTTCAGGATATTGTCCAGTTTTGTGTCACCTCCAACATTTGTATATTTAATAACCAAAATCCTGAGAATGGTAATCTAGAAAACAGGCACCCCTGCACTACTCTTTTGCTGTTTCTGTGGACTTATTAAAGATTTTACAAACTTGTGATTTTGGTTAAACAGAGGTAAATCATTTGGAGAAAGAGTTGTGAGAAGGCAGAGGAATGTTATGATGCCATCAACATCTGGGTTTCCACTTGTTTGGATTAGGGACATTTTGCCTTAATCATTCCCAAACATGTCTGCTAAAATCCCTTCTTTCATTTTTTATCACCTATGAGGTACAGCCAGGCAGGTTTTCAATTTCTGTTTGTGTGTTATGGTAAAGCACTGGAATTTGTTGTTACAGAGTATGTGAACAGCCTCCTATCTGTCCTCATTCACTGCAATTGTTTGGAAACACTTTGCTTCAGTTAAAATGCTCTATTTTCAATATACAAAGTATGTACAGGGGAACAAGGGAGTAATTATGAGTTTCTCCAAGGAAATAAGCATCTCTTCGCCATCATCCTACAACTGGGAAACTTCTAATACATGACATCTCTATAATTTAACCTAATAATATTATTTTTTTTAACAGTGATGTAATGGGGAGAGTGACCTGGACTTTGTAAAAGTTCCCCTACTTACTACAGATTCCCAAGGGCAATGTAACATTCTAGACAGTGTTTTATATGCCCTGATTAAAATGTAACATATTTTTGCATTTCCTGTGCAGTGACCTGTTAGTGCTCATAGACAGAACACTTAAAGAACAGTTACAAGGAGACATTTCCAAATGTGCCTAATATGGGCGAGTTTTTATAACATTCTTCTTTCATTTGGAATTGCAGCTACAGCAGGAACCATTCAGACGATGCATTGATTTAACTTTTTAATCCGCTGTTTTGCTACGTCAAGTAAAATAAATGTTTGTTTTTAGCTCCCTTTTTTTTGCATTGCTAAAACTCGTAACTACTTGCTTTAAGCTTGGGATTCTAAAGGGAGCTGCATTATCTGAGATTTAAAGCTTGCTTTTTGTAGCTGCTTTCTCACAACTCCCCCAAGAAAAAAAAATACAAAAGTACAACTTTAGCAAAAAGGGCTTTTATATCTCTATCAATTATAGAAACACCAGCTGCAGTAGATTACAAATGTGTTTGGCTGATTGTGATGTTGTGTGGGGAAAGCTGTCACAGGGAGCTGGATCCCGTCCTTGCCGCCAGCCCCGGGATGTGGCTCAGCCCAGCTCAGCTCAGCTCAGCTCAGCTCAGCTCAGCTCAGCCCAGCCCAGCCCAGCCCAGCCCAGCCCAGCCCAGCCCAGCCCAGCCCAGTTCAGCCCAGCTCAGCCCAGCTCAGCTCAGCCCAGTTCAGCTCAGCTCAGCTCAGCTCAGCCCAGCTCAGCCCAGCTCAGCCCAGCTCAGCTCAGCTCAGCTCAGCCCAGCTCAGCTCAGCTCAGCTCAGCTCAGCTCAGCTCAGCT
>JAWWEE010000051.1:13036115-13039107 GCA_035221455.1 Xenops minutus | reverse complement strand
GCAGCCCAGCTCAGCCCAGCTCAGCTCAGCCCAGCTCAGCCCAGCTCAGCTCAGCCCAGCTCAGCTCAGCCCAGCCCAGCTCAGCCCCCTGGCTGCTGTCACGGTGGGCACGAGCAGCACCCAGAGTGCCCAGTGCCAGCCCCAGCTCTGCAGGGGCACACGTCCTGGCACTGGGGGAACCCTGGAGCTGCTGCCCCTGTGCCACAGTGGGAGCTCCGGGAGCAGCTGCAAGCTGGGCCACAAACCTCTGGGAGAACCCCTCCAGTTGTTGTTGTTCTTTATGTTTTGGATTCAAAGCTATTTGTTTGCTTTTGCTTTCTTGAAGAACAAAGGGAGAGGGGGGGGAAGGCACCACAGAACAAAAATTGTTTGAGCAGCCCATAAAGGTAAAGTAGCTTGGAGTTGTGGATGAAAGAAATGCAATATCAAGCAATGTCAGATGGGCATTTTAGCAATTTTGGTGCTGTTTAGCTCAGGAAAAATTAAAGTATCAAAGCATGTGCAGGTCATTATCGCTCCACTAATACCCTGGGTACAAGGGTAGCAAGCCAAGGTCTCTCAGCTGGTTGTGTCTTGGGTACTGTCATTTATCTTACTGTGCTTCGGGTCTCTCTGGGAGGACGTGGTTGGGCCCTGGTTTATTTTAACAAAGAGAATCTGACATAGCAAAGTTCTGTGTATACTTTACAGTGAAAATGCAATTTTCTATTTTCATTTAATCCCAGGAATGTTGGCATTTTCCAGGCTGTCAAACAAATGAGTGCACTGGAGGACAGTTAGATGTGTCTGTCTAGTTCATCTATCTAATCTACCTCATTTCTAACGTGCCCATCACCATGGTGTCTAGGCAGAAAGTATCTGCCTTGCTTTTGCTTGTTGTCTTTGTTGGCTGTGGTAACTTAATTGTGTCCTAAGAGCTTTCAGATTCATCTGCAAAAATAATAACAAAAACACTATCAGAATAGTGATTCATATTTGTACTCTTACTCAGAATTTCCCTTTCTCTTCTGAGTGTACTTGGTTAGTGGATTACTGTTGTCTTATCCAGAAGACGTTATATTTTAGAGGTGTTTTAAATTGGAGTTTTACTTGAGTCAGCAGTGACTCAAAACATCATTTGGCTATTAAAGTGAATTCACTCATGTCTTCAAACTTCCTTCTGCTTTTCTCTGCAGAAGCTGACTTCATTTACTAAGCCATCCAGTTTAGCATCTGCATCTGTTCTGTGACTCTTTGCCATATAAACCATAGGTAAAGGTAATAAAAACTAATAGAAGTTGTGGCTTCAAAAATGTTATCTTCATTTGGAAGCCCTGGTTTCTGTTACATGTAATTACCTCTCTCTCTGCCAATTAGGGAAAAATGCATGGTAAGAATTGAGTGAGTGTTTTTTTCAAGAGCAGAGGCCAGAGGTGCGTGCTAAGGGGAGATAAAATCCCTGCTGCTTTGCTGGGTCTGTGCACGTGGTTGTCACAACCTGCCTGTGCACATGGGGACAGTGTGTGGCAGTGGCCCCACCGTGCTGCCACCCAGCACAGTCATTCTGCATCACTGAGCCTGGGCACAGCTATTTTGGAACATGTCTGGGGCACACGGTGGCACCTGCACGGCTCTGTGTCACCTCCTGCTCTTGAAAAACATGTCCTAAGGAGGAATCAGTCTGCTGAGGTCAGTCAGCTCTGGGGCTGAAGGGGCTGAGTAACCAACGTGGTGCTCCCTGAGGGGAAGGGTTCACTGGAAACGCTGCAAATTCTCAGCTATAATTGAATTTGATCTCAGCTGTACAGTTACATACAGCCCCTCTTTTACTCCCCTCCTGCTTGAGCTGAAAGTGTCTCTATAAGCCTGCCCCTCAAAGATAATTTCCTTGAGAGCCAGACGTTCCAGACGTGACAGTGATTTCCAATGCCACGTGGAGTGGTCCCAGCCCGTGGCAACAGGAGGTCACTCACACACAGTAAAACCAATGCTCTGGCTGTTCCCTCCATCCTGGAGAGACCAAGGAAGAGATGGATTACTCTCTGTAAGATTTAATTTCATCTTCCACGTACTTGCAATGGACAAAAGTATGGACATGATTACACTTCACAGGTTTTTCTGTGATTTAGAACAAAAATTATTAGCAGAGCTGGCTCAGCAAGGAATTTCTGATGTAATCTATACCAGTTACAGGCAAGGGGTGTGGCAATAGGGAAAGAAAAAGGAGGGCTAAGTGTTTATCCCGGTTGACTGAGACAGAAAACAGGACTGGCAGGATGACAAACTGGCATAACCTTACAGTAGAAAGTGCAGTGATTCCAACAAAAGTTCCAGCCACAATGTGAGGTTTTTAAAAGAGCCAGGTCCTGGAGAGGACAGGTTCTTGGTGCATCCTTCAGCACAGCTAAAGCAGACAGGGGCAAGATCCATATCATAGTTTCTTGAGGCATGGTGGCATTGTGTGTTAAATAAGTGTTAGGAGCTGGTTTTCAGGGGATTGGGAGTGGGGCTGCTAGAAAAATATATCAATGTTAGATACACGACCACTTAATTTCCCCTGTAACAGCACTGTAAAACATTTTTTCATCAGCTCTGTTAGGAACAGTGACAGATGAACCTTCAGCATTTCTGAGGTTTTCTGCAGCTCAGATACAAGTACTTCATACTCTCTGAAGGTTTCAGCAAACTATATAAATAACAGAATTTCCCAGGCTCATATTCCCACCTTCCTTACAATGCAGTCGGTTTTCCTCATCCCTGTTTCCTCCGTGGGTGAGCTGTGGCAGAGATGTTTAATGACTCAGCAGAAAGGGTCAGAAACACAGTTCAGGCTTTCTGTCTCATCACAATGACCTCCAAGAGATTACATGGATGTGCTGGTCCTAAAAGCTTTGATACTTCCCGGGGTCTTGGGTAAACTGTGTAGTCACAGCAGTAAAAAAATTCTATCCACACAGAATTCCAGCCAGTTCTTATAAGGTGCCTGCTTTTTGCTGCATTCAGGATGTGATAT
>JAWWEE010000051.1:13008615-13031115 GCA_035221455.1 Xenops minutus | reverse complement strand
TATACATAGATCACAACATTTTCTGCAGCATCAGCCTCTTAAGTTCACATCTCCCGGTTTCATTTTGAATTTGAAGTTTGAATCAATCCAAAACTGCAAGGCCAAACTCTTTTGAAATTTCCAAGTTTCATCTGCTTTTGATACAAAACTTTCAACCATAAATTGACTTCACACTTTGTAATGAAACTCCAGACTCAGTGAATATTTGTGCTTTTTGTTTTATTGTAAAAGTTTGCCTTCCTGTATGAAAGTACTGCTTTTGCCCCTAAGGCTGAACTTACATGAACCCAATTTAACAAATTTGCTTTAAATAACTTCTTTCAGTGTTCTCTGAGTGCTGCTACAAAAGAAATTGTGTGCTGAGTAGTGGGCTATGATTGCCCTAAAAGAGAAGAATGCACATAACAGGCAGGCATAGATATATTTGCTATTGTAGTTGGCATTTTCAGGAGGAATCCAAACCCATGTGTCTCTTCCACCCTACAAAATGCCTGTTTGGCAGCAGTTTGGTTGGTAAGAGCAAGTAGCTCCACTGGAACATGGTGATGACACAGCTGCCAGTCAACCACTGTTTAATCTGCCTCTGTCGCCCCACTTGGCTTTGCTTTAAAAATGAGTTTCTATTCTGTTGGAACTGACCATCAGTTCCAATCCTGTATCTTTGCAGTCGCTTCCCCAAATTGTTCTTTTGGCCAAGAAATCTAATAACAAATGTGGAAAATCAAGTGTGAACGAACTCCTTCCCTAGGCTGTCTTATTGAAATAACATTTCATGCAAATAATCTCATTAGTGTAAAGATTTTGTTCCCTAGTTTCTACCAGTAACTTAAGTTCCCATGATTGAGCTACGAGCTGCTGTGGAAGACAGGGGGATTTGCAAGGATGACCAGCACAAGAGCCAGCATTAAATAGTCAGAAAGCAGCAAACCCCACATCCTCAGGAGATTGCACCTCATTACCAGGGTGTGTCCTGCGTGGGGAATTGTAGCCCTGGCTTTGGAGCCAGTCAGGCGTTTGTCAAATGTTTCACAAGGTGGGGAGTTAAAAAAAAAGGCAGATTTAATGATAAATAATAACACACTGTCTCTGACATTAAAGGACATCATTGGCTCTCTTCTCTATGGTGTAAATCAAGGTAATGTGTGAATCCTTTAAAAGTAACATGGAATTTAAAATGGAAAATATGAGAAGCTGGTAGAATTACTGCTAAAATCATCCGTTTATTATCTAGGTGTGCTTAATAGCCTGCTAGCTGATGAAAAATCATTTGCTAACCCCATGGAATGGTTCATTTTCCAACTCAATCATTCAGCCATGCATTGGCCAGAGCTTTTAAAAAATACACCTTGTATTACTTCTTTTGTCAATGTCTGGAGATAATTTATAATAGCAATAACTTCCATTAACACACCTACTAAGCAGTTTAGTTACAACAGGTAAGATTTGCGGGTGGACTTGAGATGTTTTAATAGCAAACCAATTATCCCCCAATGAATCCAACATTTTAAAGGGCTTTTTTGGTTGGCCAGAGTTAATTCAGTTATATAGTAATTAATAGACTCAGTCGTTCCTTGGTAATCAGGATCCTGTATATAGATTGGCAGGCTTGTTTCTTCTGTACATTAAGGGAAACTTACATTGCTCTGACAATGCACTTACAACCCTTAATAGAACAGCAGAAAAGGGATCTTAACATAATTAGACTCTTTCCCCCTCTTGCCTTGTTGATAAATACGTGGTGTTTCTGCCATAGATTTTTTCCCAGGCATTTCCCAACTCTTCCCAGAGTAGCCCCTTCCAATTGTTCACGAAGCAACTGGTCCAGGAGCAGGTCCTGCTGGGCTGCCCCAACTCAGGGGGTATAACCCAGTTCCACGTGTGCCAGCCTCTCTCACCTCCCTGGGGAGGTGTAACTGGCACTGCCCTGGAAAAAGGAACACCGGGTTTATTTTCTCTCTGTACCTGGAGGGAGGTGTTTAGGGCAATGCTTTGACACTGCAGCTGGTTACAGCAACTTTGGTGCCAAGGAGAGCACTCCAACACCTCCATCCTGGGCATGTGTCCTCTCCTCTTGCTCTTGGCCACCACACCTGCACTCACTGTTCCCAGCAACAGCCAGTTTGGAGCTGCAGTGGCTGAGGAGCAGCCCTACAAAGAGAGTAAATTCAGTGTAACTCTCTGATCTTGGTTTACCATTTGGCCAGGTGAACACCAGCACGAAGCAAAGGAAGGGACAGGAGCATATGTGGAGCAGATCAGAGGACATGGAAAACTTCTTTTGGTATCAATTAGCCATTAGGTTTGCTCAGCTGGGTACTAAACAAATGAACCCTCTATAGCTGAGATTTAAAGAGGGGAGGCACTCCAAGAATGCCCTTAGCAAAGAAACTGCCTTTTATAGATGTAAGGGTTCCTACATGGTGCTTTTACAGGATATTACAGCTTGAAGTTTAACAAGATAGTTTTAAATTCTGAATATTTTCTTTTGTTCCTTTGATACCAGACATCTTATTAGTGGGGGGAAAAAAGGGGAAAAGAAAAATAGAAACCAAACCTTGAGCATCAGAAATCAGATCTAAGAAGATATTTTTCTTGCTGCTTTGGATAAGTTCACATGTTTTATCACTCGAATCCAAGTCAAAGATGCTTTTAGAAATCCATGGGATTTGTGCAGAACAGGGAGTGTGTGTTCTGGCGATTGATGCTGCTGTCCCATAGGTTTGCTGTGCAGGTTGTTATGCTTAGTTAGTAAGCCCCACATTAAGGCATGTGTGTGCTGAGGGGTTCAAGGATCATAGAGTTTTTTTCACTTTCTTGAACATGATTAGATTTTTTGTCATTTGCATTTTTAGCCACTAAACAGTGATACATTATATTTAGAAAATGAGATGCTCTGAGTGTTAGCAAGATGTGACAGTGACAAATCTTATGAACGTTAATACTGAAACCCATCATAGTTCAAGTCCCACTTGCTGTATTATAGCTTAGTCTAAGGTTTGGGAGGGGGAATATTCTAGTTATCAAGTTGTCACTGTACAAGTGCCATTTTTTGCTCAATTTAAAAACAATATGCAATTGTGGAAGCTGCATTTAGTGGTTATGAAGCCTCTAGAAGAAAGTACAAAAAAAAGTCACTTCCCCAAAGGTCACAAATAAGTCACAAATTTGCAGCTTTTGCAGTGTGTCCTACATACATCTTGTGCCTATGGAGTCTGTACAAATGTACAGCCAACACCTAATCAGGGAAAAATACCTGCTGAGCTCCCTGAGTTGGTACCACTGGTGTTAAGTGTCTGTCAGAGTTTCTATTGTGATCACCCTTTCAGGGATTTATCACTCAGTTCTAATACCTGGCTCCAGGCTAAAAATTGGCATGCAAGAAAGCAGATTTGGTTTAAAGATATATTGAAGCTGCAGAAGTGGGGAAAGTCACCCTCTGGCTTCACAGTTCTGTTTCCAGCAGCGTGTCTGGGTGAGAGCCTGGGGATTTGAGTCTCACTGCAGTTCCTGGGGCCAAGGGCTCAGGATCACACTCTCCTGGGATCCCACCTGCCTGCAGGAGAGGCTGATTTTCAGCTCCAGCCTCTGTGGTCTCGTGCTGGAAGGTTTGGGGGTCAAACATCACCCTGCACTGCATGGAGAGCACTGTTGTTGCACCGTGGTTCACTTTGGGTTAGAATTCCCAGGTACATCAGGCCTTTGTCCTGACAAGGGACCAGAGCTTAGCAGAAGAAAATTCCTCCAAGTGGTACATTTCTCTAGGTTCTGATATTTAACAAAACCCCAAATATAATGTATAACAACAGCTGCAATGCAGGTAAAATAGACCATGGCTCTACAAAGCACAAGCTGTGTTCTGATGTCTGCTGGGAGCTGCTGCTTGTCCCTCGTGCAAGACTCATAGGATAACAGCACTGGCACTTGGTCTCTGGTCATCAGAAGCTGCATTTCCTCTTGGTACTTCCTTCACACTGAGGTTTTGGCCTGACACTTTCTCTGCAGTGCCCTCTGATCAGTCCCTCAACACCCTTTTTTCAGTCCTGTTTTAGCCCAAAGTGCAGGAAGTTTTTTGGACAGAGCAAAGAAGGAAAACAATAAAAAAAAAATCTTTGTGCTAAAGACTTTGTGGGTTAAACCCTGCAGACTTTCCATCCTGGATGTGTCTTTCTGAGTATCCCTCCAGCGACTTCCCTTGGCTGTATGTTATCGGGGGAAAGAGGCTTCATTTTAAAAAAACGAGAATTTGGGAACCAAAAAAACATGTATTCGTGTTAAAAGTCCAGGTTAAACATATGTGGGGATGTCCCAGCCTGCCTCTGGAATCCTGACAGGCACGAGTCTTTGTGTGCTGCAGATATTTTGCTGTTAGTTCACACTGCTGGGTAGAGGCAGCACGGATATATCTACTTGGTTAAAGCTGGGATTTCTACCAGCCAGGGTTTCTACCTTGTGTCTGCAGCAATCTCTCAAGACTGCATTTCAGACTCCACATTTTTGTAAGAGGAAACAAAGCAGATAGCATCCTTTAGCAGGCGTAAGTCCAACAAATGTCAAATTCTGAACAACATTACTTTGTGTCTCTATTTAACATTAAAGCTGATGGCTTTTTGACAGGTTTATAGCTGACAACTTCCATAGCCAGTCATGCAGTTTGAGCTAATTTGATGAATCAACTTGATGTTCTATAGTCCCAGTTGGCTTCAATAGCGTATGTGCTCAATTTTCTGCTGGAGGTCAAAAATAAGCTCTGAAATTTGGCTAATCCCATCACATCCGCAGAACATGTCTGGTGGAATAATCTCTGGACATGAAGTCTTGACTAATGCCAGAACTAGAAAGGAAAACTTAGTAATTTCATTAGACCCATCAATCACGAATCGTGTAGGCACAGCAATCAGGGGTCTCATGTCCAACAATTTACTGGTGAGCTTTCAAATGCTTTAGTGGTCAGGGTAGGAGGAGGAACATTCCTCAAGCCCGGGTCTTGTTCTAGAGGAAAATGGGCCTTATTGTTAATGTACATTCAGAACAAATGCTAACTGACTGGTGGTGGCGAGGGAGAGAATGCCAGGATTTTCTAATTATGTCTTTCTGAAAGGATGGGCTCTGCCATGGCAGGGGTGTGTGTTAGAAATGTCCTGGACTGTGCTGGTTTTAGCACTGCAATTTTTATGGTAAAGTCATTACCAGTCAGGAGACTGAAGCATCTCAGATAACCAAGCAGCAGTAAATGCATGGAAACCTCTAACACAAGATTTAACAGATTTCTCCAACCCATGTACTTGGTCCTTATCCATATTTCATGGTTTTTAGGTTTTGACATTTCAGTCTAACTTGATGCTTGCACTTTTGGGCATTAGCATTGCTCCAAAGTGGAAACTAAAAGCCTCAGCTTTCACGATGGCTTGGCATTGAAAAGGCCCAGAAATAGATGCTGCCATGTTCTGTCATGCTTTGGTAAAGCAGTTGTGGCCAGTGAAGGTTCCAGTCCATGGCCCTCGACTGCACAAGGTGCCCCAGAGGTGCCCTGGCCCTGTCCCAGCATCCCAGTACTGGCCAGTACAAACACTGCTTCCCTGAGACACAGACTGGCAGGCTCTGCAGGGCAGCTCCTGCAGGAACTGTGGAGGTGGATGTGTCTGAGAGGGGCAGTGCTGGGGCTGCAGGCACTGACAGATGCACTCCCCACCTAAGAAGAGTGAAGGGCTGTGCCAGTGGTCATTTCTGCTTTTATCTTGTGTTGAGTGTGTTTTTAACTCTCTGTTGGCAAATCTGTCACAAATGCAATGCAAATACTTGGAGAGGTTTGGCTTTAGCTCTGCTGTGTGCACTGGATTTTGGGGAGCAGGAGGGTCTTCCACTGTGATGTTCTGAGTACCAGAGGGGACAAGAACTATTGACTCCCAGGACACAGGGAGTGCTGGTGTGTTAGGGCAGGTGCTGCTGGAAAGAAATCTCCTCCAACCTCCTCCCCAGCAGAAAGAAGTACTGAGGGCAACATTTCTAAGTCATTCTGAGCAGGACTCAGATTATTCTTGTGTTTGGGTTGTGGTTCTCTTAAATACAAAGATGTTCTTAAATGCAGTGACAAATTATTGTCTTTTTCTGCCTGGGAGCCTCCTAGAAGTCATTCTCTCAGTCTGAATTACCTGATATGTGTCTTGTGACTTTTAGCCATGTAGAGATTTTGGTGTCACTGGAAGTGGCCCTTGGCAGTGGGTGGTACAGATTACAGGGACAAGGAAGGAGGCCTGCAGAGCTGTCCCAGTACAAGGAATCTGCCTCTGACAGAGACACCCACTCTGCACTTGTGCTTTTGGTCACACGTGTCTTATGCTATGATGAGAAGGAACAAAGTTTGGACACCCATTTCTGTTCTGATCCTACTCCTGGGAGGCTGAACACATGAGGTTTTGTGAGAGGACTTCCTTGTTTAGAGGATACTGACCGTGTAAATTGGATGGATGTATACAAACACACACATATACATGTATATGTTTGTGTGTATCTGTTTAATGCAGAAGCACTAGCATGGGTGGGGCCGTTTCCCTGGCCCCAGAGCTGATGACATTCCTGCTTTTGCTGTGTGCCCTGTCCACAGCAGCACATTCCCATCACTCAGCCACCCTTCACCTCCCTCCTTTCTGCCTTATACACACAAGACAGAGCTGAGATGAGTCATGGTCATGGAGCTGTGTTTATTAGCAGGATGTACTGAATCACCAGATTGGATGCAAGAAAAGTATCAAATACACATATATATATACTGTGCATATGTGTGTGTGTGTACTTTTGTATCCTATTTCCAGTGATTAGAGCTGAACTATTACTGGCACTAAATTAGGCAACAAAGAGATCTAGGTCTGGTTTTTTGTTTTTGTTTTTTTGGGTTTTTTTTGCTCTGAGTAGTAATTCACATTACATCAAAGGAGTGGATTTTTAAGAAACACTTTTGATTCTTAACTTGAATTTGTAACAATTTAAATGATTTACAAGGAAAGAGTCATTTGATAAGGAATGACACAGAGTCTGAGCATTTATATGAATACCAAACAATTCTAATGAAATCTGGAGATTGGACTTTTTCCTATCAGCCTTTCAGAACATTTAATTCCCTTTTCTCACTGCCTTCTTCTTGGTGTACATAAATATGTAATATTAGCCTAGGTTCACCTTTGCCTGTTAGTAACAAATTGTTCTCTGTGTATTCATAACTGATGTTTCTGTGGTCAGTCTGTTTTCCTGAAGTTTGCCAGTGTGCTATTTCCACTTGCTTTTTTAGATGGGGGCATTTAATGAGAAGAAACAGCTAAAATAGCCTGAACTAGATTTCTCTGAAGGAGCCTCGTCCCGGGCTGACTGCAGAGCTGGAGATGAATTGCGTCAGCGTGTCTTTGTGGGGCCAGCTCAGCATCCTTTCTTTGCCTCTTGGATTTGACACTGCACGGATGGGCACGGTGCCAGCTCGGAGCAAACTGGGCCCAGAGTTCTTCTCCTTGTTCTCATTGAATCAGCAGCTGTTTGTGTGATCAGCTGGGGAACTTCAGGCGCTGGTGTGGCTGGTCCTGGAGCCTTCAGGAGGACTGGCACAACAGCACTGAAAAATCCGGAAAAACAAGGGGGTTGGTCCCAGTGGTTTGTCCTGTGTGCACTGAGTGATGGGGTCAGCAGTGCTTTAGCACCTTATTGATGATAAGAGGAGGAAATGACATTCTAGCACAAAAATCCCCTGAACTTCAATCGGCCTGGTCTCAAGGGGCTTTTGTGTTCTTGCCTCCATTTTAATTTAAACTTTTCTATGCATGCATTAGTTTGTGGCAAGTTTGAGACCTGTTTACCAGGTAATCTGATCAGCACTGTGACTCACCCTATACTTGAGAAAAAACCAAAATGAGGCAGGGAGGTGGGTAACAGCTTTCAATGTTAATATATTTATATTAGTTGTGAAATATCCTTCCAGAAAGTATCTGTTTGATTTATATGCACAAGAGGAAGATCTGCATGTGTACATGGATCACCTTGGTGTGTTTTCCCTGCTGTCTCTGTGCTTCCAGGGGCCTGAGGTGCTGAGGATGCTCTGGGGCTTCCCTGGGGCACTTTGTGCTGGTGCCTTTGGGCTGGTGGGTTGGGGGGCTGAAGTTGCTCTGGAGGGCTGGGAAGTGCCTATGGATTGTGGAGTGCGTGTCCAAGGAGGAAGGGAAAGCAGAGAGGAGAAGGACATACAACTGAGGAGAGGAGGAGATACAATTGTGTATCCTCCTGGTCCAAAGTCTACTACGAGGCTGGACATGTGATGGAAGGAGAAATACATTTGCTGTAGCAGAAGGGCCCTTCCTCGCCTGTGTTTTGATGTATCTTCAGTGCTTTGTCTCCTTACGTGTTCATAAAACATTATGCATTTGAAAATAGCAGCTTTCCCAGTGCCATATGCTGAGAAATCTTAAGTACAGTCTTAAAAATCATGAGTGGCTTAGGGAGTTAATATTTTTTTTTAATAACACATATTGGATTCTTACAGTTTGCTTTCTACTTTTAGAGCTGGTATGTTCTTGATTTCAGGCTTTTCCCTGTGACCATAAAAGCTGCATGCTTTCTTCTGGTTGTTTTTGTTTTAAATGAAATATGAGAGGCTCACAAAGCTACAGGACTGGGGGAAACAAGCTTTAAAGACAAGTACTAACTATCCTGAGACTGGCGATAAAATAAGTAGAATGGGCTACACTGACAAATGGTCCTGATTTCACACACAGCCCCTGCCCTGATTTATGTGCAGCTCCTTCCTTTGGTTGTGCTCACCCAAACCAGGGGAATTCCAAGGGCAAATGGCCGAGCAGGAGCACCTGTGGACAGTGATCAATCTTCCCCTGCACGCCTGGGATGTGCCTGTGTTTTGCACAGGCAATTGCCAATTCTACGTATTTGCGCATTTGTCCCATAATAGTCGGCCAAATATTTGTTCTTAGCAGCTCCTGTTGCCATATTGTCACATTCCCTGTGGCTGCTTCGGCTCTGACGTCCCATACACTTGTCATTTGAAGGGAACCATAATGCAAACACTTTATAAAAAACCTGAGTTGGCACATCCTTTTTCAGTTCCCACTCACAGGTGTTCCAAAGGAGAAGTCAGTGGCTACCCAGGAATTTCTGATCAGCAGATCCTGTTCAACTATCTCCTCTAGAGTGCTCAGAAATAAAGAACTGAAGAATTGCTACAGTTCTTAAGCCACTAGTGCACTGGTTCTCAGAGGTGTAGGGTGTTATCTCTGGTGACCTAAATCTGCCCAGAATTCAACCTGAAGATTTGGTTTTACAGCAGAGTTTTCCTGCCTGACTAACCTGAAACGTCCCACATAGTTAATAATGCTGGGGACACAAGCCTGTGATAAAACAAACATCATTTTTCTGTTTGCAACATCGTATGAGTATGTTTTTCTCTTTTCAACCAGAAAGGAAAACAATTTAAAAGCCTTTCTGGCTTGGGTAAACTTAAGGAGTTGTGGAGAGCTGCATTCAGGCATCGAAGGACAAACCTGGAGCTTAAGTCCTTCAAAACCCCATATGGTAATTCTTAAGTTTCCTTTTTGCATATGTAACTAACAGATGCTGCAGTGTCTTTAGATTCCTCCCATACCTTCCAAAATACGCACAATATATGCAGCCATTGGAGGTCTGGAGATTATATCTGTCAAGGCTGGCTGCACGTGCAAGAAACATGATGGTAAAATATGTGGCAAGCATGGGAACTGCATGAGCAAGGAGTTCTGGGCTTGAACCCTTCAGATGAGGCTGTCACTGGCCAAGGGAGGGGCTGATGCATTCAGGAAACAGCATCTCTTGCCCCAGGAAAGTCAGATGACACCAGTAAATCATCTCCCATTGAGTTTATTTCCATGCTTTATCTGAGCTGATTCTTATTTGGGTGATCAGCTCTTAAGTATCCTGCACAGCTCCAGAGATAATAAAATAACCTTGAGGCCCCAGAGCAGGTCAGTGTCTCCTTGGGGTGCATTTCAGCCATCTGTGTTATGGTGTGGTGGCACTGATATCCTCTAGAGACAAAATAGTCACAGATAAACGAGGGGAAAAGGAAGGTGATATTTTTAATTCTTTTTAGTGAGGTTGTGGTGGTAAGGAGAGAAATGATATCATTGTCTGAGCCCTTAAATCTTTCTGAATCCTCCCAGGGACATGTAGTTCCAGGGTTTGGACCACACGATACGACTCGGTCGCCAGTTTAATTAAGACTTTGTCCTGTGGCCCCACCCCAGCTGTGATCACAAATGTCTCTGTGGCAAATATGACAGTCGATTACATGTTGAGGGGGTGTTTGAAGTCTTAATAAAAGTCTTTTGTACTTTGTTGGCTGGAACTTTTTAAATCATATAAAAGTTCTTGTCCACATCCTATTGTTCCTCTCTGGCTCTACCTGCTGTGTCTGCCTGGCTGTGCTGGAGGAGAGGCATTGTCTGCTCTCCGAGCTGCTTCACACCGGGCAGGAATTCACAGGCTTTCCAACTTTCTGAGAGTTTTCAGAGGTGCAGCACTTTGTCCTTTTCGCCATCTCCCTCCCTCTCGGTGTGTGAGTGCTGCAGCCTTTCATCACACAGCCCTGCAGCTCCCAGCCCAGTCTGATCACAGGGACCAGGCACACACAGGCAGGGATGTGTCCACGCTGACTGAGGCTGGGTTAGAGCAGGGACTCAGACTGGCTTCCTCCTGGAGACCTTGGCTCTTTTATTCCTTTGCAGAGCATCATTTCCACATCGGGCAGTGCAGGGCACTATTGATCTCCTTTCACCACATCTGTTCACGAGTACTAACAGGCCAGACAGATCCAGATTTCTGAAGACTAAATTAAACTCAATTTTCTGAGTCAGAAAAATATGTTTGTTTCTTAGTTACTGTATGATGTGCTTCTCTGTTGACTTGAAATGTATTCTGTAATCCCATGCATATGTGATTTCTTTCTTGGTACTCCAGAGTGCACTCTATAGATAACACTTTCATGGTATTTTAAATTCCTATATCTTGACTGTTTTCAGAGAAATGAATATGATTTAACCTTCTTTAGAGCAAGGATAAACTTTGAAATGAAAACTAACATATGGTCCGTATGCTATTTTTATAACTTTATTTTATAATTTCTGAGCTGATTCTGAGAGCTGATTATTATTTAACAAGGGAAGCAGGCTGTCAGTGGTGCTGCTGCAGCGCTGCCGTGGATTACCCCCCAGCTGAAGGGAAGCCCTGGAGGAGAGGAGAGGAGAGGAGAGGAGAGGAGAGGAGAGGAGAGGAGAGGAGGGGGAGGTGGAGGTGGAGGTGGAGGTGGAGGTGGAGGTGGAGGTGGAGGTGGAGGTGGAGGTGGAGGTGGAGGTGGAGGTGAGACAATGGCTCCTGGTGACAATGGAAAATAGCTGCTGACCGAGTGGCAGGGAGAGCAGCAGCTGCAAGATTGCTATCTGCCTGTTGTTGTGTGTTTGGCATTTCAAGCTTTGGGTGTTGGGATTGTATTTACCTGGAAACATTTGTGGTGTGTCCTACCTAAGGATCCAGCTCCTTCCATAAACAGGAACAGCTACAGATGAAGACATGGCTTATGAAAGACAACAACAGAGCCCTTTCTTACCCCTTTCCCTCAAGCATGCCAAAACCAACCACACAAAAGTACATCCCAACAGGCATCTTGCACACAGGGAAGATCCTGCCAAAGGTGATTTCTTAGGGAGTGCTGTGAGGAATACAGAGTCACAGAATCATTCATGTTGGAAAAGGCCTCTAAGATCATCGAGTCCAACCTGGGACTGATCTCCACCTTGTCAACTGGACCAGAGCACTCAGTGCCACATCCAGCTGCTTCTTGAACACCTCCATGGATGGTGACTCCAGCACCTCCCTGGGCTGTCTATTCCAATGTTTAACAATTCTTTCTGTGATGGAATTCCTCCTGATGTCCAGCCTAAACTTCCCCTGGTGCAGTTTGAGGCTGTGTCCTCTTGTCCTGTTCTGGTTGCCTGGGAGAAGAGGCCGAACCCCATCTGGCTACAACTTTTTTCAGGGAGTTGTGGAAAGCAATGCAGTCACCCCTGAGCCTCCTTTTGTCCAGGCTAAAGACCCCCAGCTCCCTCAGCTGCTCCTCATAGGACTTTCTAGGCCCTTCACCAGTTCCACTGCCCTTCACTGCCCTGACACTCTGGGCAGTGTACAAAAGCCTTCTTCAACCTTCTTTTTCTCATGCCCTCGAGCATTTGGCTGTTGCTGTTTCAGAGAGGAAATCTTGGAATTCAATGAGCGTTTCGGTTCCAGAGTCATTAAGGAAAACAAGGGTTTAAAAAGGAGAAAAATAATGCCAATAGCTGGACATGGCTTGGGGACCAGAGAGAGCTGGCTGCAACCATCTGCCCCATCAGAGATCACTTGTGCAGCTCTAAGTCACTTGGTCTCTCAGTGCCACTTTCCCATTTATAAAAGAATGGGGCTACTCTAAGTCAGAAATGTTACAGTGATAAATACATAAAAAAGTTCTACGTAACTCAGATATTTTTGTGAACAGGAGCTTAAAATAAGTTAACCACAGACAGAATCTGTGGTGTTCAAAGTTTGCAGTAACTCTGGAGATTGCAGCTGTGGACAGGAAGCCCTCGTGTTTTCAGAGCACGTCAAGATGTGCACAAAAGGTCACTGTGAAATAGGCTGTTCTTCTGAGCCCCAGGGAGGCATGGCAAGAAATAATTTCAGCTCTTTGCAGACATTTAATTACATACTAAATCTGCATCGAAGCTATATATGCTTGTGAACCCAGTATTTGCCATATCCACACTGTAAGCATCCACTGCCCGTGGATACACTTCTGTATCCCCATCTCCACCAGCTCTGCAGGAACATGAGCATGGTGGCAGGCTTGCTGGAGGTGTATCCCTGTCCTGACTGTGGAAATAATTGGGATTTTTTCAATTCTGCTTCCTGGAATACAGGGAAAAGCCTTATCAATATTTGCATGTCTCTTTATGGTATTGTTTGTAGTCATGAAACATTGAGCTCAGGTGCTTGATACACTTCTTGGTTAGCACAGCCCTTGGTTCAGTCCTAGCCAGTGTCAAACCACAGAACCAGTACAGAGCACAGTCTGGTTTCACTGGTGCCTGAAATGATGGAGGGATGCAATTCAGGGGCTGTCAGAAGGAAAGTAGGCATGACAGAAGGAAGATACCCATTGCGTATTGCTGTCATTGCAGATTTCTTTTCTGCATAGCAATAAAAAGGAAGGGGCACACAAAAATTAGGCCTGGAGTGATCAGCAGTAGATCTGGAGTGAAGTCAAGAGGAGGGTTACGTTCCTCAAGCTATGCTTGTTCAGTGCCATCAGAAAACCAGCTTTTAGTCAAAAATTAATTTATTTGGAGGTTACAGGTCAACTGTAGGCTCTGTGTTGAAGGAAGTGCATTAATACATTGGTTTGCTTGTGCATAATGGTAGCTACTCTGAGATAACAGACTTCACAAGCTTTAGCAGGGCCACTGATAGCACTCATGCCTAGACTTTGTCAGCTGTGGGGTGGGCTTGAAAGCTAATGCAAACACACAACCCCCAAGTGGTACGAGGAAGTCCTTCCTGGTGTTCAAAGTCCTCCTAGAACTGCACTGAAAAATACATCATTATTTGCCTGCCTGTTTGAGGGCACTTCCAAAGGCTCCTTCTGGTCGTGATGAGCCCTGCAGAAAGGGGTCACCTGGAGCAGCTGCTCCTTTTCTGTTTAGCTAAGGTTACCTGTGCCTTGTGGCACAGCAGCTCATGCCACAGGGGGAGTTATTTATTTAGTCCAGGTCTATCCAAATTTCTTTAAGTTTTATTAAGGGAGTGTGTGACTCAGCTCTGAGCTTGTCTCCATTTCTCAGGAAGCCACACTTGTAACTCTGACCTGTATCACTCTGCCAGCATCCAGGTTCAGTGGATCTGCTTCCAGCCTTTCAAAACTGCTGGTGCTCATGAAAATGACAGGCTGAGAGAGGTTGGGCTGTCCAACCTGGAGAGGAGAAGGCTTTGGGGAGACCCTAGAGCACCTTCAAGTACCTAAAGGCGCTTTAAGAGAGCCAGAGAGGGACTTTTGACAAGCGCATGGAGTGATAGAACAAGGGGGAATGGCCTTAAACTGAAGGAGGGAAGGTTTAGAATAGATTATGGGAAGAAATTCCTTATTATAAGGGTGAGGCACTGGACTTGAGGTGTGGACTCCCCATCCCTGGAAGTGTTCAAGGCCAGGCTGGATGAGGCTCTGAGCATCCTGGTCTAGTGGAAGGTGTCCCTACCACGGCAGGGGGGTTGGAGCTAGATGATCATTAAGGTTCCATCCAACCCAAACCATTCTGTGATTCTAAAATTACATTTTAACAGGAGACTGTGAATAGGTTACTAGAATTTTGCATAGTTTACTCAAACCTCAAGTGTGGTATCAATTAACTTCAGGCTCTGTTAGGGGGAAATTGTTTCATTTTAAGTTTAAAAAATATCATTGAAAGCTAGTATAATAACTGTTTGCACAGTGAAGTCACTATCCATGACTGAGCTTTGAAATAAAACACTAAGATGAAGAAAGCAAAATGGTGGGTAGTAAATGTGTTCATTTAAATCAGATTTGGCTCTGAGTATATTTTTTTTCATTTGTTATTCTCAGTGGCCTCGGTTCTGCAGATTACTCATCAGTACTCTGGCCTCAATCCAGCTAAAGTACTTAAGTAAGTGCATAACTTTAACTAACACAAATAATCCTGTATTCAATGCCAGCGAACCAAGACCCACATAAATGTGGGCTCACACTTTCTTCTTTTCAATTCACTCTGAATTAGTGGATGCTTACCTGTTTTTTACCATTAGTATTATCTTAATCTGTTCTTTGTTTTTTGTTTTTTTTTTTAATGTACACTTCTCACAATGAAATATCTATTGTAATCATGCTCGTTACCTGATTGCTGCAGCTCTCTCCAGCAAGAATTCCCCCTTGCCTTTTACTGTGACCTTCAGTGTGATAAAAGGTTGCTCCTATTTCAAACAGCCTAAGGAGCACTCGAGCACATGTGTGAAAACAGCTAAAGTATATCCTTTTGAACATATACCATGACAAATATTTAAGACAAGAACACTTAAAAACTCTGGAGTAGATTAAAACTAACTGGCACCCCTGTGTTTGCAGTCAGGTAGAACAAGTGTAACATCTGTATCCTAAACAAACTCAGGTTAGTTCCTCAAAAGTACTTGACTTTTTTGAACTTTGTGTTCAAAAGGACAGAATTAAAATGTTGGGCTGTTTGATTAATAATGTGTCACGCTGATAATTTTGATTTGGACTCCACCTATGTTCTCCATGAGTAATCTGAGGCAGGAATGCTGGCCACAAAGGCCTGTCTAGAGAATGCCTCTGATACTCTTGACTCAAAACTCCACCTTATCTGAAGAGCAGAGTGATACAGGATCAGACACACAGCTACAGATTGGAGGTTATGTAAACAAACCCTGCCCCTTCTCCACTCCTGCCTTCACTTCTCTCTAAGAATTTAGCTCGGGATCTAGACAATTCCTTCATCTTTTACTTTCTTCGACGTTTATTTTTCAGAAGTGCTTAACTCTTCCCTCACTGGTACCATTTTTTCCCCTCAAAGTGAGGTGTTCCAGGACACTGTTTGTGTATAAAACAGGTTTTTTGTTTCTGGTGTTAGATCAAAGGAAGTTTTGGAAATCTATCCTGTTTCTCAATTAAGTCGGGAACAAAACTCACGGGGATTAAACTGCAAGTTCATTTCCATAGAGAAGTACTTAGGAAGGGCTTGCCATTAAAAATGGGAAATCACTCTGCACATGCAGTTCATGTTATCTTCAGGGTAAGAAGATTTCAACACTCAGTATTGCAGTGAGAATTTAGTAGAAATGCAAGTTGTCCATTTCATCATCTTTCCCAGTGCTGAATGCATTCCTATATTCTGTGTTTTTTTAAGGATCTGGCTAAATTTTATTGTTGCTCCATTTATGTTATCCATTTAACCTACTAAGGATCCCCAACTGTGACTGCCTATCACTAATAATTAACTCTGTACAGTAATTAATATTACAGCTACTGTTAGGTGGCAAGATAGCTGCAGCAGGAGGCCAGTCAGTAGTTATGAAGTGTAAAAGCAATATATAGTTGTTCTGCATTCCATGCCAAGACTCCTGCTCAGGACCACTGGGTAACTCATATTCTGGTGATGCTGGGATCGAGTAAAAAAATCCTTTCAGAGCAGAGTTCTTATATGATGGCAAACCCTGTTTGAGCTGTTTTGCAGTGAAATCATTGGAGCTTCTTCAGCCTCGCCATCCAGTTTTAGAAGTAAGTTTAGACTAGATGCAGTTGTTCCCTCCCTGTTATTCCTGCTGCAGGGCAGCTGTGTCCCTAATTCACTGAGGGCCTTGCAGACTGGGGACAGAGCCCCCAGTGACACCAGTGAGGATCCAGTGCAGTGCCAGTGCACAGTGTGTTGCCAGTGCCAGGTTTTTTAATGGGGCTTGGTTACTGTGATCTCAGCTGTAACCACTTTCATTTACACTTGTTACGCACTGACGTGATTAGAGCATTTAATATTTCAAAAGCCTTTTAAGACTAAAGCAATTTTTATTGCATTCCTTCCGGGCACAGGAAGAAAAAAAACTACAGCAAAAAAATAATAAATAATCCAGCATTTGGTATGAGGCACCTCCTTCCTTCCTGGTTGGTTTGGTGCTGGAGCAGAGGTTCCTTAGAATAAATGGTAGAAAGTACAATTCCTGCTCAGCTGCTCCGTTCCCTCTGGGTTTTGGGGGTGAGGAGGGCTGTATGTCAGATTGAGCTCTGCCTGGGGACAGACCATGTTCCCAAAGCACCCCATGGACTCAGGGATTGCCACTCCACACCAGCCTTTCCACCTCGCAGGTGGCATTTTTAAATCCTGCCGGGATCCAAGCTGGGATCCTGAGCTCAGCCTCCCTGACTGGAGTGCACTCAGCTGTTGTAAACCACTGGTATCAGTTATCACACTCCAGCAGAAAACAAGTGGGAGTTTAATTTACGGTTTAACCAGCAGATTAAACCCTTTTTTTTCCCTGATAACTCATCTTTTTCCATTTCACAAATCAGACTGAATTAAAGCAAAAATAAGCAAGAAGTGCTTTAAATCAATTTTGCACAAACAGATTGCAACAGACTAAACATATCTATGACATACAGTTGGACAAATTACTAGTTGTTCTTTGACAGCCCCTCAGGAGAAGAGTTGTGAACTACTTCAATTGCACATAACTGTAATTGTAGTAAGGAGCACTAACAAATGGTGGGAAAATTACCATTTGTAGTTTACTCCTGCATTCAAAATGGCTTTGCCTTGATTTGCATTTAGATGGGAATTCCTTCTGTCGCTCTTCAATCCATTAGGTTTTATAAGGTAGGTAGCTTTTTTTTCCTTCTGAAGTACTGGGAAGGGCACTCAGTTTTACTGCTGAGCTGAGCCGTGCAGGTGGCGCCCCAGCATATCCATATTAAGCCATCAGGAAGGAGAAAGGCAGCCCTGAATTTACCTGGAAATGCCTATTTCTAAATAAAGCACAGGTAACATTTTTGTTGCAATGCTTGAATAAGTCTGTTCCACACAGACTTGTGATTTGCAGCAGCATTTCTTTTTTTAGGTTGTTCTTCCTATTCTTACCCAGTCACCAAAGACTAATAGGCAATCTTTATTATTATTCAAACAATCTTTGCTTTAGAATTTTCCTAATACAGAATTAAGGCTACTTGTTTGGGGGGAGGGAGGAAAAGCAAATTTACATTTGTATTAGATTGTTAGTAAACTGGCTTTTGTACAAAACATACATATAAAGAATTCTCATTGAATTATCATACTAAGACTAAATGTATTTTCCTAAAGACTGGACAAAAATAGAACCGAAAGTAAGGCTGGAAGGGACATTAAAAATTCATTTGCCCCCACAGCACAATCAAGTATATGTAAATAATAACCAGCAAATGTTTTGTTTTAACGTGTTGCTAAAAACCTCCTGGGATGGAGATTTTACAGTTTTTTCAGCAAAACGTGCTGGTGCTTCACTGTTGGTACATTCAGAAAGTTCTCCAAAGTCCAACCTAAGAATTCCTTGCTAAAGGCTAAGTAAACAACTTCTCATCCCATAAGCAGTGGACACAGAAGGTAGTTAACCACTTTCCTTCTTGCAAAAACACATTATTTTATATACTGTCACAGTATTGCCCTTCAGTCTTCTCTTTATTTTTCTTTTTTTTTTCCCCCTTCCTTTTTAGATGAAGAAACTGGGAAGTTTTCAAGTCCTTCTTTGCAGGTCATGTTTTCTGAACTCCCAGATCATTGTTGTTCCTTTTCTTTGGACTCTCTTGGTTCATTCTTGAGTTTAAACCTAAAACTGAATGCAGTATCCCAGCTGGCACCTAACCAGGGAATGTGTAGAACAGATTCTCCGTGTCTTACCTATAACACATTTGTAGATGGTGTGAATTTTTTATTTTCAAGAAACTGACATTGTAGTCTCACTTTTAGTTTCACTCTCAGGTCTTTTCCTTGCATGACTGCTGCAAGTCCCCATTTTCTTTTTGCATTTGATTATTGTGTAACGTGTTCTACTCACCCATATCAAAGTGCACCCTGATTTTCAAAGCATTGCAGTAATTCTCAAGATTATTTGAAGTACTAAGGCTGTCCCTAAAAGAGGAGCTTCTCTTGCTGTTGGGTCATTTTGAGTCATTCGAAGATGTGGTCAGGTTATTCATTATTTCTTCATCGAGTCATCAGTGGAAACACTGAAGATGTTAGACAGAACAGAGACTTATGTGGAACCCTCTCTTAAACTCTTCCAATCAGATAAAGAAGTCTTTCTACCTTCCTGGTGAATGTTATTGTGACCTTTAGCAGTTGTTCCTGGCTTTCTCCTGTGCCTGCCACGCGAGATGGTGCCAAAAGCCCAGTTAACTCGTGCTGCATCTGCTCACCACGGCACTTCCAGCCCCTTGCTAAAGAGACTGAGGGTGGCTTGGCATTGCTTGGACACTTTGGCTGTTCGTGGTGATCCTTCTTTCCTCTGTCTACTTAAAATGGGTGCAGTTGTTCCCTTACACATCTTGGAACCAAAGCTGCACTGAGGAGTGTGAGGTGTCTTGGCTCGCTGCCCCCACCTTTCCTCAGGTATCCGTGCCATGAACCTGAGCAGGTGGAGGGGCCATGATCTAGTCAGTCCAGAGACTGCAAATCATGATATCTTAAGTACTTGTGTAAAATGGGCCATGTGAAGGATGTCCCAGAAATATTAGATTCTCCCCTGGCTGCAGAAGCAGCAGCCCAGGGTAACTTGTTCAGCATGAAAAGCTGCACAGTAGCTGTGGTTCAGAGCATGGGAATACAGCTGGTGTGATGCCTGCCATGGACAGATCCCTATCCCAGTGGATGCATTCCTGCCAATTCAGGGAGGCAAGATGGCAGGAAACTATATAAAAAATAGTCTGCTGGTGGTAATTGTCCACATCCCTGAACAATCCCTGTGATTTAAATACTTGGCATGTTCTTATGAAAATAATGGGATTCCTTTAAAAGGACACAGGGCTAAAAGGACTTCTAGATTATCAAAAAAAGGAAACAGATTATCCAATGGCATTTAACGGATTCATGATATATAATTTATAGGATTGATTTTTACTTCTACAGAGTATTAGTCACTCCTCTCTCCCTTTGCAGTAGGAAGCTAAAGAAAACAGACAAAATAAGCAGTTAGCTATTAAAATTTACATTCTAGCCTCTAGATTTGCTAAAACTCCTTTGGTTTATGTCCATCTTTTATGACTTTTGCTGCTGTATCAACCGTGAGTTGTTTTAGTTTGTCTGTACAAAGTTTGCTGCCAGTGCTGTGTTGTAGGTCCATGCTTTTTGGCATAAATAACGCCCTTGTAAACACATGGAAAAGTAGGAATGTATTCAGGCAGCTTTGGTTTTGCATGTATTTCTCCTCTAGACTTTCCTCTATAGAGTTTATTTGGCCTGGCAATATTTAGCATACAAAGTACATTCCGTCTTGTCGCAGTGGGTATCTCAAACAGTTGAAATGGGTTACCTGAAATACCCCGACAGCAAACTTTTAAAGCATAATTTGGACAAATCCCTTGGTTATAATTAAGAGAAACCTCCTGTGGCAGTAGAACAAATAGTCACAAAAAACCCCCAAAACAGGTATTGAAATTTTCCAATACACAATATCATCCTGGTGGAAATTACAGGGGCTTTGAAAGACAGATTTTTTCCATATCTTTAGCCAGTAATGCTTCTGTAAAATGACAGGCAGAGTTTGTAGAGAGGTAATACTGTTAAAAATATCTTCTAATTTGTCTAATCCTATCTACGATGAACAGGACAGTGTTTTGACCATGACTGAAGCTGACTTAGGAGTGGGTTGTTTCCAGAAGGTGTGGTCCCACTGTCCCTCCTGCCCTGGGCACTCCATGTGCCAGTGCTGATCCAACTGCACAGTGAGTTGGATCAGGAACTGATCTGGATAAAACCCAATCTTTTCTTTCAGTCCCTTTGGTTTTCAGCTGCATCAGTTTCCTGTTCTGACTCACTGTGTTGCCTACAAGCCAAAAGGAGCCAGAATGCAAAGCGAGGAACGCCATGATCAGCAGCTTGTTCCAAAATGGGTTTAAGCAAATTGTGAGACTGCAGGCAGATTGAAAGATGGAGTTTCAGCCTTTAGTTCTCTATTTCCTGTGATTTTGGTTCTTTTTTTTTTTTTTTTTGAGCAGTGTGGATGGCACAACATCGCTGTAATGTTTCCATTACAAATCTCTGTTATATATTGAATTACTGCCTTTTTATTATTTTGAGTTTCTCACAGTCCTCTTGGTCCGGATGTAGATTGTGCCACTATAAAACCCTGATGTTGCAGTGGGCTCTGAGCAGTGTAGCACGAAACAGGCTTAGCTGACTTCTTACAAACATCTCGTGTTGTGCAGCAGGTGAAACACAGAAAGTGCACACCTTTCAATACTCAGTGTCACTACAAACCACCTCAGAGCTGTATTTCCCCAGGGCTGGTATTTACTAGATAATTACGGGGGGTAAATAAAACCAAAGAAATAAAATCATAGCAGTTATCTCCAGTCAGATGCGTTGCCTTATTCTCCTCCTTCTTTGGCTGGGAAAAGATGTTAAAAACTCTGATTACTATCAAGGTACATGATAAGAGTGATAAATTATTTAGAGCTTTTAAAGCTAGTTACTGGAGATAACTGAAAGCTCCCAAAGCATTTTAATGAGTAGGCTGGAAATATGATAAATTAATATGAACTGCTTTGGTATCTTGTGTGACTGGTCAGTTAGAGCATTTATTGAAATCCTTTTAAAAATACACCCAAGAAGGAAATGTTGTAGGATTTTCTTTTCAAAGGATCTTTACAGTAAAGAACTGGATATTGTTAACTCTGTCATATATCCTTAAAAGTCTCCCTAAAAAGAGGCAGGTTGGGACAGAAAAGCTGTCACCAGCAGTTGTTTCCTTCTTGAAACTCCACTGGCCTGGGAGACCTCTGTTTTTCCATCATTTCTGGCTCTCTCCTCCCATCGTGCCTTTAATCCTAATGATCTCTCATACTCCCCTATGTTTTATGCACATCCCTTTGCTATCCTAAATCCTACCACCCTTCCATTCTTGAAGGACTTGCCGAACTTTTGGAGCTTGAGCTTCCCCTTGGGACCAAAAGCTTTCCCCGTGACGGCCGTGGCTGCCCTGGAGCACCACGAAGTGCCTGCCCACTGGACGTGTCGCTATTGCCACAGCAATAATGGGTTTTCCCCTCCTGCAGCATCCCTGTCTGAGCCGGGCTGGTCCTGCTGAGCTCCCCGGGCAGCCCCTGGGCATCTGCTCATTAGAGTTAAGGAAGCCGAGCTACAGCTTTGTAAATAAATGGAAATGGTGACTCTGTGGCGAATATCTCCTTATTTCGCTCGGTTCTGCTGCAGTGTGGTAGGGATGCAGGCAATCGCATCCCCGCTCAGCCGAGCCCCGCTGCAGACACCCCAGCCGGGGCGCCGGCATTCGGCATCAGCTCGGATCGAGGCTTAATCTGGGATTGTGTCCAATGGGACCGAGCGCGGCAGTGCCGGGGATGGGGGTACCCTGGGATGGGGGTACCCCGGGGATACTCCGGGGATACCCCGGGGATGGGGGTACCCCGGGATGGGGATACCCCGGGGATGGGGGTACCCCGGGATGGGGGTACCCCGGGATGGGGATACCCCGGGATGGCGGTACCCCGGGATGGCGGTACCCCGGGATGGGGATACCCCGGGGATGGGGGTACCCCGGGATGGGGGTACCCCGGGATGGGGATATCCCGGGGATGGGGGTACCCCGGGGATACCCCGGGATGGGGATACCCCGGGATGGGGGTACCCCGGGATGGGGGTACCCCGGGGATGGGGGTACCCCGGGGAT
>JAWWEE010000051.1:12947767-13008515 GCA_035221455.1 Xenops minutus | reverse complement strand
AGGAGAGGAGAGGAGAGGAGAGGAGAGGAGAGGAGAGGAGAGGGGCTCTGTGCCCCCCCGAGTGCTGGGCTGCACGAGAGCCCGGCAGTCTGGCACTGCTCCTGGCACCGAATCCACTCACACCTTCCTCTCCTAAATACACTGCCTGTCACGCTGCATTAGATTTCTTCATGATCCACTGCACTCCCTGTGTGCTTCCTTGAGGAGATCCTCCATGCTCTGTCAAAGGAGACCTTCCCCCTTCCCTCCCTTCCTCATCGTTTCTGGCTTTGCTTGTCCCACAGATGCCAACCCTGGGATTGCCCAAGAGGTCCCCAAGCCACCCCTGGCTTCCCAGAGCTGCAGGACCCATGAAATCCACTCGTAAATGAACCCTGGGGTATTCTTGTAGGAATTCAGCTGCATTCCCGTGGTTCTGCTAACTATAAAGAGTAAAAATGCAGAAATAAAAAGCTGTAAAGGAACCTTCCACCTCGGAGGAGGCAGAGGATACTGTGCAGCCATTGGCCTGGCTGATCTATCAGGGAAGCAGGGGTGGATAAATGTGGATGTGCTGTCAGAAACATGTGAGGAATCCATTTGCACATTACTATGGAAATTTTTTCTCAAACAAAAACTTCAAGTACAGATGTCTAAGTGTTGCAGGCCCTGCTATTTCATCTTTTGTGTGATGTTGTCTCTATTCCCAGTAGACTCCAGGACTACACCTCAACTTCACTGCTTCTGCATACAAATACTTGCCTGAAATCTATAGTACATTGTAAGGTCACTTGCAGCTATGCCTGGAAAAATCAGACAAAAATCTGAACAAGTTTTCACAATTGAAATTAAGTAGGTCAAGAATCCATCTGGCTTGTCTGGTAATGTGCTCCTCACGCTAATGAGATCTTGAGAGAAGAACCCCATGTGTGAGGTTGCCAAGGTGAGCAAACCTCCTCATTACAAACCCATGAACAGCAGTAGCAGAGCCTGAGTTTTGTTTTATCTTTCCCCAACAACGTACTCTAAAAATGCTCTACCCTGCCTCTGAAACTTTCTGGAATAGGTAGAAGTATTAACTTCTGTAATTAACTTCTCTGATGTATTCCTTCATCTTAATGGGTGGGATGACCAGGCATAGATACTCATGTACTTACCTTTCATTTGTATCTTCAAATAGATAAGAAAGATGTATTAAGTGATTAGACTATGCAGGATATGATGTTTATCCCATAGCTGATTATTCCATAGGTGAGTTAAGACCTCATTAAGACTTTGGTGTCAGGTCTAGTGCTGACTTGCACGTTGGATAAAATCATTTCCCATGGAATATAGGTTTTATGAATCATTAAGATATAAAGCACTGTTACAAACCCTGCCATGGAATAGGTATTATAGAAAAACAGGAATACATAGTCATAAGGATATATAATTATACGTATATGTGGGTATATATATAATGTTTAGTCTAGACATCAGTATAATTATGCACAATAAGATGTGACATCTGAGATTCATGTGTGTTATAAATCTTTTTGAAAAGGGAAATGGTTAAGTCTGGGAAAATATTAATTTTTGCCAGCATTTCTCTGCCTCAGTGCCTTTTTAGATCTGAGTTCTGAAAGAAGACAAGGCAAATCATTTATTCTTGAGCCATTTTCGTTTAGTGTCCATCTTCTCATGTGGTCCAAAGGCCACCAGTTCACTCTTTAATGTGCAGATGAAGCAAACTCTTTTGTTGTCCTCCATCAGAAGGCAGAGAGCTTGAGGCTGAGGAGTTGAAAGCCATGGCTGCATGGGCTGAAAATAGAGCTGGACAGTAGAGGCTGTTATTTATAATATCACTGCATCTTTTTCCTAATGGAACTTGTAGGCTTGCTTGGAGAGTCAGGACAGGACATGACAAGAACAGAAACATTAAAGAAGTTATCTCTCAAATATTCATATTTGCAGCTGCTTTGGCTGGCAAATGAAGGGCCAGATTTCAAAACCTGGCCAGCATCTTTATGCTTGTAATTTGCAGGAGAATGTGAATGGAATTAATTGTGGGTGGAATTTAAACTATTTATTTGTCTTAAGAATTTAATTTTGGGGAAAGAAAACAGACATTTTAGCATTTAATGCATGTTCCGGGTTCAGTCACAGAGCTGAACCTGCAGGGCTGCAAGAGCTGGGGAGGCCCAGATAAGGCCAGGATGAAAATGTTGTTCCAAATAAAACCCTTCAAGGTTAACAAATTGCCAGACATCTCCAATAATGTAGCCAGCATATTGCTTGCTCACAACTGAGCTTTCTGCTTTGCTGGGTTTAACTTGCCTTGACTAGTGTTGAAGGTTCAAACCAGCTGGGGACCACAGAGCTTTATATAATTAAACATTAAACTGGTTAGTGGGGTTGGAGCTGTTAAACACACCGAACTGCAGGGCGCTCATCGAACAGTGTGTTTATCTCATTTGGCATGTTATTTTAAATATACCCAAGAAAACAGCAAATGCAAAATGCCACGGGTGACAGAGGGACTGCAGAGAATAAGCAGAGGACACGAGATGTTGAGCTGCTGAAAGTTTGCATCTCTGCAGACAAGGGGAGATTCACGTGCCGTGTCAACTCTCCGATGCATCCAGCAAATTCTTCTGACACCAGTGCAGCAGGAGGGGAGTGCTTTGTTGTGCATCCTGCGAGAAATATTACGGACTGCACAGCAAAGAAAACACACAGGGCCGGTCAATATTTTTCTTGAATTTACTCCTGGTGGTGCAAGCTCTGCCCAGAGTATTCCATTTATGTTTGGAGCTCTGCACTATATCATTGTGCTGCTCTGGAAAGGAAATTTATTCCTGAAAAAGAATGGAAGGTTTTTCTTGTACCATAGAGTGTTGTCTGAGGGATTAAGTGATTTTTAATTTTTTATTTTTTTTTAAATTTGATGTGCAAACAAGAAAATAAAGTGATTGCTTCATTTCCAGACTTTATTGCACTTTTAAAAGGGTTTATTTATTTATTTATTTACTGGATTTCAAAGTAAAATGTCACTTGTCAGATTAAGATTTTAGAGGAGTTCCATCTGAAAAATAGAAAGAAACAGTTTTGACTTGATAGAACTTGAGGGTCTTTGAGTTGCTTTTCTCCCATCCCAACATTTGCAAATCTTGCTCCTCATCTGTGACTAATTATGACCACGAATGTCATTTTTTGGTCAGCAAACTCTGTGCATGAAAAGTTTCCTGTAGCCCAGCACCTGCAGAATGTGATTAAAGGTCTCCTCGGTGTTAAGGGAGTCACCCCAGCACGGGACAGGGGATTTATGTCCCTGGGGAATTTGGGATTGCTGTGAGTGTGTCAGAAGAACCTAAGGAAGGGAGATCTCACACCCTGAGTGCCCTGTTGCTCCCACAGCTCCTGACTGGAGGGTTTGTGGCTGACCACGGCCCGTGGAAAGCCAATCAAGGGGATGCTGAATTCCTTACTCCAGCTCAGCTCCATGTCTGGGAACAAGGATGGGCCAAGAAAGAGTAGAAGCCAATGAAAATACTCTGCCATTCGTTCCTGGTGGTCTCCTGTCACTCTGTAGATCATTTCATTAAACATAATTGTCCTGCCATTTTATGCAGTTCAGTCCTTTTCTTCCAGTTAATTCTTAGGAGTAAGAATGTAGAATGACACAATAGTTGAAAGAAAATTATTAAAATAGTTGATCTTTTGAAAACTTCCCTGTTCAATCCTCTGAACCTGAAATTTAGAGTAGGAAGAAGCAATCTTTTCTAATGACCCATTGGTTCATGTTTTCAGGAGGGGAGTTTTAAGCTGTGAGAACATACAACTTTTTTTCCCAGGAAAACTGATATATACTTAGAACACTAAGTATGGCTACTAATAACACACAAATGCTTTAAACTTTTAAATCTCTTTGGCTCCATTCAGCAGATCAGTGTGGTGGTTGAGCTCATTAGTATTTGAGCAAATTTGTTACACTTTTAAGGGCTGTTTTGGAAAGGCCTGGCCAGGCGGATGCAGTGAATTCCAGATGCTAATGGCACCATTTATCACGACAGAGCTTTTCACCATAATGCATAAACCTTTCCTACATGGGAGTTTTACTGTGCATTCAATTGCAGTGCAATTCTCTGCTGGGGCAGAGGAAATGAAGAACTTCAGCAATGTAAACACACTGGGAAAGGCTCTTAGGTCTGGGTGACTCCTGCAGTGAAGGACTCATTTCCACAGAGTTTGGTTCTGCTGTAACAGAGCAGGGTAACTTTGGTACTCCCAGTTAAATCATCTGTCCACGTGTCTGTCTCTGGTGTTTTCCTTTCTGAAGCATCTGAGAATCTTATACCCTATCAAAGCTTCTGAAAAATGAAAATACCTTGGGTTTTCTTAGAAGTTCCTTATAGATTAAATTGCTTTGGCAAGAGGCACCTTTCTGTTTGCTGTTTGTTGGGTCGTGCTACACAACCAAGCTCATGTTGACTAATATTTAAGTGTTATTTAGCCTATTTGCTCTCTGTAGCTGCAGTGTAGCTTACTTTTATCCTACCAGAATTCTTCTTCTCTGTGGTGTTTGGAGTAGTATTAAAAGTAAAGAACTGACTGTGCAAAGAATAAAAACCATTATTTTGAGATCGATTGTGTGAAGGCCAGTATTAAATGGAAAACAAAAATACAGAAAGAATCAAATGATTTAACACACTTCCTATCTCCCAGCTTGCATTCTAATATTCTAATATCTCAGAATTTTCCAGTCTCCTTGACATTTGGAAGTGATCCCTGTGAAACCAGCCTGGTGTCTGAAGCAAACAGCAGTGACCACAATGCTCCCATTCCCTGGACCCAAGACTTTTCATCTTTCCAGACTCTTGTAACTTGTCAGATTAAGCTGACACTTGAAAATGTAACAACTGCACTACAAAAAAGAAAAAAAAAGGAAAAAAAATAAGAAAAAATAAAAAGGGGTTGCATATTCCCTGTTCTGGAAAACAATTAAGTATAGCTGTAATTTTACCTTTGTTCACCATAGTGGCAGCAGCAGCTCCAGTTTGTACTAACTCGCAGTCTGAGCAAAGCTGTTCCCCACGTTGGTGTGAGATCATGGGATTCTTTTCCTTTTCCTTGCCTGTTTTATTCCAAATACAGTTGGCTTCAGGTTCTCATCTCCTGTTATTTACAGTGCAAGAGTTCTGGGCCCTAATGCTACAAATGTTCCTGCATGTTTAACTACAATCATATGAGCACTCCCAAACTGAGGCCCTGGAACTCTTCATGTCTTAAGCACACAGTCTCCAGTCCTGGAAATTCCTGTGCATATGCTTTTCCTTACCCCTTGGAGCAGCTCATTAATTTCAGCAGGACGACCCACAGTAGTAAAGTTAAAACATGAACATAAGTATTTGCAGGTTCGGGTCCGTAGTGACATTTCTCGTCCTCCAATGTTATTTTATCCCAAAGCCTGTTCATTGTCAAAACCCGAATCTTTGAGTAATCAGGTCTCACAACTCCCCTCAAAGCCCTTCCTGGAACTCGTTTTGTATTCTTTTCTCTGGCAAGGCCTGTGGACAGCAGCAAGGCTGTCCTAAATCAAATAACCTTCAGAATCTGACATGAATTGACAAGAGCCAAGTATGGCTGAGCTGAAGTTTAGGCTGAGCTGGTGAACTGTTCTGTCTGCTGTAGTTTACTTTTAGTCACACTCCTTGCAGTTGCTCTCTCCTTATCTAATTTTTTTTTTAAATGATAGAAAATAAGCTGCATGGGAGTTAAAAATGAGAGAGATTTGAATGCCAAAATGCTGGAATTTGTGTTCTTAAATGACCTGGAGGAGAGGCCTCCATTGCACTCCTTTGCTCCTTGTGTTTTGTAACATTTTTCTCCAAATGGGCACTTGAGGATTGAAGGGACAATTAAGTAGTTTCACAGCTTTGGTACAAAAACCATCTGTGTGATTGGAAGTTGTGCTGTGTAGGTGTGAGGAGCAGAGAAGTTCACAGTCCTGGACTGACGACTGGGAAATCCTCTTCCAGCCCCCTGTCAAGTCCCTGGGCAATTCGCTGTGCTCCAGGGAAGTGCAGAGATAAGGCATCATCCCCCAAAGCTGCACAATTCCATCTGTTTCCTTCCAAAAGCAGCTGCACGGCAGCGAAGGCAAATTTGGGAACAGCAAGAGGGGCAGCACAGCCCAATGTGCTCTGCTGAAAGGCAGGAAATCCTGACTGCTATTCCTGGCTCCTGCATTGCCTGCTGGAAGCCTTAGGTGGGAGACTCAGCCTCTCCAGCATCATGGAACAATGCACCTGAAAACCACCAGGACATACAGGGCTTAATTCCCATTGGGGGAGTTCGGGGCTGTGCTTTGTGGAGATGTGTTCCCAATGTAGTGCTCCTGTAGGAAACAGGCAAAAAAGCAGATGGAGAAACCAGTTGTGACTTCTTCTGTAAACACAGGGATCGGATGTTTTAACAGGTTCCATCCATCTAAAGCACCTGGAGCTCTGCTCCAAAATGATGTCCAGAACTGCAGGTGCAAATAAAACAGCATTTCTCTTGCAAAGAGCTGCACTTGCCCATCCACACACCCAGCAGCTTTACCTGGATGTGGAATTGGGGTGGCTGTGCATTCAAAGATCTGCCAAACTGGCTTAAAAATCAAACTCCAACAATCCCAGAACTTCCTAAGCCCCAACTACAAACAGCTGACATGGATTTCATGTTCCTGTGCATTGGAAGTGGGAAGCATCGGTTGTTTTAAATGGAAACACAGCAAATTACTGTGTCTGAAACTCTGTCATTTGCTCCAAGCAAAGCTCAAACAAATTAGGGCTTATCTGAATGATTTCAGATAAAATTCTGGATAGGATTAACTGTGATGTTCTTTGTTCTCTAAACTTTAGAGCACTTAAGGAGAGGAGCTGGCAACATGGACAGAGTTTCATGATAAAAAATGTAGTAACAGCTTTAGGAGAGCAAAGACAGATGCACAGAGGCAAAGTTAGAATAAACTTGGAATTTCTGGGAATTTTATTACTGAATATAGAGCCTTCTTGCCCATGTGTACATAAAGACAGAGGTGTTTTAAAGGAAGAAGGAAACATGTTTATTATGCACAGAAAATAAGAGAAGTCTCAAATTTGGGGGTTTTTCTGCATGAGAAAAGATGAATGCTCCTGTTTTCAGAAACAGAATTTTTAAAATTTTAGTTCTACTTTTCCCTCACACATAAAAAGTGGTTATCAGATTCCCTGACCAGAACATGTTTTCCTAAGTACTGCATTTTTGGAAGTTATTTACTAAGACTGCTTCAGTGTTTTAAAATATCCAGGCTGAGATTCCAGCTTTGGATTACATCAAATTTGAATTCTTCATATTTTCAACTCCTAAAAGCAGGGGAGGAAGGAAACAACAACAACAAAAGTAAAATGAATGTTTATTAAAAAGGGCCACCATTAGTTTGCAGCTATAAATGAATGAAGCTTCATTAAATTCAGGGGAGCTAGACCCACTTACATTAGCAGAAAATAGGGTCCTTTTTTCTCTCTCCTTTTCAATAATTTTTCCAATGCTATTTTTAACAATTCTAGGGGGAGGCAGAAAGTAGGGTGGAAAACAGTTACAGCCATTTTATCACATTTTACTCCTAACAATGCAGTACAAATGAAAAGAAACCATAATGCTCTGTAGAATAATACATTAATCATCATCAGTCGTCATTCAGTGCAGTACGTTCTTTGCACACCATGGAAAACACGAGCAGATCCCCTCGGAGAAGGAGAAATGCCTTATCTAATCTCACCTAGCCTGGAACACAGAATGGGCTGTGCTGGGCTTGTGGTGTTTGTCAGCTCCTGGATGGGGCAAACCCCACGTGATGGGTTTCTGTGGAACCCTGAGAGATTTATCAAAGGTTTCACCCCTCAAGGGGTGGGAATTAAAGGCGTTTAGAGGCCTATCTAGCCAGAATATTTTTACTCAGTGACAAAGTGTTTTTCCTTGAGAAAAAAAATATTTCATTTCACTGGGAAAAAAACAAGCCAAACCTTTCTCAACTTATTTTTCATGGGGAACTATCAGGTTAAACTTGGGACATTGTGCCCCATGACTGGAAGGTTTATTGCCCAGCCCCATGTGACTCCACATGCAGCACCCAGCTCTCCTCTAGCCGTGCTCCCTTGGGCATTCCCTTATGGCAAGGGCTCAGCACCCTTCAGCAGCCAGAGCCAGGGACCTGCCAGGCTGGTGAGACAGGAGATGGGATCCAGAGGAGTTTGGTGGGGAAAACTTGCCCTGGTGGGAAGGTGGGTCAGGAGACCCCCTTTTCTCCCAGGCTGAGCAGGGTCCCTGTGATGCTGCTCCTGGCTGAGCACAGTAGGACAGCCAGGGGAACTCTGCTTTGACATATCCACAGTGCAGACCCTGCCCACAGCTCCCTGATGCACTTCAGGGGCTTTAATCTAGAACTCTCATATTATTTGCACTGAGAAATTGGTATTTCCTGGCAGAAGTTTTGATAAACAGTTTTACAGTCGCCTGTGCTGAGCTGTTCAGGATTGTTGCAGTGTGGCAGGGGGACACACTCACAGCTTTCTGCACAGCTCAGAGCAGGGATGGTTTCACAACATTTCCTCTTTCTTTGTGAAGTGTTGAGAGGCTGCAGTTCACTCTGAGTATTTCCCTTCTCCATCAGGTTTCTCCAGTAACTCAGTCTTCAGAACTTGAGAGGAAAGCAGTCCCAAATTATCCTAAATATACTAAGGCAACCAAGCCTCAAACTGAAAATGGAGGGGCTTTTGGTATGCTGTGATCTCCAGCAATTCCCCTTCCCCAGCTTTGCACTTGCTCATAGGTCCCACCAATACTCCTTTATAATCCTTACAGTTGGGAGGCAGTGGCAGAAGTATTAACAGAAGGATGGTCAGGAGATTTCCTAGAGATGTAACATACAGATGAAAAAAAACAAGAGGCAGCTTCCAAATTCCTTGGATGCTTGTGAAAATTTCAAGCAAAAATTCTCAATGAAACCTTTCCCCTACTCTTTCTATCCCATGTCCTTCCCATTCTCTCTTGCTCCTATACAATGGATATGCATATATATTTCTGCTCCAGTCTTGCATCTGTCTCATAAATATCTCTCATAAGTGTGTGCATGCTCAGGTATGAAAATACTCTTTATACAGCACAATAGTGTTTGTACTGTTTCCAATCTTCTGTATCTCTGCAAGATAAGTAGGTGCTATACTTATGTCATTTATTGCTATTTGTTTCTTTATGTTGGTTCCTCTTAAAGTGCTTTTCTCGTACCATAGCTCCAGGGCATCCTTGCATACAGTTATGATACATAAAAAAACTGAAAAGCACGATTTAAACTGCAGCACCTCATCTGCTCTCCCTGTTTGTCTGGATTTTTCCCTCTGCCGAACATCATATTCCTTTCATCCGGCAATATAATGCGAGAAATGGAGCACGATGGAGGGTGAGTCATCCTGGCTGAAAGGTGAGGGCCAGATCCTGCCTTCCCTCCTCCAGAAAAACTCCTGTGCATTTGAATAAGAGCAGTTCCCGAGCTGGGAACCTCCAGACTCCATCCTATATGATGTGTGCTGGCATAGACAAGCTTTTTTAGGTACAGGATGCTTCAGTTTAGAAGTCATTGCCATTTCCCTTGTCTTTGTGCCAGTTCTTCAAGTTCTTCCTCATTCTGTGTTCTTGGAGTGCCAGATTTGCTCCCAGTAGAAAGGCCCATATTGTTTAACCAACGCTCATCTGTAAAACGGTCACAAGGAAATTTCGGAGGGATCTCAGCCTGTGCCTTCCAAAGTCCAGGCCAGTGAACTGAGCAGGGTTCTTGTGGTTCATATGAAGGGCTTCACGTGTAACTCAGCAGAACTCCCTGATTTCAGGGAAGGTTTTGGCTGAGTCAGAGTTTGTACCTCAGACTGGTTAATATTTGGATGCCCTCCTGGGCACAAAGGTCTCCCAGCGAGCTGAAAATGCCAGGAGTCCTGACCAGCCATCCAAAGAGAGAGGCCCTGAGCTCCCTGGCCAGCTCAGCACCTCTGGCTGGGGCTCCCATCCAGGTGTCCCTACCTGGAGCCTTTCCTACCCTGTCCTGCTGTTAGAGCTCTGCTCTGCAGCGTGGAGCCATCCTCTGCCTAACTGGATTTGAAGCCAGTTCTGCCACCTCCCAGGAGAGCACACTAACCACCAAACTGTTCCTGCTTTGCATAGAAAGATATTAAAGAGGGGATGGGAGAAGATAGAAAGACAGATTAGGGCTCCTGGCTGGGCTCCTGCTGCTGCTGCAGAATGAGGGAGCGTCACCTTCCAGTTCTCTGCTAACGAATATTCAAATGTGCCCTCCAAGTGGAACAGTTTCAGTGGGAGAGGCTGGAAGATGCTCACCTTGGCATGGGGGAGGGCAGCATCTGGGGGCTTTGCTGTGAGAGGAGAGGCAAAATTCCCCAAATTCCCACTCTGAACCAGGACACAAAGGGGTCTGAACTCGAGTGTCCTGCACTGAAGGCAAATACAATGCCCTAAGTGGTGAGCTCCTGCCAAGGCCAAAGGTGGTGGTGGTTCTGAGCCGTAAGGCTGCCTCAAAACACCCCTGTTGAATCAGACCACATGGACAAATTTAGGCAGAAGGACATTTAACATTTACTTTGTGCAAAAATTCTGGTGCTTAGTGCATTTTATTAGTGAAAACTCAGACATCTGAGGAATACAGGCTCTTCCAGAAGAGCTGAATGAGGTTTGTGAGTGCCTCATTTCAGAGTCAGCAGCTCTGACCTGAAATGTGTCAGGTAGGTGAGCACGTCACTTCATGACCTTAAGCTTTCCAGATTTTACCTTGTTTGGTGTTTTTAAATCCCTCCTATGGCTGTTCTCCAGTGGTTTTCTCTATTCCTTATGCTGCATCAGTCATACATCAGGTTGTGGCTACTCCCCAGTGGCTTGCAGAGAACAATAACATAGGTGAGAAAATATGCCCACTCATATATTTTGATTGTTTGACTTTCCCCTATATCTCTCTGGAATATACCTCCACCTGTGTGCTTATTTGCATATTAATGTGCAAGTATTTGCAGACCCACGTATTTAGCAGAGCACAGAAACTGGGGAATAATCTGTACATAGCACAAGTATATCATTTTGATTTACAGTCTAACATTTAAATGTTTTGAGGTCAGACCTCTGCGAGAAAATAATTCACAACTGGATCTACAGCCTGCACTGGCTGTACATTTATTGCCAACGAGTACAACACAGATTGTTTTTTACGTGCCTGCTTTTTATTGCTTTAGATGCTGTTGTAGGATAGTTCACATAAACATTTATATAGGGCTCAGAAAACAGTTGTTAGCGAGGAGGAAGCTCGCTCTGTTTACACAGCCTCGAACAAAGCCAGCGCCGAGCTTCCTCTAATTGACATGTGGGCGGGTTTTTTTCAAGTCACTGACTGGAAGAAGTGAGTGTCTGAGATTTATTCCTGACAGGACTTAAATTACTGGTAGCCTGACACATTTGTGAACAATTACTAGACACTGAGGTGTTTAAAGTAATGGGTACTGTTTGCTCGAGGGATGGGGAAGTTTCAAAACCATTAAAACAAAACAATTTTCCATTTGATTAGTAAAAAGCGAATGCATACGTTTATTTTTGCGAAAAGGCACGTGGATATTTGACTCCTTAAATAATTTTTCTCTCCACAGGAACATGCTTAAGAATTGCCTTGATTTCCTAAGCAGTAAGTTACCATATATTTGTGTGAGATCAGTGAGTGAGCTCACAGTCAGCTCTGAACATGAGACCTGTGAGTTTGCAGCCTCCCAGAAGGGGAATCCGCCAGCAGTGTCTTGATTAGAAAAGGATCCCATTGTTTACTTTTCTGAAATAATAATAATAATAATAATATCTACTTTTCTATTTTTCAGTTTGAAAGAAGAAAGGTGAAAAGCCCTAAAATTTAGTGCTTTATTCGCTTGACCATTAAGTATTGCCAACAGTTACGGCAAATAGACTCAGGTTAATTCTCTTATTAATCTGCACTATATTTATTCATTTATTTGTAACTCTTTGAGATAGCAGTTTTATTTATTCCTAGCTTTTGCATTCAGTATTCAGGGCAGTGACTTCTTCCATTCCTCCTTACAGAACAGGGTCTAGGCAATGCTCTTCACCTCAGCCACCCAGCTTTCTAGTAGCAAGAGGAATGCAATATTCTCCTGAATCATTAAAGGGTTTTAGGAATCATCCTACCTGTGTGTCCACACTTTTATCCATCTTTCCTTAACTCTGAGCTGTTGCACAGGTTCTGTCTGTGCAACTTGTGTCATTCTGATGTCCTATGATGAAAGTGAATAAAGATATAACTACACACATCTGCTAATAGCCAAAAGGAAAGATGTGGATGGCGAGCACAAGTGAGGATTTTGGGGGAGGCTGGGAATGCTGCTTCACTGCTCCTCTGGCCACGAGGAGCCAGATTGTTGTGCTTGACTGAGTCAATAAAAATGTTTATACATGTCTTAGTGCAGCGTGGCCACCCAGAGAGCTGCGAGGAGGGTCTGAAGTGTGGTCAGTGGGATGTGGGGCTGGGAGCGCTGCCTGCACTGCTGCCCAGCTGAGCACTTGGACTCTCCAGCTCAGGTGGCCCAGGGGCGTGACACTGATTTAAGTGTGTTAGTCTTTCACCCAAATAAATTTAAATTCAGCCCTGTTTTTCAGTTGCTCCTCCGTCCATGAGGATAAGATGCTACTTTAAGGGAACAAAAAGGCAAAATGCTTGTGAAATCCCATTGTCCCTCCTGGACATCCTCCCACTGTTTTATTGGGACTCACAATAATGTAAACAATGTAAATGTGACGGGGGTTCCCATGGCAGTTTGCTACTTCCCAAGCCTTTTCCATATAGTTCTTTAACATTCTTCAGGAATTAGGATGCAGCTGTGTGCTTTGCTGTCCTTCCTGGAAGTGCTCACTTCCAGATTTCAGCAAACTCAGGTGTTATCAGAGCACCTGATCCAGGAAAAAGACTGGACTTCTCATTGATGACTGAGAATTCCCATACCTGCTGTCTCCAGGAGAGGGGCAGCATTCAAAGCCTTCAGTGGCCCAAATTTTCTTTAAAGCACATCAATACCTAATTTTCTTTTACATCCATGGAAAAATAAAGGCACTCTGTCTTTCTGATGTAATTTCCAAAGCGATTTGCTTTGGCTTCATTATGGCAAGGGCTCCTGAGGGTTCATCCCCTGTGCCCTGGGACTGACTGCACAACCTCAGTCAGCTACACGGCTGCTCTTCCCCTGAACCCACGTAAAGGATCTATAAACCCTGCAAGGAGGGAGTTCTTATTCCCTAGTTCTTGTTTTCTGTGTCAGTTGGTGATGCATTGAGTAGTAAAACAATTCGTAACATGCTGTTAGCGCAAAAGAATGAAAAATAATCCCCAAAATAAAACATGAAACTGCAATGACTGCAGCTATTTTTACACATTGTGTTCTGTCTCAAGGAAATTTCAGAGGCTTCAGCAGAAGAACCCAAAACAACTTTCAGGGGCTCAATTCACCATAGGGATGGTTTTCTCTTGGTTTTGCACATTTTATTCTTCTTCTCGAGTATTTGGGGAAAGGGGAAAAAAGAGCTGCAGATGTTCCAAACTTTCTAAGGTCTCTTAGAGTTCCTGGGGCGGTGCCTCTCCTGCAGACTGGCTGTGTGCTGTTTGCTCACATATTCATAAATTTTTCTCATTTGTGAGAGTTGCTGAATAGAGCCTGTGAATTGTTTTACCCAGTAGGTGGTGGAGCAATAATGAAGCTTTGTGATTAAGTAGTGTTGGAACATCTTATCTTCCTCTCTGAGTGGGAGGCACCATTAGTAGTAAAAGTAATTACCTGTGTAGAACGTGTTGATTGCACTGAGTATCTACTCCATGACACAAAGAATGTCTTCTCAACTTTAGGGACTTTAAGAGATCTCCATTTGCTGCTAATTTCACAGTTTAAGCAATAGCACATAATTCCCTTCAATTTTTTTTTTTTTGGGGTGTCAAAATTACAAATAAACTTCACGAGAGCTTTTTCTCCTCATCAAAATTCTGGCCTTGCCATTGGTAGCTCCAAAACGAGGATCAGGGAAATCAATATCCCTTGAAAGAAGCAGAACTGCAAAAGCAGGGCTGGTTCCCAGCGTGGCACCCGGACTCAGGGGTGTCCTGTGGAACAGGAGGGGGGTGCCCTCAGCTCCCTGCCGTGGTTTGGCTCCCCAGAAGTGATGCAGACGATGATTCACAAACAGGACATCAATGCTGAGCGTGGGGAAAAGGTCTCTGCTCACAGAAACCTTGAGCAGGGCATATGTGGGAGGCTGTTGCCTCTGATGGCATCAGCTGCTCGCAGGGTTATTCTCACAGAAGCCAATCTGTACCATAATACACTCTGTCCTGAGGTCTGATTTCATAAGCACACATCCATCTGCCTGACAGTTTCCAGTAACTCGGGGAATAAAATATTAAGATGTGATGGAAATAAGCAGTTCTTTCCATCACAGAAAAATGGGTTTATTTTGCAGATTGTACCGCCGGTAGTTTTTGTGTCTCGCGTAGATGTGAAATTAAACCTTTCTGCTCATCTCGACACTTTTTAGACCCTTCTGGCTACTTTGAAAAGCTTATAAAAAGTCCTGGGATTCAAAGAGGCCCACGACTTTTAGGATAAATAGGAAAACTGAGAGCATTTATGGTTTGTTTTAGGTCTGATTCAAAGCCTGTTGGAATCCCAACAAAGAGACTCTCACTGATCTTTAAGATTAGTGTTTGGGGTTGTCGAACCTCCTGTCTGACAGAAATGCAAGGCTCCCAAACATCTCTGAGCACCTCTGCCATAGTGCAGGGCATCACTGCACACAGGGACAGGTAAGGGAATTGACAGCAGAGAAAAGGCCTTGGGAAGGGCTGAGTTTCCTCTGTTCGCTGCTTTACTTTGTGTAGGCATTTCCTTTGGTTGCTTTGGAAGGATATGAGGTCACAGGGATTGGAGACAGGCAGAAACTTCCATGAAGGTGACAAACTGTCATTGCACTGATTGCTTATTTCCCTGCCATGTGCAATCTCTTCCACCTATAAAATACCAACAGTTGTTTAAGGAATGGTGTGGGTTTAGGCAACTTTTGGCCTTAACTTCAGGGTTTTTTCAGAAGCTTTTTTTTTTTTGCCAGCTTTTCTGCTGCAAATACAGTTTCTAAATGATATTTCTAATTCTTTTTTAAGTCTCCTGAGGGAACTCTCTTTAAATGACACTGACCTGCCTGTTTGCTGAAGTATTTTCTTTTTCTTGTATTTTTTTGGTTAATCTGTGATACATTTTACTCATGTTACATGTCAATAGGATAAACTCTCTGTGACCATGTCTGAAAGTTTGAGGAGTAAGTTTAGGAGTGTAGAAATATTAAGTTGCTGGAGCCATTTTCAATGATCAAACAAAAAATTAGTTAGTGACTTTATGACTAAAAGCAAGCCCAAATGTGAAATTTGTCATTTTTTCTTTGCAGAAGTGAGTACAACATTTTTCTTTGGCATTAGTTTCCATGGACTTGGTTTAGTCTGGTTAAAAAGGAATGAAAAGTCAAAACCAATGTAACTGGGACTGAGTATGACTGACACAGGTTTGTCCAGAGCTGTGCAACTGCACATTTTGGGGGGGGTCAGTTTTGCTAACACGAGGTTCAAATTGGGCCTGAGTTTATTTGATTCCCACTCATGCTGAGTTAAACAAAAAATCTGGAAAATACTTCAGCGAAGCAGCCTGGAATTAACTGAGACCCAAATCAGGCACATTTTGCATGGAGATTATATTGCTGTAATTGCAAACAGCAATTGAATGATTAAAAAAAGGATGGTGAATATCTGTTGTTCGTGGCTGGTGTTTACAGGGACCAACTGCCTTCAAGGACACCCAGCAGATGATTCCATCCCTTAGCGTGGCATGAAAACAATGAGCAGAGATTTCATTCACACTGAGAGTACAAGCAGATAAAATTTACACAGTTTAAATGTTCTTTTCCTGTGTCCTACTAAAATTCAGGAGTGCTCCTCTTCTGCCTGTTGCCTTCAGGGATATGTTTGATAGTCCAGCTACATCCTTATGCTTTAAAGCATGATAATACTCAAATACCAAATTTATTCCTTAAGTAAGATTCCAGAATATTTGTGTGTCCAGCTGCTAAGTGTAAATGAGAACATCTTTATCTTGTAATCAGGTAGGAGATAAATAGGTATTGGTGGCAAAATTCTATGTCGTGCTGGGATCCCACTGAAAAAGACAATTGCTGATCTGGCTTTTTTACTAACCCAGTAAATTACAGATGTGCCTTGCACACCATTAAATTTTGGCTTTTCTGAAATGTGCTCCATAATTTGTCCATTGTTTCATAATTAATTCAGAAAAGTAAGTCAATATCTTCACAATACACAGGCAGATCCTAGATTTAAATTTTCTTTTACAATCATCTAAACTGCTGATTTTGAAATTCAGCTGCAGTGAAATGATGTACCTGCATGTACCCAAATCTGCAGGTAGACAGTGATGGTCTGTGCAGATTTCATGCCTGTGAGGATCATGCACACAACCAGTTGGCCAGGTTTGTTCAAGAATTGCTTAGGGACAAAGGACTCTAAAACCTGAGGAAGGTTCTGGAGCGCTGCAGACACACCAGTGCCCAGTTCACCCCAACAAAAACACTGCACTTCTTGTTTTAAGAATAGAATCCAAATTTTGAATCTTGATTCACATCCATTGCTAAGACACAGAGAAATGTAACTCCAAGCAGAAACTTACACAGGAGAGAGAGAAAAATGAAATGTGATGTTTTGGTCCAAGTGAGTTTGTTTAAGAAAGAAAAATTGAAAAAGCATTTTTGGCAGTTAAAGTGTTATGTGGGTTTACAGTCCTTTTTGGAATATGTGAGTCTGTCACAATCAATATTGTTCTTGATAAAACTGAACCACAGACAACCTTTTTAAAAAAGAAGCAGCCCCTGATCCCTGGACCGAGTAATGAAATTTGCAAAGGAAAATTCATAATATGTGATGGAAAAAAGACACATCCACCTGATGTTAGTTAGTGGGGAAAATATTGACAGAAATTGTTAGCATGATGGGAAATTAAATTACTTTAAACAGTATTTGATCATGAAGGGAACAAAAACTTGATTAGGGAAATCATTTCAGATATTCTTTTAATTCTTTCTAAATCCAAAAAGCCCTCCCCAAAATCCCAAGGACCAATCACCCACAGAGTGCCCCATCTCTGAGGAGACACTGTGGTCAAGGGACCACAATGCAGATGGTCCCACTCTAACTCCTGGCTTTTCCAGGGCTTTCAGCACCTTGTCCAGGGCCAGGCTCTGGTTCACACTGGGAAGTGTGTCCTGAGGAATCCAGCAGGGTCTGACTGCAGCCCGTGCCCTTCCCCTGTGACCAGTGGGCTCTGGACCAGATGAACGTGCTTTCCATGGCCACCCTGTCCTCCTTTGGTGTCTTCCTTTGAAACTGTTGGGGATAAATGCCATGGAAATGTGCCTGAAGGGCATTTGGGGCTGTGGAGTGGAGGGAAGGAGGAGAAAAGGCCAACTGAGCTTCACGGCTCTGTCCAAAGACCTGTCCCTTGCCTGGTTCCTGCCATTGCTGCAGGGAGGGAATGGGGCAGAGCAGAGTCCTGGTGGGCAAGAGAGCCTGCCCTGCAGCTCTCAGGGGTGTTGGGGCTCTGGCTGCAGGCAGGATTCAGCCCTTAGGCAGGGCCAGGACCCCCAGCTCCCAAAGCCATGGGAGAAACGTGCAGCCAGCAAAGCCTCCTCTGGCCCAAGCTTGCCCTGCCTGCTGCATCACCCGTGGGCTCCCACGGAACGTGGGGTGTCTGGGGGACAGGGGGACTCCCTGGGCACAGCCATGGCCAGCTTGCTGCATTTAACACCCCAGCTCTTCCCCGGCGTTAATATGGAGATCAGAGTCAACAAAACACATGGAGGCAAAATGCATGATTCCAATTTACATTAAGGAACTTAAAAGTTGTGAAATATGTGAAGAACAAACTGTTGTGAGAAAATAAGTGCCAGCCTTCCTGCAAATTTTATATCTGATTCTGCGAGCATGGGAAGTCTTCAGCACTGTTCCTGACTTGGCTGCCAGTTTATGTGGGAGGGGAAACAGCCATTTTGCTCGAGGGAGATATTTTTTAAAAGTTCCATGATGAGAAGGGGGTTTGTTTGTTTGTTTATTTTTGTTTTCCTGCACGAAATGAATTTTGCAGCTCAAATTCATGGTCCAAAGGCTGGATTGCTGCTCCCATCGGCTCTGGCTGCGATGGTACATGTGTGTTTCTGTGTTGGGATTTTGGCAAGTTGACTTTGCCTGCCTGGAGATGTGTAGACACACACACATTGTCTCTGTGTGTGCATAAATGTACACAAATTTCAGCTTTCATCTGGACTGCATTTTTGAAGAAAGTGTGTTTCACACAGTGCATTGTTCCAGTTTTAGGGGCTGCAAAGATAAAGCACAAAACCCACAAATTCTGCTGGAGAAACACAAATCATCCTGGCTCTGTCCCAGCCTCACAAAGTGACACGTTTGGGTCTTAAACAGGGGGGCAGATTTTTTAAAAACCAGCTGCCCACCCAGCCTTTTCCTCCTCAGAGGCTCAGGACTGGGTGGATTTCAGGCAGGGTGAGCCAGCACTGAGGGAAGCAAATGAAGTGGGAAGTGTTTCAGATGTGCTTTACTGGGGTTCCATCTCCTGGGAACAGGAGGAGTTTGGGAGTTTCTGCTGAAAATCTGCCTTTTTCACGTAGGTGTTGGATTGGAAGCCGAAGCTCTGAAAATCTGGCCTTGGAGGCCTATTTTTAAAATATGGTTTCTGCTTTTTCAGACACAATTTTGTGATCCCAGCTAATTAGGAGAACAGCCATGTGGTTAGACATCTGAGTGCTAGTCTTATTGCTTGTAACAATGGCCATGGTAGAAAATCTGGTCCGATGTGGTTTTGTTGTTATTTTGGCTTTTTTGCTTTCAGAATAGCCTGGAATCTGGTTTTCAGGCTGCCTTGGACTCCATTTGTGCTGTTACAACAAATAAAGTTGCTATTCAGTAAGACTTGCTGATGGGCTCAAATAAAACTTCAATTGAAGTGACATCTATTTTTTCAAATGTCAGTTTTTCCCTCCCATATCCCCTGTGTGTTTTCAGACCTCTGCTACAGGAGAGCTGCTGTGTGACTCTTCTTCAATTTACTATTCGCTCAGCCAAAATCAGAAACACAAAAAGCCTTGAGTACCAATTGAAATTAAAATCCAGGTTTCACAAGGAGTGGTAGTCAACTCTCCAGATCCAAAGCTTGCTTGAGGTTGACTATATCATGCTAATAAAATTTTAGTTTTATGTTGCAAAGTGACTTTAGGAGACCCCAAGTAGCAGAGGGAAATTAAGTATGTTGAGAAATTGTATCCTCAGTTGACCTCTGTACAAATTTTAGGGAAAAAACTAATCAAGGGCAAAATTTATTCTGGTTTGTAGAATTTATCTGGAAATTTGAAGGAGAAATACTCCATTTAACTCATGATATTGCATCAGGTACTGCAGAGCTTGATCACCAAACGTGGATCCATCTGATGGGTGTGTTGGTTTCATGGGGGATTTTCAAGAGTTAGAGCCTGTGCCCGTGCAGGTAAGAGAGTCTAGGCACAAAATATGTCAAAACAGAGCTGTAAACTCACATTCCAGAATCGATAAGGAAATATTGCAGCTTTTCTGTGGTGCTGGTTTCTCCCAGAAAGCCACTCATTATAAGCCCAGAGCAACTATGAGGTTTTTTGCTAATTGCTGATGATCTCGCAGGTTATTAGAACCTGAGCCTGTTTATGTCACCAGCCTGCTTGTCCCCTGGGTGCAGCTGTAAAAACAAAGCACAGCCCAGGAGGTTTGTAGGTTTGTCTCGGGGCTGCACAGAAAGTGAGTAACACTCCCTGGGAGGAGGCAGGTCTCCTCTTCAGCTGCTTTTCCATCACCGTGTTATTATTTGTGCACGACACCCTTGCTGAAAGCGTCACGAGCGGTTCCCCTGCACCATCCCTGTGCTGCCATTGCCCCCCTGGCGTGGTTAGCCCTGGGATATAACAGCCTCCCGTCGGGATTAAGACCTCCCTGTGCCAGGCACAGTATAAATACATAACAAGATACAGTCTCTGTCACGACGAGTTTACAGATTGTCACCAGCCCTGAACAGGAGCAGATTCCTCACTGGAGTCAAAGGCACTCTGTGTGGGCACAGCAGCCTGTCTTCATTTTAAATAATGCAGGAGAGCAAGAAGCAGAACGAGGGAATAGCTGGGACTGGAGGCAAGAGGCAGCAATGGGCAGATGTGTCGTGGTTGTAGAGCCATTCCAGCCACTGCTGAAAATAAAATACCTGGTGATTGCAGTGTAGGAGAAGCCTAAACTGAGTAATCCCACGTGCAGATGGTTGGTATTGGGGTGTTTAAATGAAGGCAGTGTAGCACAAGAGCTCGGCAAGGCCTTGTTGGCTCCTTTTGGGTGGCAATTCCTCCTGGAAAACATCATCTAATGGGTTTAGGGAGGTTAGGAGGGATTGTGTGAATGTGTCTATGGGGAGGATGGAGAAGGGAAACAAATCCTTGTGGTGGCTGGTGGGATTTGGATGTAGAGGCGACTGTTAATGCTGGTTTTTATCCAAGGCAATTTCCATTAGGCTATTGCTAATACCCTGTTTAGTGGGAAGAGCTGATTCACTAAAGCCAGCACAGGGTAAAGCATCTAATGCTGGGGAAAATGAATTTTCCCTGGGTTGCATAGACTCTTGTTTTGACACACTGAGCAGTCTTCCATCTCCAGTGAAATCACTACAAATCTTGCCTTCATTATTCCCTTCTTTATGTGCCAGAGAGCCAAGGGTCTGACTCGGGGCAATTGAAAGTAAAGGGGAAATTTGGTTTCTATTCTGGGCCTCATTTAAGGTTCATGACAAGTGTAGCCCCCATGCCCTGAGCCACGTTCCTTGTGTCCCCTCAGCTGACAAGGTAAAAGTTGTTCTCAGCCTTTCCTGTGCCTCCTCTGTGTGGTGTCAGTTCCAGCTGGCTTTTATAAAAGAAAACACCAAAAAGTGAAACAAGCAGATGTTTTCCACATTGTCCATCCCGGATCTGGAGTCAATGTAACAGTGCTTGCCATATCCACCTGGCTGGCCCATTCATCTCCATGCCATTCCCACTCAGCTTTGCCAGCATCCGTGCTGACTGCCCGGCTTGAACATCTGTATCGAGAATGTTCGGAAATCAGGTGTCAAAATTCTTTCAAAACCCAAAAATCCAGTCCCCTGTGGCTTCCCCAGACTTCCTGGAGCAGAGCAGACCTATGATGCTCTGCATTTTTGCTGTCCATGACTCAGTGATGACTCCCTGCTGGAAATCACCTGGAGAGTAACCATTGTAGGAGTGCAATAGGACTGGCAGGTCAGATGTGCTTCCTCTGCTTTCCACAGGACACTCTCCAGGGTGGGAGTGGGTAAAGGGTGTCGGATTATTTTCTTGCCTTTACTTCTGCAGTGGTGCCTTTGACCTGTGTTAAACCAGGGACCTGTTAAATAGGCACTGATTACACAGGTAACAACCCAGGCACTCCCAGTCATAAAGGTGTAGAAAGACCAAAATAAAATTAAGGATGGCATTATTTTACAGATGAGGGAATGAAGTGGAGATTGAGCAGCTTGCTTGAAGTGTCACAGAGAATAAATACACTGTACCAGGACAGAGATAAGACTTGAAGTGTTTCTGCCCTGAGTATTACAGCTCCACTCTTCACTCTCCCAGCATGCTGCCTTATCCCCAAACCTCCCTCTTTTTCTAGCACCAGAGTCCTAACCATGTGCTTGGGATTCCAGCATGTTATAGATGTCTTTTCTTACAACTCAGGAACACATCTGAAATAAAAAATGAACCCTTCAAGATTAAATCCAGGACAGGATTTAGGTACTTAAAGGATTTAAGCAGTATTTTGATACTTAAATGCAAAGTTGAGACCAGTGAGATGCTGCCAAGATACTGCATTATCCTGAGAAGTGCCTGCATTGGCTTGGTTACTCGGTTTATGATGTGAAAATGTCTTAGAAAGCTGAAATTTTTACATCCAAACATTTAGTGAATGTTTAGCTTGGCAGGACTGAACATTTGTGCCCCAACTACCTCTCTCAGCATGAGTGGGGTTCACAGTCTGCCCTGGGGGTCTCCATCTGCTGGGCACTCCCAGGGCATGGGACATACCCTGACATGACTGGGCTCATAAAATCCAGCAGAGTGGCCAATTCCCTGTAAAACTTGGCAGCCTTGAGAAATGGTTATCAAACCATTTCATCCCCTCCAGGTCCAGGATCTCAGAGCTGTGGTGTTACAAACCCATGTCTTCTGCTTTTGGAAGGGCCCTGTAATGCACATGCCTTCAGACCTGTGCAGGAGGCCTGGGACAAGGCACTCACTACCTGCTGAAGGGATGCAGGTAGGAAGAAAATATTCAGGCTAATTGATGCAGCAGGAGAATGAGAAAGAACACTAAAATAAGATGTCTCTGTCACCTCATCATGACAATTTACTGATGAGGATGAATTATGGATTGCTGACCTGGCTCCCAGGACTGTTCCTAAATTTTACCTTGTGACTTCAGAAAAGGAGCCTGTAAAGTTCTGAGAGCAGAAGTAGGATTTTTTTCCCCTTCTGTGTCCCTCAGGTCCAATTAATTTTGCAGTATTCTGTGTGCAGCAAAAGGGCTTGTATAGAAAAGCACCCCCCCCAAACCCAAGGCACCCAGCAGAGTTGTTTGGGGCATCCCCAGGAGATGAGAATTGAACCCCCCAAGGCACAGACAGGAGTTGTTGCTGAATTTTTGGAACTCTCTAAAAGACAGAGAGTGAGGTTTAGAAAGGAGACATTGTTTGTTCTACACAGGGTGCAAGGTGGGAGTTTTTCCCCAAATCAAGCACACTGATCTTTTCCTAGTGGTGGGAATTTACCAGTCAAAGTCTGATTCCCTTGGTGGGGAAGAGGGTCTTCTTCTCCCCCTTACATTACCTCCTCCCCTTCCAGCTGTCAGAGCCATCAACTGCACTTGTCTGTCATCCCTTTTCTGATCTCTTTTCCCCTGTTCTTTTCTTTATTTTCCCATCTCCACCTCATCCTTTTCATTCCACTTCCTTTCCCTAATGCTAAAGCACGTGTGTCCGATGTCAGAGTGAGCAGCCCCAGTGTCCCCATGCCAGGAACTTGACATTTCTGCCCCTTCAGCTGCAATTTTGACAGTACTGAGCCTTTTCTCTGATAGAGACAAAAGTTGCTCCCTCCAGGAGCAGCTTCCTGGGTGCTGGCTGTGGGGAGACACCACTGAGCCCAAAGTGAGATGCCTGGAAGACAAGAGCAAAGAGCCAGCCCTGGTCTGGAGCCTTTCCAAGGGTGTCCCAGGCAGCTGGAGCAGTGCCTGTGGCTCCAGCCCAGCCTGGGACAGCCCGATGTGGGTTCTGTTCTGAAGGACAGTGCATGGAGGGGCTCAGCTCCCCCCAGCCAGCCTGGGACAGCCTGATGTGGGTTCTGTTCTGAAGGACAGTGCATGGAGGGTCTCAGCTGCACCCACCCAGCCTGGGACAGCCTGATGTGGGTTCTGTTCTGAAGGACAGTGCATGGAGGGTCTCAGCTGCACCCACCCAGGTCCCACTTCAGGTGTGGGCAGGGGCAGCACATCGTGCCCAGGCAGTGCCCAGGGAGGTGCCGCAGGGTTGCAGTTTCAGGGGTGGAAGCAGAGCTTTGCCTCCCTTCCTGCCTTGTTCTCAGCCCTTTGACGTAAGGTGGAGCGTTCTGCCAGTTGTGGTTTGGGGTGAGCTGTGCCTGTTGCATCAGCCCTCCAGCTGAAGGTCCCACGCAGCCCCACAGGAGCCCCACGGCCGGGACTCACCAGGTCCAGCACACCAGCAGGCTGCTGCTGCTGCAAGAACGCCCAGCTCGCCTGGGACGGAGCCCGGCGCCCTTTGGACTCGCCTTAAAACATCTCTTTGTCCTCTCCGTTGCTGGGAAGTCAAAAGAATATGCTTTGTTTGAGATTTTCCAGGGAAAAAAAAAAAAAAGAAAAAGAAAAAAAAATAAAAAGGTTTCAGAATACCAAAGCTTCAAAGCTGATGGCTCCAGTCTGGGCACAGACAATTGAGTTTGAGGGAATTTATAGCAAGACTATCCTTAATGTGTCCCAGGAATGACTTGATTTGCTTGTTCTATTCCCTTGCAGAAGAAACTGTGGGGATACAAATTTAATACAGTCTAGAAGCTTGTGTTACAGTTTACTGTGTCCTTGGACAGCTGTAAATCCTCCTCTGATGTATTTGCTTAATATTTAGGCTTAACATGTTTTAACCACAAATCAGGCTACAATAATGAACCTGGAACCCGTCCAACCCTTATCCCACAGTCCCCACAAACAGCTCCAGTCCCAGAGGTGAAATGATGGTGATCTACCTGTGACTGTCCCGAATCCCCCCTCATTTTGCTACATGTGCTGAGAATAACAAGACACAGTAAATCAGGAGCCTGATCCTGAGCTGAAACAAGGATTTACATTCTCCTGTGCTGATTTACACCAGCGGAGGAGCGATTCCTCCAGGAACAAATATAGTGTTTTAATCTACCAATCGATCCACAGCTCAGCTAATGAAACTTTGCAGCCCTTAAAATGTCCTGGCTCCAACTTGAATGTCTCCTGCATCTGGATTTTCTCTCATCAGCACTTTAGGGCTGGTACTGCATTAAAAACTGCACACACGACTACAGTTAAGCTTTTCAATAATGAAGTCACTTTATTTATTGAGAAATGTCATCACAGGATACATGATTCTTGGCAGGGCAGCTCCTGAGCAGGAAGCCTGCAGTTACAAAGGTATGCAGAAACGTGGAGAAGGGCATATTGTTTGCCTTCTTTTTATTACAGGAAGGATATGGTTTGGTTGTGTTTTTGATGAGTTTTATTTCACTGTACACTGGGATTTTCCTAGACTTTAAGTTAAAACTTGGCAAATATTTTTACCCCTCCTATGGGGACCAACTTGTTGTGTGTTTTGCATCAGTGCTTTGCAGACCCTGCACACAGATCTGTGTCCCTTGGGCCAGCAGAGCTGCCCTAGACCTGGGCATGGAGACCTCAGATAATTGCTGGGGTTGATAGACACTGGTCTGAGATGGTGAATGGAATTCTGATGAATTGATATTATTCCTTTATAAATTGCAGACTATAATCTTAGGGTTTTCCTTCTTAAAAAAAAAAAACAACCTATGAATAAATCCATGGACAAAATGAACTATCTAAAGACATTGATAATTTCTGCTTCCTATGGCTATTTGATTGCCTAATTACAGTCATTTTGAACTGACTGCATGCTCTTTTAATTTATTTCACAGCATTTGGCTGTACAGAAAGACCTAATGCAGGCTATTTTTTAGAGGAGAGCAAGTCTTCCTGAGAACCAGTGTTCGGTCCTCTCTGGTTGAGGACCTCTCTGCTTAGAAGGCAGGAATGAACTTACAGCAGGAGCTGTTTTATCTGTCAGGTAGGAAGTGAAGGTTTGGAGCAGCAGCAGGTTTGGCAGCCTCTCTGGGTGAGCTGAGCACTCACCCAAGGCTGGCAGAGCAGCCTGAGCACTGTTATCTCTGGCTGACTCCCAGCCCCTGGGTTAGGAACTGCAGTGAGATCCTGCTCTGGGAGTGCCAGTCTGCCCATGCCAGCTCTGCTTCTACTCCAACCTGTGACAAAGTCAAGCAATACAGAAATGTGATTAAAAAGAAGAAAGCTGGCTTGTTTTGAACCTGGAGACACATTTATTGCAGCTCCACTATGAGCTGGGGGCCAAGCCAGCTCTTTCCTTGCCCTCCGTGGGGTTGTTTCTCTGGGGAACTGTTAAACCAGGCTCCTCCTTCCCAATGTCGTGTGCAAGTACAGCTGTCACTTCCTCAGTGCCCTTCTTAATCGCTTTCTACTGAATCAGCTTGGTTATTCCACTGTTACGTGATACAAAAATGGATCCCAAATGTTTGTCATCAATTTTCTTCTAGGACATAAACTTTCAGGTAGTTTTGCCATTGGCTTCTCTGTGTTACAGACCTTGTTATTTTGGGCCATCCAGACAAAATACTTGTACTGTAACAAAAAATCCAAACTGTTCTTAAAAGCATTGTGTATTCTGAGAAAAATGCTGTTATCAATCCAAAATACAATTAGAATTACTTTACCAGGTTATTTCAGGTTGTGAAAACAGTATCAGTAGAGGAAAAGAAAAATAAATAAGTCTGCTGTGTTTTGCTAACTCTCCAGTCCTGGGCATTTCGTCCTGGGCTAGATTGATGGGGAAGGGAATGGTTTGTTATCAGAGGGTTCAGTGCTGCCTGTGAATGGGGCCTCTTATTGCTGGACCAGCACTTAGGGTGAATCAAATGCAGTCTCAGGGGGTAAAAAATACACAAAATAGCTGTCACAAACAAGGCAGCCAATACTGGCAGCCAATACCAAGAGATCAGTTCAGGAAGTTGACTCCATATATAGTTCCAAGGTGTTTAAGTGCTTATTTCCACTCCATAGTTACCACCAGCTTTTCAGACAAACCCTTGCAAAGTCTCTCAGGTGCACGAGAGGAATGCTGGGATTAGATAAGGAATTGTCCATAATGTCATTTTTCAGGTCCATGTCACTGTGGCTCCAGTTGTGGTGAGGGATGTGCTGGCACAAAACCAGTGCCCTGAGCCCTCAAGTTTGCAGCCAAACAGGCAGGAGTTACGGAACTCTGTGAACTGTTTCACTTACAGATGGTCCAGCTATGAATGTCACACAAATGCTTGCTCAGTCCTTTCTTTTAAGGAGTTCTACCTGAAATGATTTTGCTAAAAAGAGCAAAAAGTCTTGAAGCTCTGATATATTTGCTAAGAAGGGGCTCATTGTGAAGAGCCTTGCCCACCAAGTGCTTTGCTGGTAGGAACAGCCTCACTGAGGACCCACTTTCCCTCCAGGAAATGTTTGCAGAATTGGGCCCAGGGAAAGCAATAAAAATTGTTTCTGCAAAATGATTTTGAGAGCATTTACATTGTTTACTCTAACAAAGAGACTCTGGAGATAGTGACCTTTGAGCTTTGATTTTAGAAGTTATGTGACTAATCCCTTTTTTACAGCTGACTTTTTTTATCTTCATCACAAACTTCAAGGGAATGCTTGAATATAAGAGGATTTGAGCCTAAGCTTCCCAAAGTTGCAGCTTTGGCCTCGTACCAGTAATTGTAGAACTCAGACTGGTTTCATAAGCTTAAGCTGTTGTGTTAGTGAAAACTCTGGGCAAGGGACTTCCATTTCCTTGGGTCTCCGCAGCAGCAGTGAAGCTCACCTTGCTCAGAGGCTGAAAGGCTGGAAGTTAATTAAAAAGCCCACAAGAATCAACAACAGCAACAGAGTCCTGAACTTCATTGTACTGTTAGGGACCTTCTGAAGTGCAAAAGACCACGTTCTGCTTTGGAACCCATGTGGACCATGCCTGGGGAACTCCTCTGTGGTGCTGTATTTACCAGCCCAAAGCATGTGTTGTTAATTCAGTGGGTCTTAAGTCACAGCTTCACATCTATAAAGTTTAAGCTCGGCAGGAAAACATGAAAAAGCACTCTTACATTAATCAGCAGTGCCAGAAATAAACGTGGATATGAGGAATTTAAACCTCATACTGCTCGGATGAATGCTGCAGCCTACAACATACAGCAGGGCTGCATGTTCCTGCTCTGTGAAGGATGGATGTTAAAAAAAAAGGAAAATACTAAAGAAATGCATTTATTTAAAACACTTATCCTCATAAGAGCGCTCCATAAAATGTACATAAAAAGGTTTTTTTCTCCTACAATTTGGGCAAACAGATTTTTTAGTTAGATATTATCACCTGGAGAGAGCCCAATAATAAGTAATTTCGTCTGGAGAGGGGGTTTGTACATTTCTGATTAATATTTACAAAAGGCTTTGTGTATTTTTGCTCTAACGCTAATGAGGCAGCAGATCAAGTTGAACAAAAAGGACACTGTAGATTGAAATATGGTATTGTGCCCATCAAAGTCTGCCTCCTCTCTGCTTGGCTTATGATGAATGCTGTTCTTTAATAGCGGGCTGGGGTTCGTGAAAAACTTATTACAGAGACTAAGAGAGAAGCCAAGAATGAAGGAATGCCTGACTGGCAGCAATCAATCACTCCCTTTTAAAGATGAACTGATCCTTCTTTTTTTAAAGTAACACTTCATAAAAAGGTCTGAAACATAAATATGCAAAGCATTAGAGCAATTACATTCTGCATGATCCCTGCAGTATTTCTGGTGCATGGCTTCACTTTAGTGTGGTGATATAATGAACGCAGGAAAATGGCAAATCTCTCTAAAAGAAGACTGATATTTAGAGAAAAGTTCTTGCTGAAGAGTGTTAATTATCTGGAGCAGGAAAGAGAGATTATTTAGATCACTTTTAACAACATGTCTCCACATAGGCTCTATGTTATTGAAGCCTTCTTTTTTTAATTTTTTTTAAATTATTAATTGATATATTTTAAGAAAAGGCGAATGTGTACAATCTATATACAGGTACCAAAAGTGGACAAGGGACCTCTCTATTTAATGGCCATCACATACAAATGTGTTCATCTTTACATGCTAATTTGCATATGCACTTTCTGCAACTCTGCCTGCAATCCCAATCATTTGACATGCAAATGAAGCATGTGAACATACCCAGCTTCAGAGAAGTGGAGTTCACGACATGGAGAGCAGAAATCCGGCTCTTCCTTTAACATGTATTGCTCTGGTTGGGAGTCCCCAGCTCGCAGTTCCAGACCCCTATTCAGTGTTTAACAACCAAAGCCCCAGGATGCAAGGAACCACTTTTAATGCAACATGGGAGGGTTGGAAACAGAACCTGATGTAGAAGAAAATATTTTTTTTTCCAATCACCACAAAAACTTTGCTCTGCACAGCAAAAGCACGGAGTTAATTTAAGAGGTGCAGCACAGATATTGCATCCAGGTACTAGGAATTTTTAATGACTTGTTATTTTTACCCTGTTCAGAGAATAAACTTTCTGTTCCTAAGGGTCTTTTTAAAACTCCTTTTAAACCCAGTGCTAAGAATGGCTGGACAAGTGGCTGTCAAGTGTAATGGGTGGTAAATTATAAAATGTTAATGAACTAGTAACTATAGAGTCTAATATTAGATGCAGACAGTGTTGTTTAATATGGCACAGTTGAAAAGCATGAGCATGGAAACAGCAAAATGTCAGTAGTGAAACACCTGGTGGGTATTTGAGACCTCCAGTGGGTTTAGACTCTGTGTAAACAGTGTCAGGAGAGGAGAATCAGCTCAGGGTTGTGGAGTTCAGGGAAAGTCAGAAATATTTTCTTCCTTTCAGAATAGGAAAATGACATTTGGTGCAAACGGAGGTTCTTTCCCCTTGCAGAGACAGTGTGGGTTACTCATAAAAGCATAATGGCTTTCATTCAGAGGTGCCATATGGCTGCTTATAAGATTTCTGCACAGCACTTGCTGTAGCAGTAACTAAACAAATGGCACTATAGTACAATATAATACCTGTCAAGAGCAGTGATAAAGAATGTTTTATTTCTCTGCTCTCTGTCCTCTTTTCTCCCTTCCTCCTTGGAAGCAGCTGCCTGTGCGAGGCAGCACCCACTAGATGGTACTGCCAGGCTGCTCCGAGCTGTCGCCTCTCCTCAGCCTCCCCAGCCCTGCAGGCACTGCCAGGGCCCCGGGGCACCCCTTCCCATCCCTTCCCGAGCCAGGGATGGCGGGGGCACAACAGCTGGGCAGATGTGCCAGGGGTCTTCACGCAGCGCTGGCACGGAGGAGTCGGGGGGACAAAGCGCTCATTGTTTGCTCTCTCTTGAGCCTTGAAATAAAGGCCAGATGTCCATGTGGAGCTCAGCATCCTGGTGACACTCCTGGAGAGACACCTGAGCCTGGGCTGTGGGAGAAGGGCCCTCAGCCCACCCTGGCTGGGCTGCTGAGCCCAGGCTCCATCTCCCCTGTCACTGGGAGCACGGGGGTTCAGCACCTCAGTGTCTCAGTGCCCCTCATCTCCTCCCTGGAAAATGCTTATTGTCTTGCCCTTTTGAGGCTGAATTGTTAGATGTGTGTGTCAGATGCTCAGTTCCTCCAGGAAGATGCAGCTTTAAAATACCAGCAAACCAAGATGTTTTTTGCATTGGGCACTGCCTCTCTGGGCTGGGTAACAACAGGCCTTGTTGAATGCCTTTTAATTTTGGTAAAAGATGGTTCCACCTGCTCCACACGAGCACAGGGATGGAAAATACTGCAGTCTCTGATCACCAGATAGCCTTCATATGTTGTTTACAAAATAACACATCTTCTCTCTGCCTGTGTTTTCCCCTGTAGGATAAATGCAGGCTTATACTAGCTCGGAAATACATTGGCTCCCTGATCAGCACCCTAACACATCCACTCTGTCATCTTCTCCTTGGGAATCGCACTCTGGGGAAATTCGGTTTAAACCTTTCCTGATTAGAGGCCAGTAATGACCACATATGTAGTAAATGTGGGGTTTTCACATGTGCTTGTGTCAGTTCTGAAAGTACTTGCTTCATGCAGTGTAAATTCCGGATTTTGCACGATGTATTCCTCAGTCCTTCCGTCCATCTGTCCAGACAGGCAGCGTGTTTGATGAGTTAACCGTTCTGAATGCTTTAATATTTATGTGACTCTTGTGCAGCTCAGCAGTTGCTTTATGTGGGATTGCATATTTGATAAGATCACAGATTCACTCGGTGCCAAAGCTGAAGTCCTACCGAGGTCTGACTGTACTTCAAATGTCAAAAAAATATGAATAGGTGGTCTTAATGTTCTCCTCTGGTGTTATATCTGTCTATAGAGAATATAGCTTACAACAGATTAGAAGCAATAGAGGACTTGACATATAGTGAGAGAGCAGTAAGAATGATGCTTGTTGACATTATCGGCTAAACCTGTAGGGGAATTTTCTTTTTTTCTTTCATTCTTTCTTCTCCTCTTGCTTTTTGCTGTGAAATTTGCTTATTTTTTCCTGTGTGCCTTGCTCTTTCTACATCGAGTTCCAGTTTCTCTATCTAAAATAGTTTTGTCAATCCAGGTGTTTTCAACACACCCATCCATCCAAGTCCTCGCTTGGCACCCCTTGCTGTTCTCCCTCAGTGGCTCACAGGGCTGCCTCTCTCTGATGTTTAAAGAGTATTTATTTGCAAAAAGCTTGTGTAACTCTAATTCAAGCCTTTTCTGCCTGGTTAGGAATTCATTGAACTAGGCTGTCTGTATTTCTGTGCACCAGTGTACTGTGGTCCCTCTGCACTCCACTTTTCATGTGCACAAAGGTTTGCAGCAAATGCAATTATGGGCTGAATGGATTTGTGCTTATGTCCACTTGCCCTGTGCTGGGGATGCACCAGCACGTGTGAGCAGTCTGAGATCTTGTGCAAATGCATTTGGCAAGAAAAGATGAATTCACCTCTTAAGCAAAAGGGAAAAAAATATAAAATCCTGATTTTCAGTCTTTTATAGCAGTGTCACAAATAAAGCAATGAAAGATGGATTATTGGGGAATGAGTCACGGAAATTCCTCCCCAAGTTTTGTGAAATCTGAATATGCAGTGGACTGGGGGAGAAGGAGAGGATATTTCTGCTGACATGTAATGTCTTGATCCTATCTCGTTGCTGTTAGGAACAATTTCTGTGGTTAGATGCCCAACCAGTGCTTGCAGACATGTGGATTGCGTAACTTCCCTTGGGAAATTGCCTCCCAGCACGGGGATGTGGCTCTGCACAGCACCCACTGACCTGGGCATTGGACACGTCACCTGGGTGCTCAGTTTAGGGGGGCTGCTTTCAGAGGTGATGCTATGAGTGTGCAGCAGATGGACTGTGGCTTCTTGTCAGCTTTGCATTTAAAAACACAGCAAGAGCCCCCCCAGCCGTGGGTGAAGCTGCTCCTGGGTGTGTTGGGAGCAGGGTGCCAGCACCCCACGGCGGGCACTGCGTCTGCACTGCCCTAACCCAGGGGGTGTTCGAGGCACAGTGACTTCAGCGTTTGGCCTGCAGGCACAGAGGAGCCCTGGGGTGCCTCCTCTGCCCCTGGCTCTTGGTGTGGTTCTCAGCTCTGCCCCTCAGGGCTCCCCCTGACCTCAGGCTGCCCTGGGCTGTGCTGGGACACACCGTGTCCTGGCTGGAGCCCAGCACTGGGCACTGTTGGCACTCATGGGCAACACACCAAGGTGATGTGAGGGCCCCGAAGGTGAATTAACTATCACAGCACACAGACACAGATTTGTGTTGGATGCACCGGGTTCAACTCTCCCCCCACTCAGCACAAGAGCAACCAAAAAGCTGATTTTCCAGTGGGGAGGCTTTACCTAGATTTGAAAAAGAAGAACTATAATGCAGGGCTGCAGAGTCTGCTTTTCTGAACCTGATGTATCAATAGGTCACTGAAGAAGAAAATTTGGGACAGTTTCAGAGGTGGCATGGGAATGGCAGATGTGCTGTATTGTGCCATTTCAGCATGTGCACAGAGTGGCACAGGCTGGGAAACAGGAGTTGCCAATATGAAGGCATATTTGATGTGCCATCATCTCAAAGGATCGTTCCTTTGTCTGGGGAGGGAACTGTAATCCTCTGGAATTGTGAGGAGTTATTGGCATGCTGCAAAGTAGGAGTATGCCTAACATGCCATAACAAAAAAGGTAATGCAGAACTGTAATTAAGACGATGTTATTTTTAATTCACAAAAATACTGTTTATAGAGCTGCAGTGAAAGAATCTGACTCTTAATGAAGATTGATTGCAAGTCAGACTTTGCCTTTCATTCTGCTGATTTCTGTTCACTACAAGAAGAGAGTGAGCTGGGAGTGAGACCACTTGTTTGTGGCACAGAGTCCCTTGAGTGTCCTCTCCTCTTTCATCACAGCCAGGGCACTTCTTGCTATGGGTTACACAGAGGTGTTTTGGAGAGCTGAGAGCAGGGGCTGAAGTGGAAAAAGTGAGCATACAGAGCATTTTATGGACAGCAAATGAGCAGGGCTCCTCATAGGTCCCCTTTCTCCCTTGCCAAATGGATCTGGGGGGAATGAGCAGCCCTGACTCGCAGCTTTACATCCTTCCTCCCATGAGCAGCATCTTTGCTGACCACCACACTCATGAGATGGAGCCTCATGGATCCACTCCTCATGTGCTCCACATCCTCTCTGCTTCCCCAGCCTGTTTGGACTACAAGTTAATGAGGGATCATATGAAATTGTACAGGGGTGCCCTTACAGGAACAACTTAGGGAAGAAACTCATTGAAGCAGGAAGTCTTGCTCAGTTAAGCAGTAAGAAAAAACCCACATTTTACCATAAAAGGTGTGCAACACAAAAGTTAAGTTACCCTTCATGTGACAGACAAAGAAAGGGAATATATTCCTGTCAATTCTTTGAAGTTTTCCAACAAATTCCCTGCACCCTTGTGCTGCCATAAATGAAGGTAGCAATCCTATCCATTATATGAGGTACCACACAAGAGTCCCTTCCCGGGTTTGGAAACCCACGTTCTAATCACATCACAGCAGAGTTTTCATTTCACTTTACTGCTAATTAAAACTGCAATATTGTGCAGCAGTAAATTTTACTGATGATCAAAACTGTTTGTATGTCTTGTCACATAACCTATGCATTCCCAGGAAATGAGAGAGCTTGATTCTGCCTTCAGATGAGACGAAATTTGAAGGAAACTTGAATATCAAATGACACGAGTTAAAAAATGTGAGACAAGAGGTTTTCAGATCAGCAGTTGAAAGTGGAGCTGGATGAGACTATTGTATCAAACATTTCTTCAAATCTAGGCAAAGTTTTGACTGAAGCTTGTCCGTGCAAAAAGTAAATTGGAGCAGAATGATGGCTTCGTGTGGAAAGTGAATCTGGGTTGAAGTGACGCTTCAGCCCCAGAATGTGCCTTGCACTTGGAAATGGGACTGAGGGGAGCAGTTTGTTCCCAGCCCTGCCAGGGCCACCTCGCAGCTCTGACCTGCTCTGAACTCTGGGGGTGTTTGAAGAGTCGCTCTGATCTCAGAGCTCTCCATCCCCTCACCTCTGCTGCAGAACACCTCAGGGGAAATGCAGGAGGCTGCAAAACCCCAGAGAGTGGAAACTATCAAACAGCATTTGTTTGTTTTTTTCCCACGAAGCCCAACAAACTGAAACTGCTGAAGTCTGCACAGAGTAATTAAAATGCTCTATACCGTGTGTTTCAAAGCCTGGCTGTACTTTCCACTCTGCTGCTGGGAACTGGTCAAATCAATCCCTAGTGCTGACTGCAGAGAAGCTGCAAATTCATATCCTGATTTGATTTTGGGGTTGTCTGGGGAGTTCAAACTGGCCCTTTTTGGGATGTGCAGGTCTGTTGTCCCCTGTCAGGTTATCATTGCTGCCTTTCCTTGCTGCCAGTTTACACATATTTGTACACATCCCACTTGGAGCAGCTCTCCCAGTTTTCTCTCCAGAAGTTGTGTGCTCTCATGCTGAGGTTTTTTTTTCACTCTGTATATTTAAGAAAAAAAAAAAAAAGGTGCCATTTTGGCAGGGTTGTAAACTACCCTCTTAAGGCAAGGAAGAAATTTTGAATTAAGAGGAGCTCAGTATGGTGTGACACTGTCCTCAGCTCACCCCATTATTCCTGTGTGTTGTGGCACATATGGCATTAGTACAGTGTGTGAGATTCCCTGCAAAGCTAAGGAGAGGTAGGTTGATTTAAGGACATGGTTTCCAGCCAGATTTTCAGCTTCAACTTGAAATTTCCTTTGTGTTTGGGCAGGCAAATTTTAAAGAGGATCTTAAGTGTTATTTGAGAGAGGTTGGTTTGGGTTCAGTTTCTTGGGTTTTGCCTAAAAGCTCCAAGTGATGCTGTCTGCTGGACTTCTTAGCTGCAATTATTTTAGAAAAGAGTGAAAGTGGGAGATGTCATGCTTTTAGGAAACTCGGGATATTTGTTTGTCTTGGTGACAGTGGCAGTCTTCTAAATGCTCTCCTTCCCTGACAAGAGCAGAATTGCTGTGAACAGAACACTGTTAGCAGGACAAAATATGTGTTTGGAATCCCCTGGTAATATTCATGTTGGAGACAGTTTTGACCAAAAGGATCATCAGTTATTCTGATCTTCAGGAGATTTCTGTTGGATTGTCAATAATGTCCTCTTTAAAAATTAATATTGCAGCATTTTGTTCCAAAAAAAATGTAAATGCACAATCAGAGGTCGTGACACTTGGAATGAGGTTTGAAAAGTCTGAGAGGGAAAAAAAAATCCAATCGTAAATATCTGCATTTGCAATATTTAAGATATGCAACAAACTGCTCAAAACTAAAGTATCCATAGTAATAATCTGGTGAACACTTTCAGCAGATTATTTATTTATAAATAGGAGAATATTTTAAAAAATGAAGCAGTTTCAGACCGAATAAACAAAATCATTTTCAACTCATAAATTTATTCCAACTGATCCTCCCAGCTGGAACCCAAAGGGACTGTATATTCTTGTAAGAGTCTTCCATTTCAAATCAATCTTTAAGCAGGTAAGAGTTTTATGCCATGAAATACCACCTAATGATGTGTTTAGGACACAAAAGCTAATGGAAGAGTAGCAATAGCAGCTTTAATTTGTCAACAGCTTCCCCAGGAGAGTTCCGGAGGGGTTGCAGATCCCCGAGTCATTTAAATGCCTTGTTTACAACTGCATTAGGCTCTTGTACACACATTCCATAAAAATCCTGCTGCCTCTTTTCATTCACAGTCATTCCTCAGGATTGCCATTTTTAGGAGTTTTGATCCCTTTTGTTAATCCCAGTAATTACTGATCAGCTTTTGAGGCTCCCTAAGTACTTCATGTTCTGGCATCTTTTGGCACAAGTTTACAGTGGCATGGACAGGAAATGGAATATGAAAAGAGAATTCCTCTCCTGCTGCCTTATGTGGCACAGTGCCAGCCCCACAAAGGTCCCAGGAAGCTGCCATTTGATCCCAGGAAGATAAGACCAACAGAGAGGGAAACCTGAAAGCTCCCCTGGACTCCAGACAAAGTTCTGCAAAGCAATAAAAGGTGCAGGTGACGGGTTTTTAGGACCTGACAATAACATTGGCCATTAGTGCTGAAAAGGCATGGGTAGGGTGAAAAAGGCAACTGCTCAGCAGAGCAGAGCAACCTTACACAAAAGGCAATGCCAAAAGGAATAAAATGCTGTATCAAATTGAGTTTTTTAGGAGAAGGTAGGGAATTACCCACATTAAAACCAGGCTGTGAACTGTGAGGGGACCCCTCTTCTCGTATGCAATATGAATGGAGCCTTTGAACAGCTGCAGGTGGTCAGAGCCTGCTTTCCTCTTCTCCCAGCCTGTATTTCTCTCTTTATTGCAATTAATCTTTTTTTAATTTATTTTTTTTCTGTCGGTTTTTTCACTGCATCCCCTCTTTACCAGCTGCATGACCTGTGTTGGCCCCGTTCTCCACAGTGGCTCCATGTTCTCATGCAGCCCAAAGTTGTCCTAGGTAGGAGTCAGCATTTGGGCAATTCCCCTGGTGTGTCATGGTCGTGAAGGACTCAACTGGTGCTGGAAATGGTCGGGGAGAAACAGAGAGGCACAATAAACATGATCTCAATTTCGTGGATTAAACCTTTCGTTGGGTGACATGTTGAAACATAATTTGAGTGGAAAGGGTTGGTTAGAGAAATATCATTTTGTAGGTTTTGAGAAGGCATCCTGTCAAAATAGTCTGTTTTCACATTGCTTAAGTAGAAACAGCTCTTGGTTTCAAATTCAAGTTAATTGGAAGAAAAACTCCTATAAAACAAATAAATGAACGTGTAAAAATATCAGCACTGGGAAAAGTGACTTGAAATGATCAAAACTAAACACTTCAGTTAATATGTTCTTTTTTTTTTTTTTTTAATTAGCCAATGACATAAACTTTTCTTCATGATTTGGGAGAGGGAAAAATTTTAAATCTTGAAAGTTCTCACAGTTCCATTTCCCATCCTGTGCTAAGGCACACATTCCTATATTTTTCTTCCTATCCTTCTATGCAGGATAAGCAGGAATATAAATCTATAAGTGAAGAGACAGGTTAATATAAATGGTTTGAGTGAATCTCTTCTCTGATCATTTTTTCCTTCCCTTGCTTGATGTCACAGTGTGAAAAATCTCACCCCACCAACAAAATGTATGGTAATAGTTCAAAACAAAATTGAAAAATTTCTAGAAGTTGAACTGGAAGCATTTTTGTCAGAGCTTATTGGGAGCATTTCATATTTTTAAAAGTCTAGAAAACTTTTATGACAAGTAGATAAATTATGAAACTCTATGAACATGGAATTAAATGGAATCTGAAAAGTGACAAACAGGGAAAAGAGAGAGCACATAATTTTAGAACACAAAAAGGTAACTAAATTTGAAAAATTACATTAGTATATCATTTTCAGTCTGTAAGCCATTAGAGAAAAAGTGTAAATTACACCCTGTAACAAAGTAAAAATGTTTTCAATGTTTAAAGGTAATTTTGTATTACTGCTACTATTACTTAAACTCTTAGCTCTTATAAATATCTGAAGACAGGACCCCTGGTGATATTACCTGTGTCTTAGGCAGAGAGCAACAATTTCAATTCCATTCAACTACATTTGTATTTTGCCAAGTGCTATCAAGCACTGAGTTGCATAATTTGCTATCTAAGTGAAATAGATATTTTTCATGCCGCACATTTATCACTCTCCTGTGGGCCTCGTTACTGACAATCAAATCATAAAAGATGTTCAAAATTGTCATGATGCACTTATTTTCTCATGATATTTGATACAAATAGTTTCTTCTACAAAAATGGCCTTTTTTTACTGGAGCATTTTAGAGCCGTTTTAAAGGAACAGGATGCAGTTGGCTTTTAGCAGATTCTACATAGGCATTTGAAAAAAAAAACCCAGGCTTTTGATAGTTGATCCTTTTTCTAAATATATCTTTTGAGTCTCATTTCTAGGAAAGGAGGAATTCATACTGAGTGTAAGCTGGTAACACAGCAAAATAAAAATATAGGGGAAATTCTATTTGTACCTGGAACACTTGCCTTTATTTATTTTTTTCCTCTTCTGTCTTTTAACATGAACTCAGACAGTGCAAAAGATGATTTTCAATTTCTGCAACAGTAGCAGTGCAGGAAGGTGCAGTGCCCAGGTCACCCTCACTGTCCCCGGTGTGCTGTGAGATTTTGGGGAGAATCCTTGGGAATTGGTTGATTGCCCGTGGTTAAAGCCCATTGAGCCCTTGCTGATAATCCAGCACCAATCCTGGAGAAGGAAGAAGACTGAGAACATGAAAGTGCTTTCATACAGAGCCACCAGGACTGCTGGCTGTGCCCACCACAGAGGGCACACCTGGGTATCTTGGGCACAGGTGTGCCACTCACCCCAAATCAAGGTACCACTCACCCCAAATCAAGGTACCACTCACCCCAAATCAAGGTGCCACTCACCCCAAATCAAGGTATCACTCACTCCAAATCAAGGTGCCACTCACCCCAAATCAAGGTGCCACTCACCCCAAATCAAGGTGCCACTCACCCCAAATCAAGGTGCCACTCACCCCAAAGAGCTGGCGAGGCAGCCTTGGGGGGCTGGCTCATCCCGTGCAGCAGAGCCAGCAGATCTCTCTCCTGCAGCAGCAGCAGCAGCAGTGAGGGAAGCAGCATGGCAGGAGGTGCCTGCCTGCTCGCAGTTTTCGCTGCATTTTAAGCAAGAGACATCTTGAGGTCTGTGCTTCCCCAACCCCTTATGCTTGCAAAAGCAAAGCCCATAAACATTTGTTTAAGGCTGCCCTGACACACAGACTATTTAAACTTTTCACTGCTGCTGCTTGTGAGACATATCAAAATGTACATTTTTTTTTTTTCCCCAAGATTTTATTCCCTGCATCGTGCTCTGGGATTTGATGTGCCAGTTAAAACCTGATGGTCTCTGTGGCTGAGATGGAGCTGGTGATTCAGGGTAGAAATACAGCCCCACTGACCTCCTGAAGGGAACAGCTGATGGTACAGGAAGAAGATGCTGGATATTTATTTGTAGGTGTAGGGGAGAAATATATTTGTTAGTGAAATGGAGCTTGCTGCAGAGTGCATAAAGGTGAATTATTTGTCAGAAGACTGAAGGAGGTTTATGCAATATAGTATTATTGAGCCGGGCTATTAGCAGAGTGAATTGCTATTGTGACATGCCATTAAATTGTTTTTAGTGTCCACAAAGGTATCATTCTGGAGCAGGCTTGGTTTGTAACAAAGTTATATATTTACTGGACAGCAGCAGATCTCAGAATAAAAATCATCTGTCTGACCATAAAGTAAAATAAGGGGGAGGAGGGTCCTGTGCTGGAAAGTTTGACCTCTCTCACTGCTCCCAACCATTCCTAAACCATGACCAGCTTTCTCCAACGTGACCAACCCCACAAAGCCAGGACTTTGGTCCTGAGGAATCCCATGGAAACAGTCTGTGGGCAGAGAGGGAGTCGGAGCCTGGTGCTGTCTGTGCACCATGTCCCATGTGGCACAGACACTTCACCCCCATCACAGCACCCATGGCCACCACTCCAGTCCCACCGAGGCCTCTCTCCAAGGGCTGAGTTCCTGTGGATTTCTTTGGGTCCCAGGCAGGGCTGTGCCTGAGCCCAGAGGGGCTGCAGGGGCTCCTCTTGCTGCTCCTGACTCAGCCTGGAGCCATCCAAGCCTTGCTCTTCCCTTGCTCATTGTGGCAGCAGAGTCCACAGACTGTCTGCTGCATCTTACAGAAGATGTTAATAATCTTCCCCCATGTCCTCACACAAGAGCAGTTGACAAGCAGATGAAACCACTAGTAGGGAATAAGGTTAGGGAAACCTTAGGCACAGACAGAAACATTGGGACAGATAACAGCGTTCCATCTTTGAGTTTGGAAAACATATAAAACATATAACATTACAGCATTCAGTCAAAGGCCTTTAATTTAATCATATTTAGACTCTGATTTAAAAAAAACCAAAACAATAAACAGTAGAAAAATTTGCCAGGATTAACATGTTAATTTAACAATGCAAAAGCAAAGAAGGAATGCTTAACTTGAGATTTGTTTAGGGGAAAAAAGATAATTAAATATATGTGTGTATATATATAGTTATACATATGAGATTAAATGTTTTAGAACATAAATCAGTGAAAGAAAAGTAATAAATAATGCATGGTGAAAATGTGATAATGTTTATTAAGAAGCAACAGCCTTGTCATCTTCATTTTCTTCTTCAGTGATTCTCCCCTCAAAGGGTTCACTCATTTGGGACTCCCTGCAATTTAGCCTGAGGCCACTCTCTCTAATTCTTGGTTGGAAATATACCTGCTTTGCAAAAATAAGTTAAAAGCAGAACAACTGTGCACACTGAAGGTCTCCCCATTAAGCTCTTAAAGGCCAGAAAGTGAGTTTTATGCCCTTGTTGCTGTGGAAATGTGGAGACAGACAATGGGAACTCAGAGAAAGGGAGGAAAATGTGTGAGAGCAGACCTGAGCCAAGGCAGCTTGAAAGCCCTCCTTCCACTTACTGTCCTCCTGACCTGAGACCTGACATTGCCCTCACTACACCTTTCTTTCCTGACCTGTGGAAGAAGCTTCCTGCCTCTCTGGCCGTGAGCTCAGGCTGTGCATCCACACACAGACCCCAAGGGCCAAACAGCCCTCCTGCCCTGGGCAGCTCCCTCCATCCCCACAGAAAGTGGGAATGGGCTCTGCCAGCACCAACCAAAGCCTGAGGATTTGCATCCCCTAAAAGTGAAGGGCTGGGGAGCAGCACAGAATGCCAGGTATTATTATTCATTAAAGCCTTGTTTGGAATCAGGCACCTTTGCCCCTCTGCTTTCTTTGTCTAATCTTTTGTCCCTTGGCAGAATAATGAGGAAATTTAGACTCAGTTAAAGAAGTTTAGTACTGATAATTTGCAGTACCTAAACCAATATGTTGGCGTTAGTGTGCTGTGACATATAAGCTGCTTAATTAGAGTTGCCATTTAATCTGTTTCTGTTCATTCATTTACACTTGACTAATACAGGAAAGAAAGTTTACCCACCCAGGTTTAACAAACAGAGTAAACCTTCCCAGTGTGGAAAACTGGAGAGGACTGATGATGTTCCAGAGGGCAGGTTCTAAATCTGTACCTTCCATCACGTATGTGCATGCAGAGAGAGCTCCAGCACTGCACACGTGTCACTCTGCACAGATGTGGCTCCTCATTTCTAAATGTCTCCTGCAGTGGATAACATGAGCTTGCTGGTGTATTTATGCTTTTTTTATTTACTGAAGCTTTCCATGGGACGTAATTCTAAATTATCCTTCAGTGGTTTGTTAGAGTCTATGGGATTTTATTCATCAGCTCAGCAAGGCATTAGCAAAAAATAAAAAATGTTCACTGTGGCAGAAATAGATCAAGAAGACTTGGACTGGAGATAGAGGGTGGGGGTGTGTCACACAGGTAACACAGGACCCTTTATACTATGGAGCAATGTAGAGAGGCACTGGAAGGGTGACATTACAGTTACCCTCCCTCTGAGGCCCCTTTACTACCCATGCAGAATTCACATCTCTTTCTCTCAATAAGCGAGATAACATTCATGTGAAAACCTACTGTATTTCCTACTGTACTTGATAAATGAGTGAGGGAAGTGTCCAAAGGCCAGAGAGGTGGGAGGGCTGAGTGGAACCCGTGTTTGCACAGACACCTGTGCACCTGCTCTGCTCCCACATCACTGCAAAACACCCCTGTGGCTGTGGGGAAGGGAGGCAGAGCCAGCAGTGGGTGTGTTCCTTCTCAAGGGTGTATTGAAAGCCAGAGAAGAGTTAATATTGCCATGCTGCAGGAGCCACAAGTGCACCAGTGCAATTTCAGGGTGAAATTCTGACCGTGGCCGTGGGTGCAGGGAAGGGAGAACATCCAGTCGTGTGTCTTGGACACAGCTGTGTCTGATCCCGGTGAAAGGACCGGGGACTGGCCCTGCTTCTGACATTTTGGTCAGGAAAGATAATAGATAATTGTTTTCACTTCTGGTTTTCAGCTAATGACAGAAGCAGAAGTACCTAAAGCGCTACAGAAGATCATGTTCTCAGCCTAATCAGAAGTGGGAAGGCTTGAAATCCCCACTACTAATTTTAGCCCAACTTGCAGAATCAGGGAGATAGTTTAGATGAATAAATGTGAATTCCAGCCTTAGAATTTTTGAGGCTTCACCTACTAAAAACAATTAAAGGCACTTCGGGAACTCGGATGAAGCAAAAATGGATGGTTTGATATTCACCACCATGCTACTAAAGCCTTCCAAGGCCAAAAGATGCAGGTAGCATGAGAGAAAGACTCAGAGAAAGAAATGCAGGACAAAGAATAGCACAGAACTCTTTAAATGATGGATTAATTTTTCAGCATAGCTAAAATTGCTATAACCTCAGTTTCATGAGTCAGCAGCTCTGGTAACATTAATATATAGTAAAAGAAGGTAATGCAACACCTGGGCTTTTTTATTCAACTCAGCTAAATTTGGATAGGAAACCAGCTTTTCATAATTAGAAATTTGGTTCAGCCACCATGAACCAGGTGTGTGTTTAAATTAAAAGATCTGATCCTTGGAGGGAATAAAGGCACCTTTTTCACACCATAACTGTTAAAGTGGGTCCAAAATGGTGAAACCTATATTTAACACCCCTTTATATGAGCAATACAGTACAAAGTATAAATGCAAATCAATATAAACAACTTTTTCCTTTCTAAACTTGAGAAAAAGCTAATATTAAAGCTTAATTTCCTTCCATATTTATGCAAATTACCTAAAAACAGCATCAATTTTATTTCATTAAAAAGGTCAAGGGAAAAAAAAAGAAACTCCCTTGTATTTTCCATTCAGAACTCATTGCCTGAGATCTTGATGAAATAAATGAATTTATTTTGTTAATTATTAGTATTAAAATGGTTGATTCAGTATCTAAACCAAAGGATTAAGATCTGCAGTTTACAGAGGAGTCTGTAACAGGAAATCTCTCTTCCATGATGTATATTAGCACCCACAGCTGGGTCAGCAGATGCATGTGTCCTTGTAGGCGTTTTTCCCCATAAAACATTTGTTGAAAACCAACAAAAATATTGTTTAAAGCAGGGTAGGCTTTACTGGAACAGATCAAAACAGGCACTCTTCCATATTGCTGGTTAACCTACAGCTTCACCTGGGTGTCCTGCATTTGGGGTCTCATCCACCATACAGACCAAAAGCACTGTTTCCACCATCAGTCCCTAACTGGGGAGTTCATTTCCATCCTCCCACGGGTCAGGCAGTTCCTTGGATTCAACAACTGGATCCCCTTTGAGGTGCCTGGCTTTGGAGAAGTTGACAGCATAATTATCAGGGATGAGCAAACAGGTTTTGCCTAATTTTGAACCCGCTCAAATGAGCTAATTTTGAAATTTAGCCTTGAATTTGCAACTTGCTGAGTTTACGGTGCCGGTGTAATTGCACTGCAATTATACATTTCCATACTTGCCATAACATCACAAGGACTAATTAGGTTGGGTGAAATTTCTATCCTGACTTGCACTGACTAGTAGTTAAATCCATTGATCCCACTGGCTGGTTCAGGGCTGATGACAGGATGGGAAAGCAGCCCATCTGAGCAGAGCCTGGGCTGCAGAGAGCAGGAAAGGTGAAAAAGTGACTCACTGGATAGAGGTTAAAACATTGGCCTAATATTTATTTCAGGTATTTGCTGCTGGTTTAATGAAAGTCTCAGTTCTGAACCCCTTGTACACAGTTTCTTGACTTCCCTTGATTGCATTAAATTTCCAGTATTGGGAGGAAATTGGTCTAGAGTGTGATGTTCGTGTAATTGCTGAATTTGTCTTTACTATCTTTACTGGAAAAGTTAAAGTTTGTCTTTTTATGAGTCAATTTTGTTGTAGACAACTGTCTATTAAATACAAGTTATTAACAATTGCTGTTTATGGACAAACTCATTTGGAAAGCTGCATGTTTTAAAGGTTTTAACTACAATATGCCTTTTGAATGAGTTTTTTAACTGAGTAGTAACGTGTTGCTACGTGCTGCTGCTCATTAATATAATATCTTTCTCCTAATGTGCACTTTGGTTATGTTCATTTGATTTCTTCTGCAGACAAAAGTCTTAGGAAGAGACATATATCCACAGCATCAATAGTGTGTTCGAGCATCTATTACAGAAAAGAATGTAACTACATTATAGCTTAAGTGTCAACGTACTGTAGACCCAAAGAAATAATTTTTATTGGTAGAAATAGGTTTTTTATGTTTCTCTAATAATTTTGATCCTTGTGCTGGGGGACAAAAAAACCCAGTAGAAAACAGAGCAATCTAAACAGACTTTCCTCTGAACAAGGGGCTCCTGTTGCATCAGGTGTGTGCAAACTCCATAAAACTTCCATGGGAGACCAAAGGAAAGCTCCAGCTTTTGCCCAGGAGGGAAGGGGTCCATCTGAATCCTCGTTCTCTAAAATGGGCTCAGAGTTGAAAGGGCCACTGCCTCCCCTTTGGAAGCAGTTCTGGTGGTAAGTGGGGCCAGCTCCTCTGCAGGGCATGGCTCTCTGCCACCAAGGCTGTGTGGGTCACATCAGGGAGATTGGCAGTGCCCTGCAGGTGGTGCAGGAAGTCTCAGATGAGTTAATTGAAGCTCTGGGGAACCAGAGCCCCCACACGAGCCCCCAGTGGTTATTCTTGACCTTTGTCTCCCTCCTTGGAAAGGCTGAGAGCCGAGGTCCTGCCCCCAGACCCATGTCATTGCTTAGGGGCACTCACAGCCATCTACTCCTTCAGCCTCCTTGTTCAACATAGGAGCTCATAATCCCTTGCAAGTTGTTTTCCATCTGAAACTTCCTGTCTCACCTGCAGGGCACTGCAAACCCCCCTGGTGTGTCCCCCACACCTTCCACTGGCCCTCAGCAGTGCCCAGGACCTGCCCTTCCCTGTGCCCCCCTGAGCTGTGTGTGGTTTGGGGGACAGAACCACAACCACGCCATGGCTGGTCCACCAGTGAGCGCTCGGGGTCCACGTGCAGCTGGGGGGTCCACAGGGGCAGATGTTGGGAGGTTCCCTGCCAATCCTCCTGCTGTTCCACAGCCCTTGGGTTGTGGCAGACAAACTGAATCGCACACTCCTCTCGCCCTGGTGAATGAAAGGAGCCTGAGGGATCATTAGTATCCTTCCATCACTTCCTCATTAGTTCTTAGATAGTGTTTTAATGACAGCTTGAGAGGCTCAGCATCCTGCCCTCTTACTATTTATGATCCCCACAGTGCTAATGTGCACTTAATGAGAAATTCTTGTCTTGCTTGTAAATCCTGTAGCCGGCATTCAATTTATTGACAGATGTTTGCTTGGGCCTCTTTAAAATTACTTCATAAATCTTCCAGGATAAAAGGCCTCAAGTTTGGTTATTAAGACAGGCCCTTGTTGACAGTTTCATATTTAACTGTTTGGAACTGGACTGTCAGGGCTGTAATGGAGTGCACGGCGGAGGGTTTGCATTCTTCGGGCTCATTTACCATGTTTTCTGCACCTATCAGGTTTTTTCTTTTTGAAGTGTGTTGACTGTCCCTTATAATCCCTTTAGTTAACTTCTCTGTGACCTCTTTGTGCACGGCACTCACTCATTTAGCATATCAGCGTGTCAGCTGTGATGAAGTGTTTGTGCTGATATGAGCTGAGGGCTGAGCAAGCGCTCCATGCCAGACCCTCCTGGCTGGAACGCTGATAGGAGCTGAGGGCTGAGCTTGCACTTCAGCTCCAGCCCACTGGACATTTCACAGGGAGCCACAAGTTCCCTGCCTCCCTCTTCCCCCTCACATTTCAGTCTTTGCTCCTCTAGGTCTGGGGCCATGGCTCGTAAAAGCTGGTGGAGGGCTTTTCCCAGCAGATCAGGGTAACTGGGATTTGGGAAGAAATCCCTTGAAATGCCTCCTGAAATGATTGGTTTTGCTCTGGGATCTGCAGCACTCCGAGTGCTGTGATGGCATCCATGGGTACCAGGGCATCGTGGCTCCAATCCCTCAGACCTGCTTTGGTGGGGAGCTGCTGTTCCATGTGCATGGCTCTCTTTGCCTGGCTTAAACAAGGGCCAGGCAACAGTCTTCCACTTGTCTCGTGGCTGCCCAAAATCTCACAAAGCTTTTAGAAGTGTGCCTTTGAGTGACATATATTAGAGAGGTCTGGATCCAAATGCTGCAGCATTTACAGTGTGCAATGACAGCGTTTTAGGCCATTATTTTAGAAGAGACCTTTTTTTTTTGTCCTCATAGTGAACAGAAAAGATTAAAAATTTAGTGAGCTGCTGGAAGATTGGGATCATTCAAATAGCTATTAAACCCATGGCATCAGCCAAATTCACTCCACTTAAGTCCGTCAAAAACCATTCAGATCAGGCACTGGACGGTAATGAGCATCTCAGCTAAAAATAAAATGTTTGGGCTTTTTTTTGCTTACTTGGTGGTGCCATGTTGTATTACATTGCTTGAGTGGTGTCACATCACATCGTGTTACTTCTGTGGGATCCTCTGCTGACATGACATATCGCTTTTTATACTTACAAAATATTTTTGATTGGATTCTTGCCATTCAGTTACTTTTGTTTAGCCATTAAATTCATAAATATAAGCATTAATTCTACTGAAGAAGCAGTTGTCTATCTGCAAGTGGAGCTAGAGAATTCCTTGTATATTTATGAACATGAGGAGACTGGGCTTTACCAAGCCTTAGAGTCTACTAAGATGCAGCTCATGTTCACCTGAGGACCTCAGTGAGGCGTGGACATTCCCATTGGGATCCATGCTTAGATGGAGAGAACACATCTCTCTGCTTTTCCCTGAGCAGGAGCCAGAAAAGCCTCTCCAACACAAGCCAGACCCCACAGTATGTTCCTGCATTCCCATCTTGCAATTCAGATGAATTTACATCCACATTAAGCAGGAAGGCCTCAAGGAAAGGATACCAAAGGCAGGAGGCACTGACATAAGGCATTGAAGAGGAAGGAAAAGCGGTTCAAGTTATTTTTTAGCAATTTTTCTGGTACATCTACATCAGTGAACGCTCAAAGGCCCGGCAGGCACTGACTAGACTGTGATTAGATGCTGCTTCAAATTTCAAATACCTCTTGAGTGAGGTGCTCTGTCCTTCTGGAACTTCCAGGAGGAGCAGAAATGCAGGGCCCTAATGCCAGCAGTTCTTTATGGGCATTTGTGGGTCCTGGAAGTGTCTGAAAACAGGATGACACTGACTGGGGTAAGAACCTTGAAAATCCCATTCAGATGCCACCGTCCGTCCTCATCAGTCTGGTGAGACTTGGAGTTATCACCATCATATTCCACAGCAGCTGAAAGTATTGGGATTGGAGGGAGGCAGAGAGAAGCACAATTCCCTGGGATAAAGAGGGCTGGGAACAACAGAAGGAGCATCCATGCCCCCCACGTCCGTGCCGTTTGTCATCTGTTTGGATGGCTTGTGTCACATCCTGGCAGGTGTAATGGATGGCAGCAAGCACACCTCCCTGAATGTCTCTGTCCCGACGTGCTGCAAGGGACAGGTGAAGAAAGGGCTATTTTGCAAAATTTTGATACATGTGAAGTCTCCTTGTGAATCACTTGGTTCTGCTCCCGGCTGGATTCAGTGGTCTCATCCCTGTTGGGTTGGAGAGGAGCAGGATTGCACCCTGAAGGATTTGTGCTTAGCTGTTACTTCAGGAACAGATTTGCCAAAGAAATGCTCAGAGGAGGGAACAGAGTGTTCCAGCACACACAGGTAGAAGCTGGTATTTCAAACTGAGCACACTGGGCAATCTTTGCTCATGATTCATCAGTCAAAACACGTCAATTTTATCCCAGAACAGCTAAAAAAAAATCTGCAACTACTTGACAAGTACATTTTTGGTGCAGGTCCCAGTTCTTTCCCAGTTGGCCCATTGGCTTGTCTGTCAGCATCTCTTGCACATTGCAGAAAATTAACCCTGCAGCGTGTTCGGTTTGCTGTTGTCCTGTTTTCCCCGAGTGACTCCACCACTTGCGATTCTCAAGGGTAAAAAGAACAATCTGGCACTAAATTCTCACTAAAAGGCCATGGCAAGTGGGCATTTCAATTTCCCAAGTGCGTCTAAAAATCCTCCCTTCCCAGCCAGGGTTGCCTTTTGGGTTTGTTTTGTATTCTGTGTTAAGGCTCCAGCAAGATTCTTTCTCACTTGCTTGGTTTGGTAAATTTTATCTACTGGCTCAGGATCTCTGTTTCATTTTTGGTCTCTCCGGAACATAATATTTTTTTAATTGTCATTAAAAATTTCAGAATTTTTCTACATGGGGTTATAATTCTGCCTCAACAGATTCACAGTTTTGATCAAAGCTTAAAATATCCTTGGCTAGAACTATCCTGATGCAACAATATTGACATTACAGAATGGTTTTTTCTTGGCATTACCGTAGTTATTCTTTTTTTCTAATGTACACTGCTCTGTTCTGTAGCATGTTTTCAGGATACTCTTCAGTGCTTGCAGAAACCCCTTGTTAAATTCACAGAACTGTTATGTATTCCCTCCTGAAGGATATTTTAATTTTCTCTCCTAATGGAGAAGGATAGCAGCGGAAATTCTACTTGTGAGTTATCTTTCTTAGTGAAAAACTGCATCTGTTTCGAGCTGAGAAGTGACTGTGGAAGCCAGAAAGTCGCACTCAGCTGTATCCTCAGGAAACAGAATAAGAAAAGAAGCTTTGCCCCAGGTGCTCCCGTTCAGTCCAAGTTTCACTGTGAAATCATGTTTCTTGTGCTGAGCTGCAGTGAGTGGAGCGTGGGGACTGAGCAGCACCGGAGAGGGACCCGTGCAGGGGCCACTTCAGACCTTTGGCACTGCCTGCACTTCTCTGTCATTCATAGCTGGGTTCATTTGTCACCGTGGTCCAAGATGGGTTTGCAGTGAAGTGGCTGGAGTTTCAGAGGGAGGGACACTCAGGCCCCTGGCACTGTTGGTGCCCTGGGAGGTTGTGTGGTTGGTGCTGGGAGTGTTTGGAGCTGTACAGGCACAACCACGTGTTCTTCTCTCTCCCCTCTCCCCTCTCCCAGGGGGCTTGTGCTGCTGCTCCTTTTGTCATAGTGGAAATATAGAAACATGCTTCAAACTAAGGCAGAGCTTGATCTTACTTCATTTTGTCAGTGGCTCATTGGACTCCCACCATCCTCTTCCTTGTTTCCTCTGGCTGGAACAGCATGTATCTGCTGGCCAAGTAATTTCACTACATCCCATCTTCAATCACTGCTCATTGATGTGATCATTTCTTCTCTTCTGTCCTTAGAAGAATTAGTTTTTCATCAAACCCACTGACATCATAGGTGGACTTGATAGGTTGAACTGCCTGACGATTCCTACCTTTCTGCTTTCCATGGGAATCCTATTCTTAATTTATAGAAAGACAAAAATCTGTCCATGCAAGGAAAATTTCCTGTGATCTATGTGGGCTACCACTGATGGATGATGAAAGGCTTGATATTAATGCCTTGAATATGTATAATCCTGAGCCATCCATGTTCTAGGGTTAGCAATCACTCAGTTCATTTTAAGGATTTCATCACATTGGCTTAATATAGAGCATGAAACCCTACTGGAGCACTTATAGCAGCCTAAATAGTGCTGGAAAATCGGAGGAATTTGCTCCAAAGTTCTCCCTAGGCTATTGCTGCTGATAATCAGCATCTAAAATGTGATGAAATTTCTTTTGTTAACTTTGCCTGCATACTTCGTTGTATTTCACGTCACTTTGGACTCCTGATTAGCTTTTTGTACACACAACTGTACACATCAAATTCAATAAATGTGCAGGGAAGGCAGCATTATCACCCAGCTCCTTTTGAAAACGCAGCCTCCAGGGCTGTATTTCCATTGCAGCATGTGGAGATTTTGTCACATGACATACGTTAATCTCCTCAGAACCCTCCAGCTGCATCGCAGGGAACGCTCTCCAGACGCATCCCTGCTCTTCCAGCACGGGCAGGAAGACAAGCCCAAATTTTTCTTGGGGTCTAATTTTGCTCCCTTTATTGCACAGAGCCGTGTTTACCCGGGAGAGGTGGGTTTGTAAATAAGTTCTGTGAGTAAGGCAGGAAGAATGGCTCGTTTGCTTTATCTTTGTCTCGGGAGACGGTGGCATTGTGTTTGCTCTGGAACAAAATCCGGAAAGGGCTTTGTGACACACAGGAGGGAGAGTCCAACAGTTGGCTGTGGAGAGCAAGGATGGATTTTACACTCCCAGAAGTGGCAGTAAGTTATCTGTAAGATCTCCCCACTCAGGGATTAGAGAAGACTGTCATTCTGTCTGAGTGCAGAGTCCTGCTTTCCTCACCCCCTGTGCAGTCCCGGGGAGATTTGCCTTTCTCAGGACTGCTAAAGAGTCTTTAATTACTCAGCGACCACTTGGGCTCCTGTTTCCTTTCCAGCTGCTCTGTAAGAGGAGAGTGGCAGGACATAATTCTCTTATCAAGAAGGGCATCGTGGGGTAAAAACTTCTGCACAGTTTTTGTCAGAGCTCTGAGCTTATTGTCTGCCTGCTTGGCAGTGAAAAAGTGGCTGCGTGTCTCAGGCAGTCTAAGTGATTTGCCTGCAAAAAAAAAATTCCTTGTGAAAACATGAGTGATTTTAAAAGAAGCTTAAGAAAGACCTGTCTGACAGAAAATGGGTTTGGAATTAAATTTCCCCATTTCTCAAGTGTTCTTAAAGCCAGGATTTCAGTTCAGTTCCATCACTGAGAGAAATTAAATCAAATGTAATTGTGGATATGTCTAATCCAGGCTCCGACCGCAGCTCATGTAAAGTTGTCCAAGCTCCTTTCCCAGGCCAGGGCAGCTCTGGAGTGGTGCTGGGGCTGGTGCTGCTGGACCACTGGTGTGACATTAGTGCAGGTGTGGCTGGAAGAGCAGCAGTGGCACCTTCAGAGCCCCCTTCAGATGGACTGGAGTCCGAAACTGCAAAGCCATTTAAACAGCTGCAGTCCTTGCTCTCAGACTGCAGCTTGCTACTTAAAAACTACTGGTTCCTCTGCGCCTGCCTCCCTTCCTCCTCCGGGCAAGGGCCCCTGGAACAGCCTCATGACAATGTCCTGGTCAGCTCTTTTCTGTTTAAAAAAAAACCCAACCAAAAAACCAACAAAGTTGATTTCCTGTTCTGGTGAGCCATATATCACTGACGCTCCCATCTGTGCCGTTTGTCTGTGACAGAATGACAGGTGTCATTTATCATTGGAGCTTGAGGAAGCTGTGGGAAGAGGGATTGAAATTTTTTCTGGAAGCAGTCAGTGTCTACAGACTGCCAGATCATTAAAAAGGGGGCTTTCCAAAGAAAGCTGTGTGTAATGTGATTGCACTTACTGTCAATGACAGGCTGAGAGAAAGAAGAAACATCAAAAAAAAAGAGAGAGGGGGGAAGGATCGAAAGGGAGAAAGGGAGAGAAATGAAGTTTCTGCCAGGGGCATTTAAAGCTACAGCACAACAAATGCAGGGATCTTTTTTGGTTTGGTTTCAATATCTGCATACTAAGTAAGGCCTTTGGAGATTTTAGCTCAGCTTGGATTGCCAATAAGGAAACCAAAACAGGAAACTCCTTTAACAGCACTTATTCGCATCACATATTATTTAGGGCACTGTAACAGAGTTTGTACTTTAAGGAGCGTGTCTCAAAGCACAATGACTTAAGACTGGAATAGGAGGTAGCAGAGACAGGAAAACCTATTTGGTCTGCAGCTGAAGCTCCTAATAAATCAAAGGGCAGAACTAAGACCAGATACAAGGCCCTTTTTCAAAAAGGAGACATTTACAACATCCTGTTTGCATAAGGACATTCAGGAAAAGCAGCATAATATCTCTATTTCAGCACCACCTAGGCAGGCTCTGGTTGGGGTTTTGAGCTGAATCTTTGTTTCTTCTCATGGTAAAGAATGCTTCTCACAATTGCAGCAAATTGTCCTCCTACTTGAGGTACACAAAGCCAAAAATAAGTGTTTATTGTTTTAAAAAAATGCAAGAGATATAAAACAAATGTTTTAACAACAAAAAGACTCCAAGAGAAAAAACAGTGAGTTTTCTCTATTGGTTTTTTGTGTTCTCCTTAGGTGAACTGGCTGTGCTTGTGCCACAGCCCTCAGCACAGTTCTTCCTCCAGGAGCTGCATCCAAGTTACAGCTGATATCATGCAGAGGTTGGGGATTGCAGGGGGATTGCTCACAAGTTGGTCACACATGTTAAAGGGCAATGCTGGTTAGTCTGGAATAAGTCATTTCAGTCCTTCCTTCTGTGAGAATCTGTGGCTGTGTGAAATCCCAGTGTGAGGCTCAGTGAGTTACAAAACCAAGGGCCAACGAAGCAGACAAATCTGGCTTATTAATAATCGAGGGAGTCATCGTCAAATGTGTGAGTGCACTGTGAGTCTGGGTTAGAGACGTGACCCAGGGCATGAACTTTCTCCTCTGGGCTCTCTTTAGAGTGATGGTTTTTCCTGCTGGCCTTTGGGAAAGACAACATGGGGGAGGGAAAAAAGAAAAAAAGAGGAATTTTCAGTCTTTTGCATGTGGTATGTAAGGAAATCATCTCTGCATCTTCTGCTACCAAGCACGTCCATGTAAAGACAAGGAGAATCCAGCAGTGCTGGGTAAAACAGTGTCCATTTTATAACTGAGGGCCTCCTGGGAAGTCTGTCCAGTTCCCAGCTGTGCCACAGGATCTGAGAGTGAACATTATCTGATTTCTCCATGTGTTCAGCTTCTCCTCTTTAGTATCTCCTCTGGAGGTTGAGGTCTTTAAGGTAGGAACCAACTTGGACACATCAGGCCTTGCACAGGATGTCCTGCTCAGAGCTCGTGCTTCTTCCTGCAGCTGCAACACAGTCTATAATTATATTATGGTTCTGAAAAATGAACTTTCCGCCTCGTGCTTAACAGCTTAATAATTTACAGCAGTTGTGTGTATTTGCACAGCATTGATTTACACCAATGTTTGCCTCTCTGGAGAACATTCCCTGGAATCAGAGAGATCAGGGCGATCACAATCAGAGCTAATGACTCAACATATGTCAGTGGCAGTGGCAACACTGTGCAATTGGATGATAAAGTTGTTGCATGTGTTCCCATGGAAGTTTGTTTGTACACTCTTACCAATGTGTTAAATGCCATTATATCATTCTTATCATCACCAAACTCAGCATCATCCTCTCCTGGCATTGGAATTGCATAGCATGTGTGCACATGGATATACATATATCTGTGTATACACACACACACATGCACACACAAACATATTTGTACAGCAGATCCTCAAACATTTTTACTAGGTCGAGAAAAACAATTTTTGCCTGACATTTGATTTTTGCAGTGCTGGGCTCGAGGTGTATGTGCTTTCCTATGTGAAGGAGAGTGGGTCAAAACTGCTTTAAATGTCATATCCCTGGTGCAAAACAGAGATCCCTGTTTTCAGCAGCTACATGAAGGAAGCAGAATATAAAATCAGGCCTCAAAGTCATGTATATGGTTCTGTTGACATTTCTTCCTATGGGGTGACAGAGGCTGTCCCTGTCATTCTCAGCAGACTACACCTGTACTACTGCTGTACCACTCAGGTCTCTCTGTGCCTGAAGGCTTCCCTGGAAATGCTTCCTGTGGGTCCATTGGCAGATAAGAAAAAGGGATGACATGCCATAGACACACATATCTCAGGGGAAACTACAGGTGGCAACAGATAGCAGCTTCACATTTTAGGATATTCGTAGTGAAGTTGTATCCAAGACTTCCAGTTTGAAAAGCAAAAAGTCAGATTGTTGCTGGTGTGGGTTTGCTCTGGAAAAGCAGTTGCTGCTCACAGAGATAAGGTTTTGCCTTCTGGCCAAGTGGTTATAAAAGTGAGATCTTAACTGAGGTTAAATACCTCCGTTCAGCACAGCTGGTTTTTGAGACTAAACACTGTAATCTTTGCTCAGCCAGTCCTACCTCCAGTTTTACTTTGGATATGCAGGATCACAAAATGTAGCCTAATGTGCACAGCAAAGTCTTCTTTAGGCTAATGATGGATAAACAGGACCAAGGTATAATTTACTCTCAGGACAAGCAGAGGGAGATAAAGATGAAATGGAAAGAGTATTTAACTCCAGATTGAAGTTATTTGTGGGGCTGGAACCACTCCAGCTCGGTCACCATCAGCAGCTCACTGGCCAGTGCCACCAGACCATGTCACAGCCAAAGCCTGGCTCAGCTCCAGCCTCTTTCATAAACCCTTGGGAAGTCCATCCTGGTGTGCAAATGCCTTTGGAAAGGCACAGTGAGGAAGTGTGGATATGTAGAGAAGCTGTGGTTGTTCCATCTCTGGAAGTGCCCAAGGCCAGGTTGGACAGGGCTTGGAGTGACCTGGGCTGGTGGAAGGTGTCCCTGCCCATGGCACGGGTGGGACTGGTTGGGCTTTGAGGTCCCTTCCAACCCTTCTGGGATTCTTGGATTCTATTTCTATGGCTGGCAAATCAAAGGTGCATTTCTGTGGCCCCTGTAGCTGCTTGGTCAGAGATGTTTTTCATGTCTCATCATAACCTGACTGGCTTTTAAAACCCATTGCTTTTCCTGAATGTTCTGTGCAGAACTAAGGTCAGAGAAATCTTATTCTGTTGGTTAGACTCTGGACTACTTGTACAGATAAAATTACCAGCTAAGAAAAACATCAGTAAAATTTAAGATCTATAATATAAATTATCACAAACAAATATGCTACAGGATTTGTCATACATGCTGATTCTTTAAAATTAGGAGGAATTATGCCATAATGTGTGATAGTCTTCTGGCTTTTGGTCTTTATTTAATTTCTGTCAACTAGAGCAAATGGTTTAAACTGTAAAGGGGAAAGAGGGGAATCCATCAATATGTACATTGTTTTTCTCCAGAGATTAAATAGAAGTTTGTGCATATATTTACATTTTTCCTTCCGTAGTATATATTGCACAGTTATATTTGGAATGGGCCTTCAGAAAAGCTGCAGAGGAGTTAATGAGAGTAGGATGTTTGTACAATTCTGTAAATATTGTTTTATATTTCTGGGAGCAGTGATCATATATCTTGAGTCTTTCTTTCTAGGTTAGAGGCTCCCTTGGACTCACATTTAGGTTAAACCTTTGGCAAGAGTTCAAGGAGCAGGGAAACCAGCTGAGGATCTGGTCCAGTGGGTGAGATCCAAGAAAGCTCTTAGATGTTGGATGTGCAGCTGCCATGGATTTTAGGAGCCTGAGCTCGAGGGAGGAGAGGGGAATTGTGCTACCAGCAGCTGAGGCTTTCTCCAGGATGTCCAGGAGGATCCCACTGAGGATTCCTGTGTGGGCCTCGTGGGTTCCCTGGAACACACTCCCTGAGGCATCACTAATGCACAGGGAATCCAGGGCTCACTGTTTGTGTCCTGGGTGTCTGGGAAACTCTCTTTCCAAGGCACAGTTCCCCCTCCAAAGGAGCATTTGAGATGATATTTCTCTCTCACTGCCTCTCTCGTTCTCTCTTTTTGCTTAAACTCTGTAGGGCAGATGTAAAGGTCAAGCCAATTGATTTGTGTGGGTAGCAGGGCACTCTCAGTGGAGATGCAATTCACACTTTCATAAGCTCTGTTGGTATTGGCTTGACTCTGTTTTTGAGGAGAATCCACAGTTAGGGAGACTTCCATCATTGTTTAGAGCATCGCTGTAATTTGTCTTGAAATGATTATATTTCAAGTTTCTTGCTAAAACAACTTAGAAGTGCTGGTAGGTATATTGGGAAAAAAAGACACTAAATATATAATCCATGTTCCCTCTCTGTGTAACTATGAAATGCATCTTGTTCACTTTTATCTTTGTCACAGAATGATTGACATGTAATATCTCAGCTTGACACCTTGATATTGGTGATCAGAGTAATTTGTTTCAACCTGCATGCTAAACCCTCAAGGTTAGATATTCCTAAAGCATAAACACAAAGGATGGATTACTGCAATCATTTCCTACTTGATAATCTGTTTTTCCCAGCAAAAGGCTTGTCCATTGGAAAAAAGCAAATTTCTTTCTGTAGGTATTTTCAGTGTCCATTTTAACTGTACATTTCTTTTACTCTTTAATTGTAACACTGACTTTCTCTGAGAATAAATACACTGAGGTCACCAAAGCTCTATCCATGAGTTCCTTTGTGCTTCCTGATGTACAGCATAGAATGGGGATTGGTTTGGCAGAAGACAAATCACGTTGTCAAACTGATGAGAACAGTTTGCTTCTCAAGGAGAACATTGGTGCTCCTTTTCTATTTTGTTGCAGCACATTTTTCCTTTATTCTTAGTCTTTCTGCATTGCCAAACACACCTAAATGAATTGTTCTGATAGCTGGAAGATAATGTGTAACATCCTCCTTTATTGATTGGGCTGCCATGGGCAGGGACTCCTTCCCCCAGCCCAGGTTGCTCCAAGCCCTGTCCAGCCTGGCCTTGGACACTGCCAGGGCAGCCACAGCTTCCCTTCCCAGCCTGCTGCCCACCCTCCCAGGGAGGGATTTCTTCCTAAAACCCACAATAAATCCATCCCCACTCTTCTGTGGAGCAGCTCAGTGGCATCACCTGGCACTGAGGGACCTTGTGCGTCTCAGTGTGGAAAAGCTGTTGCTGCTTTCCTTGTTTCCATGTGTCCTATTTAATCCTGAAGTCTGCTTTTAATCAAATCACTGGGCTGAGATGGATCAGCTCTGGGGTGCTGCTGCCACACTGCCTGGAACCTTCTCACCAGTGTGATGCTCTCTCTGGGGGTCAGGACTGGGGGCAAACTGGGACTGTACTGGGGGAACCCATGGAAAGGCTGCTCTGTGTGTCTGGGAGTCCACAGAGGGTCCTGGTGCTGGGACAGACATAATTCCTGGCCAGCTCCTCCCCTTGTGATACTTCTCTGCTGTTAAAATTAGAAAGCTCTGCCTCCTCCTCGGGGAGGAGGGCCAGACTTGTCAAATAAAAGGTAGTTTGTAAGTGTAACAATATTATTTACATTTATATTTTTAGCAGTTTTCTGGTGCTCGTTGGGATTTGAAGCCAAGAGTTCTTTGAGTTCCCCTTTCCTTTCCTGCAAACACCCAAGCACACACCTTCCCACACTCGGGATCAGGAAAGAGAGGGTTTCTCCTGGTGTCCTCAGCCAGAATTGCCTGCTTAATTTAAATGTAGTACACACAGAGGTTGGAAGTTTTTGTCCCTTTCCTTATACTTCCCTTACCCTGCAATGTGTAAGCAAAACAGGGCTGCAAACATTGTCTGCACCTCCCTCCCATCACAGCATTTCACTTGTGCTTAGCAAAATGCTCCAAGATCCTCCAGAGCTGGAGGTGCTATTTAAATGTAAATTATTATTTACAATATCTTATGCTTGATATAAGTTTTGGGGAAGTTTCATCTTTACACTTGTTTGCAGCAGCAAATCCTTTCATAGCTATAATTTATATGCAAAGATTTCCCTGTCTTATCACACGTTTTCCAATATGTTTTGATGAAGTCTGAACAGTTCAAATTGAGCTCTAGCATTGTGCATTTTATTTATTTCATATCTCATTTGTATTAAGTTTTGTCATAGGTTAGGGCTTGCTTTTATATTCCAGTAAGAGAGGATATAGAGTATGTGATTATTCAAGGTCTTTGTTATTTATATATCCTGCAGCCCGTGTGTGCTGCTCTGGTGTCCAAGTGAAATGCAGGATTCTATTTTAATTCTCATGACTGTATATGATCATTAACAGCTACTGCACCCAGTAAAAAATAAAAATGCAATTCGAAGGAGCGTGCATATAAATAAATATAAGTGAGCATGTAAAAGAATGAGTGAGATAAATTGGTTCTTTTCAAACATCAAACTTATCTTCACTTTAAGGGAGGCATCCTCTGTGCTGCCTCTGCTCCAAATGGTACTTAAAAAAAAAATTAAACATAACAATAAAAAAGAATTCATTGCCTTTAATAACATTTTCAGCCACGTGCTGAGGGTGGGCTCCCTTTTTTTCAGCTTTTTTTCCCCCTAAGACTGCAATTTCGAGAATAGCAGGAAAGGTCCTAATGTATTGAGCACTGCCTTGCCTTTTGCTCAGCGCTTCAGCATCTCAGTCGCTGTTGGCTCGTGTCTTTGCTGGAGCAGGGGGACCTGGAGCATCCTCCCTGCTCCCTTCCCACCGGCACTTGGAAGGATAACCCTCGCCCCCTTCTGTCCAGACGCTCGTCTGGGCCGTGTTTCCCATTGTTCTGCTCAGCATCTGCTCGCCATCCTGCCTGGGAAGGCAAGGGCTTGTCTCCCAAGTTGGAGCCATCAGCTCGCTGGCAGCTGTCACTACAGGATCCAAACACCAGACGCTTCAGAGATGAAAGCTTGTGCTTATGTTTCCCTGCAAAACAGGGGCTCGTGTCGTCCCGTTTGAAGGAGCTTTCTCGGGATATGCAGATCAGCGCTGGTCGTCCCACCAGCAGAGAAGTGGTTCCACTGTCATTGTGCTCCACTCGATTGATTTACAACCAAAAGCAATAATAACAGCAAGATATTTAGATGAAAAGCAGGAGACTGTCGATCCTGTCCAGTTTGGGGAAGCTCTGGACTCTGGAGGCTGCTCCGAGCAGTTTTCAGCTGTCCTTTCCCTGTTCCTGCCCCCAGTCCTCTCCTTAGGACCCTCAGCCTTCCTCTGCTCCTCTGGCCCCGTCTCCCTTCACTCCCTCAGCCCTGCCTTCAGTGCCCAGTAAGTGCACTGAGGCAGCCTGCTGCTCTTCTACTTCATGCAGAATAGAATATATGTAAATATGATTTATTTATATATATACATCCGTTCATTTCACCTGTATACACTTAAATTTGCTAGTGAAATGAACGAATGGTCTGCTTTTCTCTGGGGAGGACCAAACTGAGGGGAATTGTGTTAACCCAGCAATCAGGGAGTACCTTTTGAGTGCCTGATGTGCTGTGTCTGGACTAAAAGTGGAGCTCCTACAAGCACACCCATCGTGGGTTACAGCACCAGCACAGCTTTGGCTTTTTGTCCAAGCCCCATCCAGCCTGGCCTTGGACACTGCCAGGGATCCAGGGGCAGCCACAGCTTCTCTGGGCACCCTGTGCCAGGGCCTGCCCACCCTCCCAGGGGAGAATTTCTTCCCAATATCCCATCTAACCCTGCCCTCCTTCCTCCTGAGGCCATTCCCCTTGTGCACTCCAGCCCCTGTACATTTCCTGTACCTTGAGCTGATCAGCTCACAGATCTTGGGGAAGGAAAATGCAGAATATTTTGCATATGAGCTACTGATAGAGCTCAAATTTCTTGCATATGTGATGCTTGAATTAAAAAGTATTTCTGAATGTATTTGACTCCTAGACATCTCACTGAGCTGACTGTTTTTCAACCTGCAAAAAGTGCATGGTAACTTATAAAGCTGAGAATTACTGACTTCTTTCCCCCTGCATTCCCCTCCCAGCTGACTGGAATTGCCATTGGAGCTGCAGTGGCACTGCTGTTTATTGCAGTTGTCGTGTTTGTTGTGTACAGAAGAGTGAGACAAGCCAGTAAGTATCTGATAACTAAGGAAGTTTTAAAAACTCTCTTCCCAGCTATGTGGAGTATTTTGGTGATTATCTGTGGGAGTTTTTGCTGTGAAGGAGTGGCTCTTGCAGGGAAACAGGTGAAGGAAGAACTTGTGTGGATTCACTCACTCAGGTTTGAGCAGAGACTCCAGAACTGCCACGTGCAGGGTGCTGGAGGGTTTTGTTTCTCTGCTGTGTGAGGATGATCAGCTTTGGCAGCAGCTGTAAAGGATGCAAAGGATTTCAGCCCTGCTGTGATTCCACTGTAACAGTCAGGAGAAAGGATTGAATTAGAGGTTTCCTTTGTGAGGTTAAAGTTACCTAATCCTTGGGTCTGTGTAGAGAGCCCTTTCTCTGCCCTGGTGCTGAGGTGGAACCTCAAGGCAGCTCTTGGTGTGCCTTGGCTGGCCAGGGCTGGGCAGGGAGGTGTCCAGTGTCTCCCAGTGCTGCCCAGGAGAGGTGCCAGGGCAGCAGAAGGGGCACCCTGGGCTGGGTGCTTTCCCTCAGTCTCTCATGTGGTGCCTCTCTGTGTTGCAGAACAGCTCCAGCCCCACGTGCCCCAGTACAGGTTTCGCAAGAGGGACAAGGTGATGTTCTACGGGAGGAAGATCATGAGGAAGGTGAGAGCTCCTGGCACAGGGGCAGGGAAGATTAAAACCCACTTTGGGAGGTGTGAACTTGCAATGCTTTAGGCCTTCAAGCTGTGAAATTTCCCTGGAGTTCTGTGGGTATTTCAAAATAGTGCCTGGGTTGCTGATGGAGCAGCAGTAGCTTCTCCTTCTGGCCAAGCCATACCTGCTTGAAGAATATTTGCAGCCAGAGAGGGTAGCAATAAATCAGTGAATATCTTAACTCCTGTGTGGGGTTGATAATTGTTTAAATGTCATGGAATCACAGACTGATTTGGGCTGGAAGGGACCTTAAAGATGATCCAGTGCCACCCCTGCCATGGGCAGGGACACCTTCCACCAGCCCAGGGTGCTCCAAGCCCCGTCCAACCTGGCCT
>JAWWEE010000051.1:12875565-12943184 GCA_035221455.1 Xenops minutus | reverse complement strand
GGTCCCCCCTGAGCCTCCTTTTCTCCAGGCTGAGCCCCCCCAGCTCCCTCAGCTGCTCCAGCCCCTTCCCCAGCTCCGTTCCCTTCCCTGGACATGCTGCAGCCCCTCCGTGTCCCTCTGGAATTCCCAGAACTGGACAGAGCCCTGGAGGTGAGACCTCAGCGGTGCCAGCACAGGGGAATAACAGACAAAGCGGAAGTTTGTGCAAAATGAAGAATTAGTGCCACTAAAGGCTAAAAGCTCCAGTATTTATCAAAAAGCAGCAGTGCAGCACCAGGAAAGGTCGATATGTGTTGAGGGTGCAGTGCTTGGAGAGGTGACCGTGCTGCAGGGGGAGCAAATCTGTGCCTGTTCAGTAAACACCTATTTATCAGACACCTTTTCCTGCTCATTCCATACCCTGGAATTGCAGTGCCTTTCCAACTCTCCCCTGGCAAAGGCAATTTTAAAACAAAGCAGAACAAAGAAAAATGTGTTCCTGATATAATTGTGCATTCTGCAACTTAAATTCTAGACACTCAGTTTCATCTCTTACTTAAATGTATCTGTGTATTTTAATAGGAACATTCAGCTATGCTTTTATTAATGCAAAAACATTAAAGCACTATCCCTGAATACTAAAGCCTTAAAGGGCCGTTTCAGACAGAACCTGTCATAAAATGTGCTCTCAAGCGTGTCCCCTTTAAGAGACTCAAGAATTAAATGTTCCCGTATGTGAATTTTATTTTGTACAGCACATTTGCTTTATGGCTACAATTAAGTTCGATGTGCCGATAACAATGTCTGCTTTCCATTTTAAATCGCACATTTCAGACAGTGTGCATTGTTTTATTATCTAATCCACATGCTTTTAATTGCAATTATGGTCCCTTATGAGTCCCCTGGGAGGGTATGATTGCAATTAAAAATGTAATTTAAATGTTAATTAATTACATTCATTTTCTAAACTGGGAAAATTTCATTTATTATTTTCATGTGTTGTGCACTTATCCTAAATGCGTTACCTTCTAAATGTTTTGGGTTTTTTTTTCAAATTAAGTGTTATGTTTATAAAACAGGGTGTTTAATACCCTTTAAAATTTTGTTAGGATGTTTATACAAATTATTACTTTAAATTAATTGTTTCCAAGCTCTATGCACAATTCATATGTGTCATACAAGCCAGAATGCAATTGGGTTTTATCTTCTGCTGAAATTACACTTACATGAGCACCGAAAAAGTTGATCAGCAGGATAGACTGTCAATGTTTGTATTATCAGACACCTTTTGTTGGACAGAAGATGATTTTTTGGGGTGATGCTCCACGGCTTTGCTGATTTTCTTTCTGGGGATTCACCAAGACCCAGCAGCTACAGGGGCCGAGTGTTCCCGTGGGCAGGAGCAGGGCTGGGGTCTGGGGTTGGGGTTTGCAACAAGTGCAAGAGCAGCAGGCAGGGAGAAGGAGCTGGGCAAGGAGAGGAGGCAGGGAATCATGGACCTGGGTTCTTAGAAATCATAGGGGCTTTTAATATTAACCTACAATCACTGTGGCCAGAAAAAGGATGTTTTATGTGTGAAAGCTGAGATTTGTAAAGAATCTCCTGGCCAAGAATTGCTGAAAAATTATCAGATGTCTTCTGAATGGGGAGCAGCCAGTGTTGCCTTGTCAGAGCCACATGTAGCAGCGTGGGAATCTGTCCACAACCACTGGTATCCCAGTATTTGGGATAAGAAAACTCCCTGAAATCTTCCCTGCACTGCCTGGCCTCGGTCACATCAGCGTGAACCTGGAGGAGGGGGCTGGAGAGCAGGGCAGGACTCAGGTCCAGGCAGGAACCAAGTCAGGTACTAATGGTTTTGAATCACTGGGTTCTGTAATTAAAAACTGATTCAAGATATCCTGACCTAGCCTTTTATCTTTACAAAATATATTCTCATTACAAATTTGTGGTCAGTCCATTAAAAAAAAAAATAGAAACTGTAATTTATTTTCTGAGACCATCACAGAACAAATTAAGTCAGGAAAATTTGGAATTACGATGTTGTGATAGACCTGCAGCTCCTCTGAAGAGTGAGATGAAGCCGAAGGATACAGCTGAAAGATTTTTATTTTAAACTACTGCTGCCAGTTGTAGCTGCACAGACACTCCTGTGGAAGGGTTTAAGCATTAAAAAAAGAGTCAGGTTAAACTGAACTGAAGAATTTTTATTTTTCAGTGAGGCCAGGCTGTCCACAGAGCCTTTTGGGTTGGTTTAACTGATAGCTTAGACATTAAAAATGAGAAGTGGCTGGGGTTGAATCAGTGCTGAGGGTTGCAGGGTTCCTTGCAGGGGAATTCATGGAGAGCAGGTCCATCACAGCCACGGAGCAGAGAGGTTTGATTCAGCAGTTTGCAGCCAGGTGCTCGCAGGAATCTCCCCCGGATCTGGAGCTGCTCTCGATCCCTGCAGTGCCCCGAGAGTCCCCCCAGCACCTCCATCTGGGCTCCCCCAGCCCTGCCGTCTGTGCCCCTCGCCTTCCCTGTGCCTGCATGGCTCCTCTCCGTGCAAAACACTCTGAAGGCACTGGAGGCAGCTCTGCAGTCCAGGTTTTGTGTTCTCCACTGTGGCATTAAACCAGCAAAATAAAGGGAAGAAAAAAGCAGGAGCTTTGTAGCAGAAAAACGCCAAAAACAAACAAAAAACCCGCAAACAAACAAAAAACCCACAAACAAACAGAAAACCCCAAACAAACAAAAAACCAAACAAACAAAAAACCAAACAAACAAAAACCCCAAACAAACAAAACCTCCAAAACAAACAAAAAACCCAAAACAAACAAAAAGCCCAAACAAACAAAAACCCACCACTGCTTTTTCTTTTGCCCCATTAATGAGAAGGGAAATATCAATTCATTCATAACTAGTAGGGAAAGTCTAAGTCTGGCTGAATTAACCTCTTTGTATAGAATTTTTTTCCCCTGTTTTGCCCCAGCTCCCCAATCACATATAGTTTGGAAGTGATAAAATCGTCTGAGTTTTCATCTTTTCATTGATCCTTGAGTGCTCCAACCCCTCTGCCTGCCCAGCAGTGCCAGTGACACGCAGTGCTGCAGAAGCCCAGACATCCCTCCCTCGTGGCACTGCCCCACTGCAGCCAGACATCCCCTCTGCTCTGGGGCCTCGCCAGAGAGGCACAGTGCTGCAAGTTCCTGCATCCATCCGGGATGCTGCAGTTCATTTGGGGATGAGGAGATCAAAACAATTACCTGACTCCTGATAACCCTCATTGACTACCTATTGAAAAAATCAGATTCTAAATAAATTACTATTGTACTTTTAAAGCTGTGCATGACATGTCCTACTTACTGGGTGACCTAGATAATTTCCATAAATTAACCTCTCTTACCTTCCATTTCCTCTGCCATCCTGCTGTTCCCTTCCCACAACTGCTCCATCACTACGGAACTCAGCCACTGGATGGAGAAGACAGTGATGCTGCGCTGAGTCTTAAAGTGACATTAAGAACTTACCTGCCTAAGTGTTCATTTGCATCTTGCTCACTAGACTTGTCATATAGCTGGGGAGATAATATATTATGAGATGTGTACTGAATTAGCTGTCAATTGTAGTGAAGCTCTCCCTTAACTATGTGAGGAGAAAGCTCTTGAATGAGCCTCAATCTTGCCTTTTTTTTTTTCAGCTGAGATGTTTCATTTTAGTCACCCAACCCCAGCCAATTTTATTAAGTCTGCTGTCAGCTGTGACCCCTGCTGAGGACTGGCAGGGCTGAAATAGTTATGCTGCCTGATGTCATTTGTGGCAGCTACAGATCCCACTCCTGCTTAGGCACGGAGGGCTCTGTTCCTGCCGCAGCCGTAAACCCAAAGGCTCGGCATGAAGAGCCACTGCACCCTCAGTGCTCTGTGCTGCAGGAGCCAGCGAGAGGGGCTGTGTGCAGGTGGGCATGCACTGCCACTGCCACTGCCACTGCCACTGCCACTGCCACTGCCACTGCCACTGCCACTGCCACTGCCACTGCCACGGGCTGGGGCGTGCCTGCTGCCCTCTGCGAGCAGTGGGAAGGATGGAGGAAACCTCAGTGTGTCGGGAAAGCCGAGCTGGCACCGCATCCCTGGCCTTGGCTGGGCAATGAATTGCTGCTTGTGCCACACGTGGAGTCAGCACTGCTCCCACACCCACGGCACCACCACCCCAGGGTGCTGGTTCCAGGGATTAGCTTCTCTTGGGAATTCCTCTCCTGTGCTTGACAAACAAAAAGAGCAAGTCTTGTTGTCTTCCCTACGCATGAGTGGGAGGTGTTGGCACAAGGCAGAGCCCCACAACAGACCTGCAGCCTGGGCAGTCTGCAGCAAGCTGCTGTTTTAGTCTATTTTAACATTTTTATTCATTGTGTTACTGCTCTGTGCAGGCACAGGCTCCCTGAGCATCACTGCCTGCTGCCTGGCATGCTGCTCTTGGTGCTGTAGCTTCATGGGATGCCTTCACACCCCACAGGGAAGGGTACTGTGAAAAGAGACAAGATAGACCTAAAACTTTGAAAATCCAATTGTAGCTGCCTGAGATCACAGCATATTATAGTCTTTAGACGCCAAAGAAAGTTTAAATCCTGGAAGAGTGATACTTTATCGTCAAGGTAACCAGAATAGGTTCACCAACAATTTATGTGGCTCTTAAGTCTATTTACATGCTTGTTTACTTGGCTTTTCTCTAGAAGGAAAAAAGTAGTTACCTTAGCAACTGCCTCCTCGCAGGGTGCTGAGGCTCCTGTGCTGGGGAGGATCCTCTGCAAGGAGCTCCTGGACCTGTGTCAGCACACCTGCCCTTCCCAGGGAGCCTGGGGCTGGCCTGTGCATTAGTCTGTGGTGGGTTTGTTTAGTGGGCTACGTTTGGCATCCCAGGGGAGCAGGGAGGTGTGTCTGTGCCTCCTTGGCTTTGGGGGAACTGGGCCAGGACAATGCCAAGGCAGAGATGGGGGAGCAGGAGATGACAGGGATGTGGCTGTGCTGGTTTGGAAGGTAGGGGAGGTCAGCTCTGCTGACCATTGTGTTTGTTAGATGTCACCACCAAGGACTTTTGCTTCAGTAGCCAACCCACCTCTCCCTTGAGATCCTACCATGGCAGGAAAAGGCTAAAAAAATACAGGAATCCTAGGATGGTGGGATGTGGTACCTACTGGGGTAAGGACTCACTGGGCTCTGCATGGAAATTAGAAGGGTTTGCTGCCTCTGTCCCCTGATGTTTCTGGAGTTTTGGACATCTCTGCTCAGCAGCAAGTGTGGGACAGCAGGGGGAAAGGAGATGCCAGTCATACTTTTTCCTCCCTTGCTTTTCTTTCCACAGAAGATTTTATCCTGAACTGCTGCCTGGGCAAACTCCCAGAAGTTCAGCAAACTCAGTCACCACTCTGGCTGTGTTTGTGTCTTTGTTTTAACAGTGTTTATGAGAGAGCTGCTTCATCAAATACCCTCATTTTATTTGCTTTCCTTGCTCATTTTATTTTAATTTGATAACTGCACAGAGACTTCAGTCTGACTGCAAGGAAACTCTTATTCTAGAAAATAATTCAATTTCCTTGAATGATCAGGGCCAGGTTTTTTAGGATAGTTGCACATGTTGAGAGGAAATCCTAGTAGGATTTTCAAAAGAACCTCAGCAGATTAAAGCCTTGATTCTTTTTTAACCTGCTTAAGCACTTGTAAAATTGCTGTTAAGACTCTACCTGCTCTTCAGCCTTCCTACATACCTTTGAAAACTTAGCCTTTTTTTGTATCTACATTCCCCCAACTACCCTTGTTTTCTATTTCTCAATTCCATTTTACCCTTTTCTCCAAAATCCTGATATGATCTCCATCTCCACTCTTGCTGTGCCCTTTGGAGTTTTTAAATAACGTAACCTAGCATTATTTTAATCTGTTTTAACATTTTTATTCATTATATTACTGCTCTGTACAAATCAAATTTAGTTTGCACCTTCTCCATAGCATGGTCCTAACACACTGGTGTCGGCCCAGTTCCTAGAAAACAGGTCTGTTGCTGTATCCATCCTGCAATGTTGCAATAATTAGTGAATAATAATGATAATAAATGCTTTATACAGCTTTTTAGCACGGAGATGTTCTCCTCCCCTTGAGTCCTCAGGGTGTGGGTCTGAGGCAGCCTAATGGCCTGATTTCTACAGCAACAGACTTATAGATAAGCTGGAGTTTCCCAACCATTTTTCAGCCAGGACAGGTGTCCTTTAGCTCTGGGAAAGCCCCCCTTCCAGCCTGGCCGCAGGGGGACCCAGCCCATCCTGGTGCTCTCCATCAGTGCCCCTCGGGACTGTGGGGCTGTGGGAAGAGGAGCTCCCCCCAGCAGTGCCACGAGCAGGGGGCTCCTGAGCTGACCCCCAGTCCCTCCACAGGCAGGTATTGATCCCACGGAGGAGCTGCTGCCGGGAACTCAGAGCTCCTGAAAATCTGCTGACTCCTCCACCTTTTGGGGTTAATGGATTATTCTCTTCTGGCCTGATCTGTCCGGCAGCACTAAAATCAATATTAAACCTGGCCTGTCACTACCCCTTCGTCCTGCTGCGGGCACATTCTGCAGACCGTTCTGCGAGAGCCTCGCACGCTCCCGCCTCGGATCTGGCTCCGGCAGCTGGTGCCTTTCCACGAGGAAACACCCGGAGCTGAGGGGACATGTGCAGAGCATCCTGTGCCTCCTACCCTCCCTGTCATGTTCTGCAGCCAAGGCAACTCACTCACCGAAGCAGAAAGCAGCCTAATCCCAGCACAGACTGAAGTATTTCGGGAAGGATCCCTGCAGAATGAACCAGCCACCAGCACTGTGGGCAAGAGCAAAGCACTGGAGACAGGCACATTTTTCTCCCTGAAATCACGTAGCAGGTTTTCTCCTGTTTTGTGCTGTCTTCAGAACAGGAGTGGGTGTGTTTACTTATTTACACACTAATGACAGCCAATAATAAATAGCATTTCCCACCCAAAAACTTCAAAGGCTTTGCCGAAGCGGGCTGGCTGTTCAAAAACTGATTCCCAGTTTTCAGGGTGGCAGAGGTGAGTGAGTGGCCCCAGAGCAGCTCTATGGATTTGCTCCTGTGCCCTAATTCTGTGACTGCTGAGCCACAGAGCCCCTCCTTTTTCACTCTTTACAACATCTTACTACAGAAAAGGTTTTCCCTGAGTCGTGTCCCACTCACTCAGCAATGGGTGGCACTTTTTTGGGTATCCTTGAGGAACACCTGGCAGATCTCCAGCTGCTCCCTTACCTTTGTGGCTTTGTTCGCACTTTCTCTTCTCTGAGTCATTTTCTCTTTGAAGTTCCCAAAGCACTGATGAGCAGAACGGAGCCACTTTGCCTGTCCCTTCCCTTTGTGAGCTGTAGCTCGCAATTTGGCACAAAAGGCCCCATAAAGCTCTGGATCAGCTGTGACCAAGTGGGAATTGGCCAGTGGAGCCTTTCCATGACTCCCACCCCAGCCCCAGAGCTCTGACTGCCTGGGAGCTGCACAGCCACTGCTGGCCATGGCCTGGCATCTGTTTGGGAAATGTGCTGCATGGGAAACTTGCTTTTGTGCCTCGCTTTCCCTTGTTTTCACTGTTTTCTCTGTCAGCCTTTCCCTCTTTATGCTCATTCTCCAGGGAAGTGAGTGTTTCTTCTGCTGCTTTTGAAATGAATGTCATGGGCCTATTTATCCAGTGCAAGAGAAAATGCACCTTCCCCTGCAGGTGTGCTCAATGGTGTAACCCATTTTCTCTGCATTACAAAGGTTGGAAACCTTTGATACTCCTATAATGACCTCCAGCCAGTCAGTAACTGCAAACCCTCTGTCTCATTCATATATTTCCTTGTATGCTTTCCTTTCCCTGAGGCTATAAAGGCAGCCCAGGGGTGGCTACTTATGTCTAGAAAGAGCTCTAAAGTCATTACCATCTTTCTCGTGCTGTGGAGACTCTGGGGACAAGTCGTTCTGTGCTTCCTTGGTACCAGTTCCAGTCCCTTCCTTTCTACTTTATTGACTGTACACTTAGTCTGGAGATAACTTCTGTGTGACTAACTCCCTTCACAAGCCACCTTCATCTCCTCACCCCTTGCTTTTTCCTGGCCAAATGGTGGGGAAGAGGAAGAGTGATCAGTGCTTCAAACAATGGCTCAGGAGACAAAGTTTCTGCTGCCAGCTGTGCCAGGGCCCTGCATGACCTTCATCAAGCCATTTGACTTGGCTCTGGCTCAGTTTCCCCATCTGTAAGGGGATATGAACATTTGCAGAGCATTTTGGGTTGTTATTAATTCTTCATAGAGTATCTGAAATGTGGTGAACACTTTAAGATTCTATAAAAGTACAAAGTATTATTCTTAGACTCAGGAGGTGGAAGTCACTGGCCCACAAGGTGCTTCCTCCACCATCCTCCAGAGGAAGGTCCTTATCTTTCTGACCCAAACACAGAATTTTCATTCTGCTCTAGCAGAGGGTTAATGGGTGTGTTTTAAATAAAGCTCTTCTGGCCCAAGCTGGAGGAGCCCCATCAAAATGAGTGCAGCTGATGACATTTTAAGCACCTCATGTAAAGCAGGAAGCAGAATTACTTTGCACACCCTACGGTGGTTCCCTCTCTGCAGCAAAGGCTCTGCTGAAGTCACTTGCAATTGGCCCTTTCCTCTTACCCTCCAATAAACAGTAGACACAGGCCCACTGTAATGGCTTGACAACACTTGCACACCCTGGGGTTTTGCTGCTCTCATGAAGGGGAGAGGAAAAAAAAGAATGTCATGGACAAATGAATGTTGACAGTGGCCATAGCAAACAATTCAAGAAAAAATTGCAGTTTTATACGTATTCCTGCTGCCTTTGTCAATACTTTAAAGATGGTTCTTATTTCAGAGCAGGTATTGATTGTGTATAGGTTGGGCCCCCGTTTCATTTGTCATTTCTGATATTATGGCGTGTTATCGTTTAAAGCTGTAATGGGAGAGGTGGCTGAGCTTAAAGCAAGCTGGTTGTCTGAGGCTTTGATAAATGGCTAGATGGTCTTCGTTTCTGCAGCAGTGAGCAGTTGGCTGCTATTTGCTTTACCTTTTATCCAAGAATAACTGTGTGATGGGTTCTGGAAGTGAACAGTATCATTTTGTCAGATGTGGTTCAGAACAAGCCGGGTGGTCCCAGCAAAGCAGCTGAGGGATTTTTAACACCCGACAGGATGTGAGCAAAGGCCCTGTATAAATCTGAAACAATTCTGGCTCCACATGGCTGCTTTGGTCGAAAAAGTTCTCAGAGTTGTTTTTTAAGGTGAGAGGACAGGAAATGCTGGGGGCTGGGGAGGGGTGGTACTCTTAAAACACAGTTCTATTCACGTGGAAGGATCTCACCAGAAAGATCAGAAGACAATAGGTGGATTAGATTTCTTTGATGAACTGACAAACTTGCACAGTTTTTGCAGATATGAATAAAAGGTCTGCTTTTCAGATGCAGTAACCAGCCCCACCCTGGCTCTTGAAAAGCAGGCAGTACAATGTGCCTGGGAGTGCTCAGGATTGTGGGGAGAAGGAGGTAGCAACACTCTCTTTGCATTCTTTCCTTCTGCATCACTTACATTTCTCAAGGTTTTGGTATTGCTTTCATGAAATCACGTCTGTTTGTCCAACTCAGAGTGAAGGGTTGCTTTGTATCTGTGTTCCACTTTGTCTGAATCACCGGGAGTCTCCAATGGTGATTTTGGAATGGAAGTGGTCCCTTTCCTAGTAACAGACACACGTAATATCTTGGCTTTGCAGAACCTCTTCTGTTGAATTTTGGGCTCACAAAACTAAGATGACACCTGTGGATGTAGCATGTCCTGATTCCTTTGAGTCAGGCAAGTTCAATCTGAGTTTAGTGCAATACCAAGGTCTGCCTCAAATTGGTAAAGCCTGTCCCAAGCCAAGGTTTATCAGCAAATGTAGGCAGGGGAATCAGTAATGCCCTGAAATTATATCTCACTGGTTTGACAGCTAAGCTATAACAAGTCCAGACTCATTCACAGCACATCTGTATGGGGGAGCGCTCAGTGGAGTCTTGGAGCTCTCCTCCATTCCTTCTGAACCAGCAGCAAAGTGTCTCTCCAGGTTGGCTCTGGAGCTTTCAGGCACCTACCCTTTATAAACCTGATAATCTGTAGAGAACACACGTTGTTCCTGCCTCTCTAGACTGAAATGGCAGCTCTTAATCCTACCACTGAACTTGAATTGCTTGGACAAACAGCAGCAGATTGATTCCACCAGTTCTTTCACAGAAATCACAACGGGCTGTTCAGCACCCAGAATAGCTCTGGCTTTAGTCAGCTTACAGACCCATGGCCAGGGAGCTCTGCTTTTGTGTCCATAGGAGGAAAGAAGTAACCTTTCCTGGCATGGAAATAGAAACAAACAGAAAGGCTAGAAGTCAGGTCTGCAGTTCTTAGTCCTGCAAGTAACACAGAGGTTCACCAAGTCGTTGCTTTTTGTGAGATTTCTGTTGGCTCTCAGCGTGTGATAAGCCATAGACTCTGCAGGAAGAGTTGATGGCACACAAATGTGCATTTGTAGGAATGACAAGATAACAAGGACAACAAGCAAATAGAAGAGAAACCAATAAGATGTTAAGCCTAGGAAGAAGATACTGGGTCTCTGTAAAGCAGGAACCCCACTGAAATCCCCCCTGCGGTGGTTCAAGCCAAATCCTGGCTTTGGTGGCTCTTTCAGAAGGTTTAGTCAACTCTTGAGCATCTCTTTGATTGTGCCTGGAAAAGCATTGCAAGAGAAGATTTCTGAGTGTACGGTGCAGCCCAACAAATGGGCCACGCTCGTCATCTGTCACCAGCATGTAACCTCGGGAGACCTGGCTCCTGTTTTCTAGCCCAGACTGAGGAGCAGGGAATAGGCAGTCGTGGTGTTTTGTGTAACACCTCACACCTCCTGGTGGGTTGTGTATGCTTTAAAGGTCACTTTGCTCTCTTTGCAAAAACACGCTGGTTTGTGTCCCTGGCCAAAACATCCCTGCTCACAAACCTGTGCCTCTCTGGGCCCCAAAGATGACTGAATTTCAATGAGGCTTTATTCTTCAAAATGAAAGGTGCTGTCTAACAGTAAAATATTGTTCTATTAAATTCAGCCCATGGCAGATCCACTACTGAGGGCTATTGAGGCAAATAAGAGCAGGGTGATGGCAGTGTGTGGTCATAAAGTTGCAATATTCAAAAATGTAGAAAAAGCAGGTTGTCAGATTTCAATAAAGCAGTGGAAATGAATAGATACATCTCAGAGCTGGTTGCTTCCTAGTGGGATGGAATTTGAATAATAATATCACACTTGAACCAACCTCAGGCTGGATTAATGGCTGGCAGAGGCTGAGCTCTGGCGTGGTGGGGCTGCAGCAGCAGCACCACTGGAGGTGTTACTAATGACACAGGGAAGGCTTCTGCTTGTTTGCACACAGAATGGAAAAAACAGGGGAGGAGGAATCTGGGAATTATTGCTTTAAGCTGCAATTTTCAACAAAGAAATCTTACCATTCCAAACTGTCTAGACCTTTAAAAATAAAAGATGTGCAGTATTTACAATGCTCTTCAGTATTCATGAGGCTTTGCTGCTTGTTGTAAGGCGAGATGAAAACAATACTCAGTAGATTTTCATAAGTGACACGCAACTGTAAGATTGATAGATGATGTGGATTTAATGTATGTGGAGTTCAGCGCCAACATAAAAGCTGTGATGTACCCAAACACTGGGTTTATTAAATCCCTGTTTCCTTAAATGATCATCCAAAGCCTTTCACCACTTTCTTCTACCAGAAAATAGAGGAAAGAAGGTAGGGAAAAGGAGAGGAGGTAGGCAAGAAAAAACCCAAGCAAGGGATTCCCCTTAGTTTTGGTAGAGAATTACAATACCGGAACTGAAAGAGACAAATATTTAGACACTCTCTCTGCATAGAGATTAATGTGAGAGTCAGAAATACATGGAATCCACTTAAATTAATGTGATTTAGTTATGAATGGTTAAACGTAAGTATTCTCTGTCAAATGCCAAAACTTATTGTATTAACTCTTTCCTCTCCCCAATCCTCCCCTGGAGCCTCCTAAATCCACCAAATCCTTCTCAGAGCCCAGGGATCCTCTCCCCCACCCCTCTGGGCATCGGGGACAGGGCAAGGCACAAACTCCCTGAGTCTGGTCTGGGATGGATATCCCGGGTGGGTGCAGGGCAGCTCCTGCCCCCTGGCACAGACCCGCTCCAAGTGGGGCACGGCAAACCCCAAACTGCCCCCCTTGGGCACATCCAGGGGAGCCGGCACACCTTGGTCCTGCTGGGACTGGGAGCCAGCCCTGCCACCTCTCCAGGCATTTCCAGGCCCCTTCACTCACTGGAAGCACCATTTCACCCCTAGTGTGGCACCAAGGGAATTATTTTCCCTTCCACTCCGACTTTGCCCATCACGCCTCATTCCTGGGAATCAGCATTGACTTATGCAGCGTCCCAAATCCTCTTGAACGTGATTTCTGGGTTGCTTAATTCCCACTGTCTCCAGGGGTGCACCACACACACACACACACACACACTCCTTGATAACAGCCCTGAGGAACATTTGCTGCTGTGCATCCACAGCAGTTTTTAGCAAAGGTGTACTTGCGTCTTGGTGGAACATTTCACTTCGTTTCAGGGTCATTTCCTGTGACAGCTGCATGTCTGTCTTCTTTAGCACCTCAAGATTTAGTGAAATGATATAATTAGTGGAGTTGTGCTCCTTAACCCAGCCAGCTGCATTGGAAATCAGGCCAGTTTAGCTGAGCTGCAAGGAGCAAACTGAAATCAGGCTTTCTGCTCTGGCCCAAATGTGCCTTTTTTAGAAACTGGAAATATTGCCATTGTATTTAGCTGTCGGTGGGAGCCATTCACTCTGGAGTGGGTGGGTGGTGAGCACTCAGTTGGATACTGGTTTCCTGTGATGTGGAAAGGGGGATTATTGGTGCTGTGCCCTGGGAATGTGTCCAGGGAACCTGGGCTATGGCAGAGACAGGAGCTGGATCCTCCTGAATTCAGTTCCTATCACCCCTTCTCCCTGTGCTTCACCTCTGTAACACAGAGGAAGAATTTGAACCTAAAACTGAGGCGTAGGGGACAAAAATGGAAGGGAAGGAGTCAATGCTTATCCTCTTGAATTTATAAACAACTTAAAATAAGTGACTGTGTTCTGTCTCCTCTAACTGCTGGTAAATATCTGAGGAAATTGTTTGTAATAGGAGTGTTTATTGGAAAAATAAACTTCAGCCAATACAGAAAACAAATGGCAGATCCAATCAATCCAATATGACAACACATTGGCTTTAGAAATTTGAGACCAAGCTCTGCATCCATACAAAGGAAGTCCTGTGTCCCTGGTCCAAGTGAACCTGCATCAAAATGCTCTTGACATTAAGAATCATTTGCAGAAAACATTCTAAATTACGAATAACATGCTGGAGGAAACTTATAAATTGTAAACAAGGAGCTGAAAATCACCAAATAATTTTTACAGTGTGCCTCCTTGGCTTTGCTGCCTGCACAGCAGTGGCATGTTCGTAAAGTCCCTGGATTTTCTGCACAGATTAGGCTGCATATGGACATAAAAACACTCCTATTCACCTGAAGGAAGTGGGAAAGAGTAGAGAAAAGAGATAGCTAAGGCCAAGCAAAGGGAAATAACACATGCAAATAAATAAAGGAAGTTTATGATGATTGTTGTGCCTTGGAAAATCTGCCCAGTTGTGCCTTCTCAGCTGTTCATGGAGTCGTTCCCTCTGATAGAAGCTGCTTTCCTTAACCAACAAAAGCCTGCTTAGTGCTGCTTGTCCTCTTTTGTTTTGTTTTTATAATTGAGTTTTGCCATGTGTGAAATCCCAATATTTTCTTCAAACCATGAGGATTAAATGCTTGACAAATCGGAAAGATTTGGGAAAGGCACAAGACTTGGAAAAGTTGGGAGTTCATTCCCCACCGTTTCCAGTAACGTGAGCACATGAACTTGTCAGACCTGTGACTTGCTTTTTAAAGAGTTAAGCTCAGTGGGGAATGTGCATATCTAGATCCTTTCTCTTCTATTCCCACAGTCTTTCCTTTGCTACTTCTATTCAGTCTCTTGGAAACTGCAGTTTGGGGTTTTCTCCCATTTCTTGTGCAATATTACATGTATCCCAACAGTGCCCTGTGCCAGTTCTGAAAGGCACAGGTGATATCTCTGCTTTTGGGGAGTAAATAACTAAAGTGCCTCTGATGTTTGCAGATGGCAGGTCGTGCATCCCTCAAGTGGCAATGGCATTATACAGTGATCTCCTCTTCCTCAGGGAATTTGAGCTTCCTCCTCATCTCTACTCTAAATTTGGAACCCTTGGGTGGATGAGTGTCCCCATCAGCTCCAGCACCTTTCTGTCAGGGATATGTCACGAGACACAAACACGTGCCCCTTTCATAAACTCCCCATCTCACATTTCCATCCCTGCTTTTCTCCAGGCTCCGTTCTGCCTAAGGCAGAGATAAGAACAGTCCTTCCTTTGTCTGGCCTCTGAAGATTGGCCCCTCTGCAGAACACAGCCAGTGCCTAAAACAACACAGCCCTCACCTTGCCTGGGCGCTCGGCTCTGACAATAACGAGCTGAAATCCAGGGCAGGCACAGCAAGGAGAGCTCGGGGCTAAACCCGGGGTTGTCACCGCTGTTTATGGGGTTTCTTTCCAGGGCAGGGCAGTGCCAAGTGCACATCCCAGTGCTTTTCCCAGAGTGGGAACCTCTCCTGGACGTGGCTTGAACTTTGAGTTGTGATTTTCACGAGCCTCCCGGAGCCGTGCGCTGCCTCCACTGAGGTGACTACTTGGAGTTCGCTTTTTTAATTAAGGTTCTGTATTGTAACTAGTCAATGTACATTATTGGGAGAATGAATGTCAATGCCAGTGCTTTTTCTTTCTCTCCTTTATCTTTGTCAATGATTCAAAGACATGATTTATGGTTAGTCTCCGTCTTTCAGGATCATCCATCAAGCGCTGGTTTCACTACAGGGCTCCAAGTTGTAAATCATGCAGAAAGGCTGTCACTCATCTCATTTAACCCTTTAAACACGGGGATGGGAGAGGCGGGCGGCTCCTCTCAGGGCTGGAAGAAATAGCAATAAAATGGCCATAAAATTGATGAACTTAGACTAATCTATACAATTAATTGTTCCTTGTAATGCAATAATTATTATGAGGGACAATTAAAAAGCAGGGCAGGGCTCCACCCTCCAAGTTCGCTCGGAGAACCTGGAGGACTTCAGGGCTCCATAAAACGCGTCACTTTTTTGTTTTGCCTTCTGAGCTCCTTTCAGATTTTTTAATGTCCCTTACAGAGCAAAGAGCTGAGCTCCCCCTTAGAATCAATCAGAGGCTACTTCTGACCATGACCTTGCAGCGCCTAAAGAAGGAGTGCAAAAGCCCATTAGCAGCTGCTATTTTCAGCTCTGTAAATTAACATTCCTTTTCTTCTCTCTCCTTTTTCCCCACTCCCCCCCGCCCTTTTTTCCCTTTTTTTTTTTTTTTTTCTCCTTTCTTCCTTTTTTTGGACAGGAAGACAGCGAAAAATGAAATGTGTAAGTGGCATGGGAGCTTCCACACTTAGCCTTGTCTCTCAGGCTCGAGGGCTGGTGACAGCTTTGGCCAAGTGGCTGATTGCTTCTCCGAGCCTGCCGTGCCAGCCCGGCCGCTGCTCCCCGGTCACATTAAGCTCCAGCTCCCAGACAAAGCCTCCACCTGCTCCGAGAGCAGAGCCAGGGAGACTGGCATTAAATAATGAGGTGTCTTGCTTTTTTTATCTTGCTGCCTTTTTTTTTTTTAATTTTTTTTTTTTTTTTTTGGTTCAAAGTGTTGGAACTTGGTAATGGAGGGTTATTAATGAAAAATATACGTTTGGGGTCTATTTGTTTAGATTCTACAGTGACTTGATGGCAATTTTATCCCTGAATTATGTATGGCTCTGTTTTGCCTAGGCAAGCTGATACAAACAACAACTATAGTTAGAAAAAGATATATCAGTAAATAAACTGAAAGGTTGTAAAATATGAATGTTTATCATCCAGACGGTGCTGCTTCTCTTCTTTTTTACATGAACTCTACTTGAGATGGCATTTAGGAGCTTGGGACTTCTTCTATTCCAGCAATCTCTGCAGCTTGTCACAGAAACAAATGACACCAGGGGGAACCTTGTCTTACACTGTATTCTTTTGCGTGAACCTCCGTCTTCTTAAGGTGCTCATAATTTAAATTTATATCTTGATTTATTAGGAGATAAGGTTCTAGCCTCCTTCCCTTACAGACCCGTGCTCCTTTTAGCCCAGGCTCCTTTCCCTTTGCATGGCAGTATTTAGGACCTGCCCCCAGGTGAGCAGGAAAGGCAGAGCAGGGGAAGGTGTCCAGGAGGATGGATCCTGTTCCATCCCGCTGGCACAGAGAGCTGCAGTGTCCCCGTTCCCTGCCTCAGCCCTGTGTACAGAGCTGATTCCTGCTGTAAAGGATAACACCTGCCAGCTCGGGGAGCCTTGTCAGCCAGCTGAATTTGTAAACAGGTCCTTCTCTGCCTCTTACAGAGCGTTGGGTTGTGAACTGAAGGGAACTTCTGAGGGGACAAAGGAGAAATCGATTGTTTGATGGGATTAAGAGAAACTTTTAATGCTCCATCTAAGAGAGAAAATCTATTTTGGAAAGTATCATCCATTGCAAAGCATCGTGATAAATTAGCACTTGTTTTATTCTGGACTAAAGTCTCATCCCACAGGGATCTCCAAGAATTTCTGCTGCTAAAATATAGCATAGAGGAAATTATAATTTTAGCATCTCTCTGCAGTCTTAATTAAGCTTGTTCTTCTGATATAAAGCTGTGGTGTCTAATTACCACAAAGCTGTCAGAAAGTAACTTTCAAAAAACCTGTGTCAAAAAAGAGTTGGGAAGACTCGAAATATTTATTGAATTACAAATTTATGGTGCTGGTAGATTTTTTTTATGTCTAGCAGACAAGATTACTACTAATTCCTCTCTCAACATTCCACCTCAGAGGATAAATTGTGGTTGCAGCTCCTCTTCACCAAACAGTTGCTTTTTGTCCACATGACATTTGATAGGTTTGATTGAACAGATAAGGGAGTGTTTCCTACCATTTTTCATCTTGTACATTACCAAAGTGCTTGAAGTTTTCAATTTCAGTGTATTCCACATCTCAAAGCCAAATTCTGGCACAAATGGCCATTTTTACCTTCAGAAGCAGCAGGAACTCTGCAGTGCAGAACTCTCACTCAGGAATCCACTTGGGGACTCAGTCCCAGCTCCTGCTTTTTCCTCCTGAGCCTCCCAAAGCCTGGTATGTAGGACAAAACCTGCTCTTTGTTTGCCAAGAAGCCATGGAAGAGCCTGGCTTGGAGAGCCCCCAAGGCTCAGCTGGGTGTGTGACCATGTCCCTCAAGGGCCCAGCACTGAGCCCAGGCGGTTGCTTTTGTTACCAGCACATTTTGTAGCTGAAAGTTCCTTTTCTGAGATTTGCATAAGGTAAAAAAAAAGCAAAGCAGAGGTAATATGATGAATGCTGACAGGTACATTTGCTACAATTGATTAAACACTTTTGCCATCCTCAGGATTTCCTTTAGTGCCTTCCAGAGAGAGAGAGGTGTGAGTGACTTTGTCATTGACATTAAACAGTTGTATGTACTTCGAGCTGCAAAATGTTATCCCCAGAGTTTGTTTACTCGATCTGTATTTCCAATCAGTGCAGAAGGTTTACTAAAGCAGTTCATTACTGATTTATTTATGATGTATTTAGATAGCAAATATGGTTCTGTCAGCAGTTGCTGGCTAAACAGTGTTGACAGACATTAATAGCATATGGTATAGGAATGGAATTATGATCTTTAAGAGTCTTTGTGTCTCAACATACATTTACAGTTTGCATTTTTCTTAGGTAGAGAGACAGAGAACTTCCAAACAAGAAAGCAGTGTTTCTTTTTCTTTTTGTAACCTTTGGGGCTTGTTGGTGGTGACATTAAAATCTTCTGTGCCTGTTTAGCTGTTCAATTTAATGGAAGACAAATTCTCCCAAAGGTTTAATTTATTCTCACAAACTGAAATCACTGCATTCTCACCATGGGAAATGGCCTTAATTTTCCCAGCCTTCAGTATACATCAAGCATATAATTCATTTCTCCCCCCTCAATACTTCCCTCATTAGAAAACAAAGTTTTTGATATTTAAATGTTACATAGTTTGAGAAACAGCTCTCAGCCCCATAAAGTGCATTTGCAGACACGATTGCTTCTCTGACAGCAATAGGTTTGTACAGGGTGGAACAGCAACACACTTGAATTTGTGACCTTTAATTGCCTGCTTCCTCTAACACCAGCATTTTTCCCAATGTCAAGGAGAAAAAAAACCAAAAAATGTGGCTGCTCAGAGTGGAAGGAAAACAGGTAATGGTGACACCACTTTGTGGCAGCTGGAACTGGTGGGGGAGACTGAATAGTGCTGGTGAAGGACCAGGAGGAAGAGGAATGTCATGTGAGAGGTTTCCTCTCAGTCACGTGAGGACAAACAAATTGGAAAATGATATGGGAAATCAACTTATCCTTCTTTATACATTAATGGTAACGGAGGAGGTGGATGGGAATACACTGTTTAGTTTCCAAAGGAATGGGCAGCACTTTGCTTCCCCTAGAATGGAATTAAACCCTCCCCAAAAATTCTTAGCTGGAATTAATGGTTGGACTTGAAGATCTTCATGGTCTTTTCCAATCTAAATGATTTTGTGATCTGTTTATACCCATCAGACAAAAAGAAACAACAAGAACAGAGGGAGCCAAGAAAAATTAAACATTGAGCCAATTTCTCCTCTCCCTAAATCCATTTGCTTCGAGAGAATTACACCAGTAAGAAAATCAGCTTATTATACCTGGAAAATATAATATACCATTAACATTTGAAAAATTATTGAAAATTAAACCCAGGTATGGGCAAGGCACACTCCAGTTTAGAGTCAGGCTTATCTCATCAGTGCTTGGAGCTTGATAGACCCCAAGAACTGTTGGAAAAGAGCTGACCCTGATCCTTTTGCTGGTTTTTCTCCCAGTTAGTGTTTGAAGACTTGTTTGGAAGGGGCAGATACTAAAACATGGCAAATTCTTCAATAATAGATTAAAAGCACTTCCAGTCTTTCCGAATCTCTCTTATTTTAAACATGTTTTTCTCTCTTTGTTTGTGCAACACATTTGCAGGCTGTATAGGGGAACTGACTGCACAGAAGGAGCAGTGAACTGGCAGTACCAAACATGCTGAAAAATTCAAAAATTCAAATACAGACTAGTCAAATTCCAGCTGTGCATTGGTGGATATGTACAGGAATTAGCCCATGTAGACAAGGCAAATTGGTAGTTGTTCAAGACAAGCCTTGTGCAGGGATTAGCTGGATCTGTGGCATGCTTTGCCTTCATTTAAATTTTAGCATAGATTTATAAACACATTAAAAATTCCTTTTTTTAATGTGTTATGGCTGGTACAAAGAAAAAAGAGAATCAGCCAGAAATGCTTTAAAAGGGAAATATTGTTTGGATTCATACCTAGTGGATAAACTGAAAGTGTTTAGACAGTCTGTAATGAAGTGGTGTTGGCCTCTGGTCTGTAATAAATGCTTCAATTTTATAGCTCCAAATCAACTTTACCCATAAAATCCCAAAGGACTTTCTCTACTTAACAAATCAGTGAGGAATTGGTGTCCACAGCCAGTGTCTCCTCGTGTGCTGTCAAAGAGCTGGGCAGACCCACACTTCTACGACTCCCACTGATAAAAACATCATAATTTAGAAGTTTTCCTCTCACGTATCAGTAGTTAGTCCAAAACCTGTGTTAGATAAGGTGCAAAGGATTTTTTTGTCATGAATAATTGGATTCTTGATAGCAAACATTTTACTGGTTTGAAGCCCAGCCCTCAATAAAATTATTTGGTGGGTTTCTGTTGAAGAAGTCGAGTTAGCGTGGGAGTTTTTCCTTTTATTGTAACACTGTGCACTTATTCTTTACACTGTTTATTTGTGTGTGATTTCAGTCATTGCTTCAGGGCTCTGAACCCAAATGTAAGTGCAGATCCTGTGCCGTGTTCTCACAGCACAAACACAGTTTGAACACGGATGTGAATACAATGTCCCAAATCCCTCCTAAAGCTTCATTGTCCAAACCCTCCCTGCAGCCACTCCCACCTCAGCTTGGAGAAAGCAGGTTGGCTTTTCTTGCCAATTCGGTCCCAGTGCCCTGGTGATAGTCCTGCTGTGCTCATTTTCCTGGCTCCCAGCAGAATTTGGAGGAAAATCATCAGACATGGATTCACTTGTGGTCGCAGAGGTTAAAGCCCTGCTCACGTTTAAGGAAACCCTCCCAGACTGATCTCAGCTCTGCACTTGTTTGGGTTGATTTATGTTCTGCTGGTTGTACTTTCACTGATCACTTTCTTATTACTTTCACACTTCCATCCATTTCAGTTTTGTCCTCCTTTTCCAGCCATTTCTTACACCTGCTCCCACCTGATGAATGGGCTGCTCAAACTGTTGATCTTGACCTGGCATGGGCTCTGCCAGGGAAAATAAATGAAGCCACACAGACATATAATGATGCCTTAATAAACATCCCAAGTCCATTTGCTCCTCTGCCGAAGTGCAGAGCTCCAGGGATGGTGCCCCAGTTGCATCCTGATGCCTGGGATGCAGGGAGATGGAAGAGGCATGAATTAAAACAAAAATGAATTATTTTGCTCTTTGTGTGTATTTAATCACACTTGAAAATTCCATGAAAATTCTGCACTTATACCTGTGACTGCTAGAACAACAAAAAATGTATTTTAATTCTGTAAACATTCTAAATAGCTTTATATGTCTATACATGTGGACTTGCCTGCAGCAGCAATTCATTTTTCAAAGTCAGTATTCTGAGTAATTTGGTAGAGGTCAGATGCCCTCTGTTGCTTTTCCTTCCAAGGCTGAACGAGGCCCTGGAAGAAAAATGCAGGGAAGTTTATAAAGCTTTCATAAAGTTTATTTGTGTGTTGCAGAGTTGGGTAGCAGGGATGGCTAATCCACCCTTTCAGCTCTTTCAGGACATCAGGGTCTGGATTTTTGGTCACTTGGCTGCTTTGTGAACTCCTGCAAGCCTCAAACCCACTAATGCTGGGTATAATAAACAGCTTTTCCATGCCCGGTGAGCTGCCTCACTCAGCAGTGTCACATTGTGGTACCTGTGCTGAAGAAGTCCTTCCTATCAGTAAATGACCCTTTTTCTGATTGAGTTTTTCACCATAACTCCCATTTCTTGCCGAGGTTCAGGGGAAGCTGAGCCCGTGCAGCTGCAGCCTCCTGTTGTTGCTGCTCGTGGCTCGTTCTTTGCCCCATATGATAAATGTCTGATGTCACTTAGGACAGGGCAGCAAAGCAACACTGAGACTGTGGTGATTATGGTCTGCAAATGATCTGTGTACTGACCCTGGCTCCCAACCCTTCCTTGGATCATTTGAGACACGATTTGAAAGAACACAGTTTAATATTTGTGTTTCAATCATTTTTCCTTTTTGTTTTCCTTGAAATTTCTGGGTTTTTAATGAATCTTGATAGTTACTTGGAAACTATATTTATTTTCCATATCAGTTGGGAGCTTTTGCTTTTGACATGGATTGATTTGTTTTGCACAACTTTCTTTGCAGAACAGAGCCAACAGTACTAATTTTACTACTGATGACTATTAGTCTTCTTACTATTAATAGGGCAAGGAAACAGTAGGGCTGCATCCCAGACTGTGTGGAAATGGAGAGGAGAGTGCTGGAGTGTATCAAAACAGGGAGCTCTGGGGGTGGGAGGAATGTTATTCCATGTTGGCAAAAGATTTTGGTAGGGCAGTGCTGGTGTTGGAGGCAGTAAATCACAAATCAGCAAATAAAGAAATAAGTAAATAAATAAGCAAATAAATCAAATAACAATGGTAATAATAAACATGCAGTGTATTGACATGATTTATTTGGAGAGTGATAAGATATGACTCCCCCAAACTTCAGGCAAAACTGGTTTCAAGCTGGTGCTACAAGAGCCAGCAGCAGCACAGCTGAGGTGCCTCTCACAGGGCAACTATTCCAGGCAGGACCTTAAAAGAAATCATTTCCATCTTTGTAACAGGTTTCAAAGGACCCCAGGTTGTTTTTTCTCACAGGTCCTGCAGCCTTGCCCCTGTGGGCTGCAGTGAGAGGAGAAAAGCAGGATCAGACCCCCCTGAGCCCCTTCCTGGGCAGGGAAATGTCCCAACACTGCGTGTGATCACATTGTATGTGTTAAATGCTCCTTTTAGTTTGGGAATCCCTCGTCCTGACAAAGGGATAAAAAAGCAACCCGTGCACTAGAATGAGTGGTTGTCCCACCCTGCCCTGGCCAGTGCCAGTGCCAGTGCCAGTGCCAGTGCCAGTGCCAGTGCCAGTGCCAGTGCCAGTGCCAGCAGAGGAAATCCTTGTCCCTAAAGGAGCTGTTCCCTGGGGGCTCTTCCACTGCTTGGACCGTATTCTGGCTCTCAGGGTTGTGCATGTATAGATTGTGTGTTTGAAGGAGATGTTTTGACCTTTCTCATCTCTGAGTGGTGTTGCAAAGATGGAGTGATGTAGAACAGAGATTTTGTGACAGAGTAATAATAAGAAAGAATCTGACTGCCAGTTGCTCATTACTGGATCTTTTAAATGCCAGAACCTTCTGTGTTTGCCTTCAAACAACACTGAGCACCTAAATCACCATAGTAAACAGATATAGAAAGAGACAGAAAGGTTAAAAGTGTACTCATAATCTCTTGCTTTTCCTCCTAAACATGTTTGATAGCAATATTGTTTCTTAAAAACAATATGACCTCATTTGTAAAGCAATATTCATGCTAAACTAGTCAGCTGTTAAATATACCCGGCGCTGTGCATTATGATGAAGCTAAACCAGAATTTCAATTATTTTCTGGACACATTTAAAATTATAATACTTTACTGGGTTAGTGTTATAGTTCATCCAAATTACTCACAAAGTATCATATCAATCTCCTGCAACTGCTTATTGCTTACATATCTGAGGAGTTGGTCCAAGCAAGATGCTGTCTGGGGTAATGACCTTCATGCTGCCTCAGTGCTCTGATGGTTATGTGGCTATAAGTGCAGGCAACTCTAATGGCCAAGAGGCAATGTTTGTTGGCCATAATATTTGTCACCCAAGAAACAGACTGTTCATTTGGACCACCATTTGCAACAGTATGTTCCTGAAGGGCAGATAAAGAGGGGAATAACCCACTTGATGATCTGTGTATTCCTCACGAGCGTCCCTTTCACGCTGCGTTCCCGGCATGGGGAAATTCACACTTCAAAATTATTTGCAGTTTTTTGTTGCCTAGAATGCAAGATCAAAGCAAAGCAAGAAGATGAGGAAGATATATTTCATTATACTCCCACTTTCTGCTTATGTACCTTATCTAAAGAGATGTTGAGAGAGAAATGATGTTGCAGCCTTTACCCAGCTCTGAGTAACCAGCACAGATTTATGAATATTACTGGCAACTGTGGCTTAGAGCAGACCTTACTGAAGCTGCAATCTGTGCATCCAAAGGGAAAATCCAAAGGCCCACTGCTCTTTAGACAAATGTTTTAACAGTGCACTTTTAAAGCCGTATTAATATTTTTAAAGAGAGACTCTACTACAACATGAGGTGGGAGCTTGAAGGGAGAAAGGTTTTTTCTGGAGGTTGTCCACAAAAATATCACCTCAGCAATCAGAGTTAGGACAGTTGACTCTTCCTTCTTCTTCCACCAGAGTTTCCATCAAGGCTGATTCATTTAATGAAGTCACATTGCCAAAAACAGGCTGCTATTGTTACATATTCATAACTGACTATGAAGTCATTATGGCAGTGAAGCACCAGCAGGCACAGCCCCTCTTTAGGGCAGACCAGCCTGTCCACTCCTACCCCAAAAGGGACAAATGTTCATGAGCTTTCTTCAACTGGGACTTAACTTCTTCATGAGACTGGTTGTATTTAGTTGAGCTGGTCTGTTTTGACTTGGGGAGGCCAAGAAATAAGCAGCCTTTTAACAACTGGAATCACATAACTTGTCTCTGCCATCATGCTGTTCAGTACCCTGAGCAAGAACCAGTTATTCACAGAAATAGCAGTTTCCCCCAGTAGCAGCTCAAACCTAAACACTCAGGCCATGTGAAGGGCCAGTCCTGTGAGATCTTTACACACTGAGCAGAGCCATGAAAAGGAATATGATTATATAGATCTATTTTTAAAATAACCATGTGCTTTTACATGCTGAATTCCTCACTCTGACCAAGAGCCTCTCGAGGGGAAGTGTTGATCGTTGATCTCTTGCTGGTTTAGTTCTTGTCCCATGTCCACCTCCATGTGCACCCCACATGCATTCAAAGCCAGGAGAAGGTGTTGTGGAGAGCTGCTGTCCATGAGATAAGCCATGGACCCCATAGAAATGAGGCAAAGATTTCTTTTTTTTTTGAGGATAACAAACAAGTGTCCAGAAACATAATCCTCATCTTGTTTCTATTTATAATTGTAGTTAATATAAATGTACTTCATTACTGGAGAGCAGTCTTCACGGCCATACAATAGCAAACAAATTCTTCAGAAGCATCTTTAATTATTCATTTGGCTGTACTATATTTTATGCTACTTTTCATAAATGTTAATCTTTATTATTGCCCTACCAGGAAAAAAAAAGAAAGAAGGAAAGAAATACCTGTTATTAAATGACCTATCAGGCTGACACGGATAAATGTTGGGAGCTATTTAATTGTTTCCCATCTGCAGTTTTATACAGTTTCTATCAAACTGAAGGGTAATTTTTTTAGTAGCTGCTTATTTTAAATGTACAAAACCCTTGTGTGTAATTCCATTAGCTGCCCTACAGCATTGCAATCTACAGTTTCCCTGAGGCTGTTGTGAAATATTGATGAAATCCTTGCTTTTGTGGCTTCCTCTGATACACTAAACATTTGTCTGATGTTAGTTGAACTTGAATGGATCTGTTCAGAGTTATATCAGTAGTGACTTCAAAGGCTGTAAGGCTGTTACAGTTTTTTTTTACAAACTGAAGTTTCAAAGCCTTACCATGTGGTACTTTAAAAAAACAAAGTTCATATCAAATGAACCAAAGTGTTAGCAATACACTGGTAAGACTCATTACAATTTCAATTTCTATAGATATATGGTTTTTTGTGATCCTGATTGGTGGCTCATGCCATTTCAAGAAGTTTAGATTGGTACTTAGGGGAACCTGGGATAATGAAAGAGTGAAAACATAATTTGAAACTTGGATTTTAAATGAGGTAATCTATACATTTACAAAGCCACTCTGCTGTTTTCCACAGCAATAAATAGGACAGGAGACAACAGAAGAAAGGCAAAGAGAGACAAAAGTTTCAGACTTCTGTTTTCATCAGTAAAGTGATTTACAGTGGTGCAATTAAAATGACTAATGAGGAAAACATATTTGCTGCTGCTGTATTGCTGCTTTTCAGGACAAGCTGCGGGTTGGAAAGCAGCCTTTGTGCTGCACTAGCAGGTAAATGCAGCACATGTAGGTAGGGTGGAGATGTGTGAGTGTCTGATTCCTGCCCCAAACCTGCCCCGAGGGGCCAGGGCGAGCAGGGCTGGAGGGGACGAGGGGAGCACAGGGCTGGGAGGGGCAATAAGGGGTGGAGGAGTCATAGTGTTCTCGAGAAGCATTTTAGTTGAAAATGCAGCCTGGAGATCATCAAGCACCTTCAGCTGGTTGAAACAATGAAATTGTCAGTGCCAGGGGGTTGTAGAAAATAACAAGCAGAAATGTTTTTGTCCAGAGGCAAATTATTCCCTTCCACCATGAGCCCTCGTGTGAGGAGCTGGGACTGTTGGCTCCACTGAATCCATTCCTGCAGCAGCCTGGCCATTCAGACTGACTGAATCCAGAGCATAGCAAGAATTACTAAAGTTGCTTCTTATTCAGTAACTGACTATGCAAACAACATTATCCTTGAGGAAAATTGTTCAAGAAAACACTCCCAGGTAATTCTGTCCCTGCTTTGGACTCTCAGCTCAGCAGCTCACATCAGCTCACCTCTCTTTTTTCAGTCTTCCTTGTGTTGTCGGGTTTTATTTTCGTGGTTTATGATTGGTTTTTCTTGGAGTTTATGGGTCACTCAGAAGCCAGTTCCCTGCACATGTGCTTCCAGCCACTGATCATTTTCATTTGGCTCATGACTGTGCAGGATCCAATGTACAACAGGCATAATCTGTTCTCCTTTGTGCTGCCAAGGGTCCCACTGAAACTCCAGGGTATTTTGCGTTCTTAACCAGTAGGAAATTGGACATTTAATAGAAAACTTTATAATACAACTCTAATTAGAGTACAACAAAATGAAAGCCCCAAATTGCTTCATTTCAGCATCGTATATAAATAATAGTTATGGCTTGGTGGAATTGCCTTTGTGTGTTAAAATTCAGTTAGTGCAGAAGCCACTCGTTTCCTTGCTCCTGCAGAGGCTGCTTCTGTCCTCAGTGCATGGCAGGGGATGCTCTTTCTTCTGCTCTGCCAGAGGCAGAAATTCATGCCTTGGTATCAGCTGCTGGAACTGCTTGAAAAACAAAGTTCTAAAAAAGAAAAAGGGCAAATGAATATTGGGAAAAATCCCTCCTTTGAGATGCCAAGTTAGATCATGAGTGGTGATTGAAACTTCCCTGCTGAGCCACTGCAAACAGAACAGGGATGTGGTGGCACACAGTAACAGCAGCAAAAGGTGCAAAGAATGTCCCATTAGCCAAAATAATTAGCTGGCCCCCCAGCAAAGAGGCACCTGAGCAGGCTCAGCCTTTTCTGGGGCCATCTAAAACCTTCCTGAGGATGCACAAGGCTTTGGGACTAAACCTGGCACTCCCAGGATGTTCAGAGGAGGTGACAGAGTGTCCTCTGTCCCTGTCACCTCTCACTCAGAGCTCTCTGCTCCCTCTGTGGTGGCAGCAGGAACCTTTCCCTGTGTTTTCTTTCCACCTTGGAGAACTGAACAAGAACTTATTTCCCTGGTATAGAAATTTTTAGCATAGCCTTTAAAGCTCTGAAATTGTACAATTAACTCCTGTGTTACAAATTTCATATTTTGAGAGTTCTTTCCATGAAACCCCCCTGATTTTCCAGAGTGTTCCATTGGTTTTAATCCTGTTAAATTCCAAAGTGTCTTTGATAAAGAGTTATGCAATGGAACAGGGAATTTTTTCCCCCAGCTGCCAATTTATCTTTTCAGTTGGATTTCAAACTGGGATGAAACTGTAGCTCTGAGCTTCTACAAAGAGCCAGGTTAAGATTTGTCTTTGGGCAGTTAATGCAGTTCGACATCTTTGAGAAAAAGGAATGAGAAGTGGTCATTATCCATTATCTGCTTGAAATATTTCAGAGAAAGAAACAGTTTCTGCCAAACACAAAAAGATGTTTGAGCTGAAGCCAGACAAGAAGGAAACAAGATCACCTTCTAGCAGCGTGAGATTGCTCCACTGATGATGTTGTTTAAGAAAACTGGAATATGTATGTCTGAAGAAGTGCAGGGGGTGCAGGGGTTTCACATGGATCCGCAGAGTTGTTCTGGACAATGAGTCACTGTCCCTTCTCTTGGCAGAAAAGACGTTTTCCAGTCTTGGAAAGGAACACATATATATATAAAGAAATGTTTCTGTACATGGAAAAAGAATAAAATTGAGGGAAAATAGTATCCACTGGTGGAAAAGTTAACAGTTTTAAAAAAAAGATGTAGTGACATTGTACAGTGCCAGGCCAGGAGTGGTGCATAACGTGGTGCCTGAACACCCAGAGTGGATCCAGCACCACTGGGAGCTGGATGGGTGCTGCCTGCAGGGAAAGGCCAAGGCTCCAGGTGCTTGTGGGTGGCTTCAGACCCTTCCACTCACAGTTTTTGCAGGTGTATTAATTGGACCTGTTTTATTTTAGCTGCTCTGCGGAAATATTCTAGAAATAACTAGGAAAATGTTCTCTTTCAAAGAATAAAAAATCAGCTGTTTTTCACAGCCTCTTTTCCTAGAGGTTGCTGAAGTTACCGTGAATTCCACCCCAAAGGCACAGAGTAAAACTAAAAAAAACAAAAAATGTAGATTGTCTTTGTGATTATTATCCATATGATAATATTCTCCTTACTGATGTCATGATTTTGACATATACTGTCTAGAGACCAATCAGCACTAAACCAAATACTTCCACTTAGGAAGCCAGAAATTGCTTCCATTTGATGCCTTGAAGATCCTGGGTTTTGTCCCGTCATAATGATACTAAAATTTCTGTCCCCCACTTGTTCAGGAGTGCAGGTTGCCCATCTTACATCTGCCTGGGCTGTTTCATTTTGGTGGGAAAAATTCTCATCTGGGAAAAAGAGGAAGCATTCATCTATTTATTGAGTTTGGATTTCTTTCATTTTAATTTTTTTCCCCTGCAAAACATCTCTGTATGAGCATCTCAGAGGTCTGGAATGTCAGAATGAGCCTGGGGGAGACCTGGTGGGATGAGAGCAGGTCACTCACCAATGTATTACATGGACATCAGAATGACGTGCAAAATTCATGCTACTTATTACAGACTGCATTTAAAGCATGTGGGTGTACAGGCCTAAGACACCCTTTACATATCAAATAAATAATGCAGAGTCCACTTAAATTAATGTTGTTTCTGTTAACTAGCTACATCACTTCATATCAAACTTCATGTCCAATGAAATCTTACTAAAAACCACGCTCATCTCTTGTACCCCTGGTTGTCTTGTAGAACTGGTCTCCACTGTCCTTAAAATGCCCACAGCAATTTAAATCATTTACATAAACAGAAATGGTTTTACAGGAAGGAGACTGAAATGCATTTCCAGAGCTGCCCAAAGCCCTAAGCCATTAAAAGAGATGTGAGTGCTGGTTTGGGGAAATTTGCATGGTGCTTTCTGATGAGTTAAAGAACAGAGAGTCACAGAAAGGTTTTGTTTGGAAGGGACTTTAAAGATCATCTCATTCCACTCCCTGCCATGGGCAGGGACACCTTCCACTGTCCCAGGTTGCTCCAAGCCCTGTCCAACCTGGCCCTGGACACTCCCAAGGATCCAGGGGCAGCCACAGCTTCTCTGGGCACCCTGGGCCAGGGCCTGCCCACCCTCACAGGAAACAATTTCTTCTTAATATCTCATCTAAATTTCTCCTCTTTCAGTGTGAAGCCATTCCCCCTTGTCCTGTCACTCCAGTTCCTGATGAAAAGTCCCTCTGAGCTTCTTTGTAGACCCATTTCAGATACTGGAACTAGTTACTTTTACCACTTACATGAGATTATGTCAGTATCTTACACAGACACAAAAAAAAGAGGATTTCTCAGCACAAGTTACTCTTCTGTAAAGGTTATAGTAAACATGTCAATGCCTAATTAAGCAGCAAATTTTATCTGTATTGTGGGGGATGTGCAGCTGTCTGGTACTTCTGCTTTTCCTAGTAAATCTTTTTAGAAGGACAAAAGAAATTCCTGTATGTATGTTCCAAAGAAAAATCTCCCTTCTGGTGAAAACTGGGTTAAAAGCATTCAAAGGATTGGTGCTGAAATGGAGAATCAGATTTGCACTGACCCAAAGCGGTGTGAGTGCTCTTTGTTGTCTGTTTGGTCCGCTCCCTTCCCTGGATTCCCTCCCCACCCCAGTGTGCCAGGTTGGCACTGTGACCCCTCCGGGCTGCAGCATCCCCAGCACTGCTCAGCACCCCGGGCTGGGCTGGCACTGCCACTGCCACCTCCCTGTCCCTCCATCCTCCTTGTCCCTCTGAAACATGTGACAAAGGGAAAGCAGCACCTGCTTAGCAGGGGAAAAGTCTAAGGAGAAGGCAAAAATACTGAGCTCTCTGTGGTCTGTGCTGCTTCAGTCATCTGGGGACGGGGCTGCTGGTGTTTGAGAGACCCAGCTCACTCCTGAAAGGAAGAGCTGAGCCTCTGAAATTTTGATGAGAGAAAAAGGAAAAAAACCCAACACCTGAATTCCTTAATTAACTTTAACATTTACAGCTCTTCCAGTATCAGGTTCATTTCAGCAATTAAAGAGTTAATTTGTCAAAGAAATCCTCCTGGATTTGTTCTATTTTTCCAATTAACTTTGGTTTACTTCTGTCAGATCTTAATACTCTTCTGTAACATCCAAGGGTTCTTGCCCTGAAATTTATGGATTTGTTTTCAGTGAAGCACAATTTGCTTTTATGGTACACAGTACATTATATAAACAAAAGAGTTCCACTTATGCCTATTAATGCTTTCAGATCTTGTATTTTGACATATAAATTATTTGTGTACATTCTAAAGTGCATTTTTAGGTAATCACATGGCAAAAGGTGACTGTACCTAGATGATGCTCTGAACCAGGAAGATTATGGCACTTATTTTTCTTCTGTTCCTTGCCAGTTCCACCCTTCCTTTCACTGAGGCTTAAAACAATTTCATAGAATTGAAGCTTTTAGTATAAACTTTAAATACTCACATACAAATTTTCCAACTGTCCCATTACAGAACAGTTAGAATTATACTCCCCTGACAGGAAAATTATTAACTGGGGATCTCTGGCAGTTAGAAAGAATTATGATCATCTGCCAACAAAACGCAGCAACCTTCACAGAAAGAGACATCTTTGGCTTTGTTCACTTCCAGAACTAAGAGGGAACAGAGCTGTAGATTAAAACAAAATCCAGTAAAGAAAACATGTAGTGAAACTAGAAAGCTCAAAGTGGAGCTTCTCCTTTACCAGCTTATTTCATATATTGACATTACATTTCAGGTTATGTCCAAGAGGAAGATTTAAAGGAAGAGGAAGATATAAAGGAGGAGGAAGAAGACGATGACGACAACTCAACTGCTCAGCTCCAGGGCAGCAATGACACGGGCACGGATGAGGAACATGACTTGGGTCCTGAGCAGAAAGGGAACTTCAGCTTCCAGAATTCCCCTGTCAGTCACATATCCACCCAGGACGCAGAAAATGAATCACTGCTGAGTGACGGTAGTGACCATGTGGCAGATATTAAAAGCATTTGCTCTAGAGAGCCACAGGACCCAAAATCCAGCGCCCATCCCAAATCCCAGAGCGAAGCACACGACTGCATGGACAAAATGACCGCGGTCTATGCCAACATTCTGTCAGACTCTTACTGGACAGGCTTGGGGCTGGGTTTCAAGTTGTCCAACTCCGAAAAGAGGAGTTGCGACAACAGGAACGGAGGGAACAAAGCTGACTTTGACTGGCACCAGGACGCGCTGTCCAAGAGCCTGCAGCAGAACTTGCCTTCCAGGCCCGTGTCCAAGCCCAACCTGTTCAGCTCGGTGCAGCTGTACAGGCAGAGCAGCAAGATGTGCGGGACGGTGTTCACGGGCGCCAGCCGGTTCCGCTGCCGCCAGTGCAGCGCTGCCTACGACACCCTGGTGGAGCTCACGGTGCACATGAACGAGACGGGCCACTACCAAGATGACAACCACAAAAAGGACAAGCACAGACCCACCAGCTACTCGAAGCCCCGGAAAAGGGCCTTCCAGGACATGGACAAGGAAGATGCACAAAAGGTTCTGAAGTGTATGTTCTGCGGTGACTCTTTCGATTCCCTTCAAGATCTGAGTGTTCATATGATAAAAACAAAACATTACCAAAAAGTGCCTTTGAAGGAGCCGGTACCAACCATTTCTTCAAAAATGGTCACCCCAGCAAAGAAACGTGTGTTTGATGTGAACAGGCCTTGTTCCCCCGACTCCACGACGGGGTCGTTCTCGGATACCTTTTCTCCTCAGAAGAATGCAAACCTGCAGTTGTCATCCAACAACCGCTACGGGTACCAGAACGGTGCCAGCTACACTTGGCAGTTCGAGGCCTGCAAATCCCAGATTTTGAAGTGCATGGAATGTGGAAGTTCCCATGACACCTTGCAGCAGCTCACGACCCACATGATGGTCACTGGCCATTTCTTGAAAGTCACGAGTTCGGCTTCAAAGAAAGGAAAGCAGCTTGTTCTGGATCCTTTAGCTGTGGAAAAAATGCAATCACTGTCTGAAGCACCAGGCAATGACAGCCCCGTTTCAAAATCAACCAGTAAATCATCTGCAGAGTGCACAGCTCCCACCTCTGAACTGAAAAAAGAAGGTAAAAAAGATAAAGCTGATGATGCAAATAAAGATGAGAAATCAGTAAAAACTGAAGAGTACGAAGATACCCTTCAGAAACCACTGGATCCCACAATGAAATACCAGTACCTCCGAGAAGAGGATTTAGAAGATGGCTCAAAAGGTGGTGGGGACATTTTGAAGTCCTTGGAGAACACTGTCACGACAGCCATCAACAAAGCCCAAAATGGAGCTCCCAGCTGGAGTGCATATCCCAGCATCCACGCAGCCTACCAGCTCTCAGAGGGAGCTAAGCCATCTTTACCTGTGGGGTCCCAAGTGCTGCAAATCAGGCCCACAATGACCAATAAACTGAGGCCCATAGCGCCCAAGTGGAAAGTGATGCCTCTGGTCCCAATCTCAGCAAATGTGGCGCAGTGCACTCAAGTGAAGAAGGAGGCTGAGGACAAGGAGGAGGTGCAGAAGGACTATGCTAAGGAGGGCAGCCAAGCTGAGCCAGCCCCACTCAGCCAGAGCGAGAGAGAACCTCTCCTCAAACCTGAAGCCTCTGTGGAGCCAAAAAAGACAGAGCCATGTCCCCTGAAAGAAGAAGACAAAATTAAAGAGGACAGTGGAAAAGAAAAACCAGTCCTCAAGGAACCCCCAGCAGTTTCTCTTAGCAATGGTTGTGCTGCTGCCAACCACTCGTCGGAGCTGCCCTGTGTCAACCCCCTCAGCGCGCTGCAGTCGGTGCTGAACAATCACCTGGGCAAAGCCACTGAGCCTCTACAGCCCCAGTCCAACTGCAGCCCCAGCTCTAGCACAATTTCCATGTTCCACAAACCCAATCTAAATATGATGGAGAAGCCGGTTTTGTCTCCTGCTCCAACCCCACCAAAGCCTGCCAGCGTGTCCAGGCACTATTTGTTTGAAAACAATGATCAGCCTATTGACCTGACCAAATCCAAAGGCAAGAAAGCCGAGTCAGCTCAAGCACAATCTTGTACTTCTCCACCTCAAAAGCACGCTCTGTCTGACATCGCCGACATGGTCAAAGTTCTTCCCAAAGCTACTACACCAAAACCTGCTGCCTCTTCGAGGATCCCGTCCATGAAGCTGGAAATCGATGTCCGACGCTTTGAGGATGTCTCGACAGAAGTCTCCACTCTGCATAAAAGGAAGGGCAGGCAGTCAAACTGGAACCCTCAGCATCTTCTCATTTTGCAAGCTCAGTTTGCTTCCAGCCTCTTCCAGACATCGGAAGGTAAATATTTATTATCAGATCTAGGCCCGCAGGAGCGCATGCAGATCTCCAAATTCACTGGACTCTCGATGACCACCATCAGCCACTGGTTGGCAAATGTCAAGTATCAGCTTAGGAAAACCGGAGGAACAAAGTTTTTGAAAAACATGGACAAAGGACATCCTGTCTTTTATTGCAGCGACTGTGCATCTCAGTTTCGAACCCCATCTACCTACATTAGCCACTTAGAATCCCACCTAGGTTTCCAAATGAAAGACATGAACAGGCTGGCTGTGGAGCAGCAAACCAAGGTAGAGCAAGAAATCTCCAGAGTTTCAGTTCAAAGATCTCCTGAAACAATAGCTGGGGAAGAGGACACAGACTCTAAGTTCAAATGTAAGTTGTGCTGTCGGACATTTGCGAGCAAACATGCAGTAAAACTTCATCTAAGCAAAACACACAGCAAGTCACCAGAACACCATTCACAATTTGTAGCAGAAGTGGATGAAGAATAACTCTTAAGGTATGCATGCTCTATAGTGAGTTTTAATTTCATCATTTTAAGGAGGCTCCATAAGACTTCATACTTTCTTAAATGTAGGGAAACAGTCTAAAATGCATAACGTGCTCCTGCGCCGCTAACCTAAGCACATGTCCTTATCCATTTTATAGTGTTTTCAAGAAGAGAGCTTGGTGAATGCATAACCACACTGCCCTATAGACAAAAGTTGCTGCTTACTGATATTTTCAAAATAGCTGTTTTCCCAGTTCTCTTTTGTTCCTAAGAATAAATCATTTCACATCCAATGCACTTCTGTGTGGGATGCGAGAACTAAGTGCTACTCTTTGCAATGAGAGGGCAAAAAAGCAGATAAAAAGCAATGAAACCCCAAAGGTTATTTCCTCTTTCAGTGCTAGCACACCGGGAAATCTGCTTTTGATGGGGGAAAAGCAATTCAAAAGTCAAATTAGCAAAATCTCCTTTATTCCAAGTTTCTCATAATCTCAAACACAACCTTGAGAATCTACAAATAACTCTGAGAAGTTCCTGTCTAGAAGTTCAGTTATTCTTCTGTTGATATTTGGATGTTCAGTTTTGTAAAATATTTTAATATTTTACACTTACTTAGGCACTTGCTACTGTGAGTGGCCTTTTTTGTCACATCATTTTAACCTCTCTCTCCGTCATTCCTTTTTTAATCTTGACAATGTTTGATTCTATTTTGCTTCATGTTGGTGGGACTCAATCCATAAACATTGCTGACTTCAGTGCAAGTTTGGGTATAACCTGGGGGGGGGTTAAAGCTTAATTGAGAAAGCAGCGAGATTTTTTACAAGCTTAATATTTCCAAGCCCTGTTAGTAGGATACTTCTACGTTAGTGTTGCTATTTTTTTTGCTGAAAGATGCACCAGTTGCCACAACCAATGTTTATAACATGTAATGTAATATTCAGATGACACACCATTTTTGCATTTTTAATTTTACTTGATTCACAAACTTGAATATTCTTGATTTAAATAAATATGCAGAACATCAACCCAAAGTCCAAACAGAAGTTTTTTGTTCTAACGGGGTTTTTTTGCAGGAAGGCTCTGTTTAGTCATTCCCAGCAGTTCCTCCAGCAGGCTCAGGCTCTGCTTCTGTTCACAGAATAATCGTGTGCACATTCAGGGTTTCTCCAACGTGTTCATTTGGGGAAGTGAATTCGTCAGACGGTCAAAATCAAAGATGTGTTGTGAGTCTGCAGTGATGCCCTGGTTGTTGTGGCCATTCCCTGGCTAGTTGAGGGCACGGGGGCTGAATACCCGTTTGTGTGGAGATTTCACACGTGTTTGCTGCAAATATTCAGGAAGCCTTAAGAAACACTTTCTGTGGACAGAGCCAGCACGAGGGCTCTGCGTCACTTAAGCTCCATTAAAAAGGCTACTTTTGAATAATTTAAACCACTAATCAAAGGGTTACTTGGGGATGGGTAATAGAAGCTATTACTGTGGAGTGTAACGTCGGTGCTCAAGTGCAATAAGATTTAAGTTTTGCATACATCTTGTACGTGCTGTCTGCAGTGCAATAGATTTATGCTTCCTGCATATTTTAGCCATCTAACTCAGAAGGAGTTTGCTTTCCAAACAGACCTAATACCCTTCAGTTTCTTTTTTGGCATTTAACCCAACATTAGACCCCAACAAATAAATGTTCCTTGTTTACCTGGCCATTCAAAATCAAAATAGCAGAGAGATTGGGTGGGAACACCCAGCCCATAATTTGTTTCCTTCCCCACCAGTTAATGATTATTAAGACTCTGCCATTCACAGTTTCCACACAGGAGATATTAGAGCAAACCAATAATTTGGGTACTATCAAACAAAAGCTGTCTGCCAAATAAATTAATACAACAGTTATTTGGGCACATTCATGGCTTAATACACGACAAATGTTTCAGATTTGGTCTTAAAAGCACCGTGTTATTACTAAGAGGAAAACCAAACACCCACCTCTACAAACATATTCCTGTTGCTGGGGATTTGAGGAACAAATACAAAGGGGGGAGAAAAAAATCTCCAAGGGAAAAAAAAAAAAGTGATTTTTGCATTGTAATAACCTGCACAGAGACATATTATTCAGGTGATGTGTAACTACATAAATAAGGTACTGTCCTTCCTGCCTCTGGATACCGAGAAATTGCTGTGCTCTTAATACTCATCCATTTCTAATTTATATCAAGATGCAGGTTGTATCTTACCTTTGGAAAAATATATTTAAATTGCAATGGCAGAGTGATAGCACTGTTATCTGGAGCTATAATTTCAGTTGGTATGCATGATAGCACAAATTGTGTGAAATGATGGGGTATTTGGGATGGCATTGTAAAGATTTTATTACAGTTTCGGAGCCGTGAGCCTCCCGAAGTTCTCCCTGGGTTGGGAGTGGGGAGGCCAGAGTTTATTCAGATGGATTCTCCCTGAGATCTGCAAGGAGACTAAATCAAATCACAGGGATTTGCTCAGTTTACTTATCCTTACCATGTTATTTTTTAAGATCCAGTATACATTTGAATAATAACCTGGAGGAAAGCACAGTATTTAGAAAGAAGGAATATAAAGCTGAGATCCTTAAAACACACACATGCATTTGTGTTTCCTTCTTCTAGGCAATAATGTAGTGAAATAAAAATAAAAATAGAGAATACATATTGAAATAAATGGAAATAAAAGAGTGGAAAGAGTACTCAAAGTATAGAAATACATAAAGTGCTTTATATTTCAACGGCATTTACTATTAGGGGTTATATTTTCAAATGTTAGCTATCATTAAAAATATAAATGGATAATCTGGGTTAGTACTGTAGAAAAATGTGTTATGTATATGGATTTATTTTTAAGACCTCTCTGAGGCTGTTTGCAAGAAATTTGCTATAAATTCTTCTTAAATGTAAAGACATATATATCTATTTTATATTCATCTTTGGTGTTTTCTTGAATTCCTCTAACTGATATGGGTTTAGTAATATAAAGTAAGATTATGTGTAATATACAACAATCAGACATCTCTATTCTCTTTCATTTAACCCACTTCAAATTTGTTTTTATTGCTATTCTTCAAAGAAAACCCATAAACATTAGGGAACATGGCTTTAATTAGAAGTAATTTGTATGTTGACTTCTACCTTTGAAGAGCATTTGTTCCTTTTTTCAACTAAATTAGAATTTTTATGTTGTTCTGAGGAAAAAGGCAAGGCAGAACTGTATTTTTCACTTTAGAGTCAGGTGAGACTGGCACTAAGGGAGGCTCTCCGTGGCCTTAGCTCCTGCTTTCTGTAGAAATGAGTCTCTATAAAGTCAAATTTACCAACTTGACTGGTGAGATTTCTGTTTCAAAGGACCCTGATAGGCAAACATGCAGCTACTTGAGATGAACTAATTTAAAAGTAAGGCTGCTGCAAAACTAAAAAAATGAGTCATAGTGATAAACAGTTTTTCTCTCCGTTTCCTCCTTTGTCTTTTTTTAACCATCAAGTTTAAAGCTTCTACGGCGCTTTTTTCCCCGACTTTATAGGAGACAACTGACATTCTGTGGTAAATGGAAGAAAGAGCAGAGCAGAACTGAAAATCCTCTAATGCACTGACACTAACTTGCCCTCTATTGTTGAAAATGAGCAGGCAATCATGATTGTTCATCAAATGGCTCCTAATGCAGTTAAAGCATTCAGCTATAATTTCTCCTTGCATTTATAATTACTGTCATAGACTGCACACCTCAGTGAGCAGATTAAAGCTATAAACTATTTAGCCGTAGCTTTAAGATGAGGAACTTGATTTGTCTGGCAGCAGTTATTTGTTAGAGAGCTTGACACTTCACATAAAAATGACTCAACTTGATGAAGAACAATGCAGTTTAAGCAATGCAGTGATTTTAAATCAGTCATTATACCACGCCCTGTAAGAATTGCAAAGCAATTTGTTAAATGATATATAGGACACGTAGATAACTGTATGTGTTAAGTATACCAAAATAGAAGATTTTTTTTTCCTTCTGTGGATTTTATTTTCTCATCCCTCTGAAGCAGCAGGAGCTGCTCTGAACATCAGATTCCACTATTAGCCAATGTGGGTGTTACATGGTCAAGGACAATTGCTGAATTTTAGTCCAAAATAATATTTTAGAGAATTTAGCTTGCTCTTCAGCTTTCATTTCTTCTTAGCAACAAATATTGAAAGCTGAGAGAGCCCTTCAGGAGAATCAGCCCTGCAGGATTTACCAGCCCAGCAAGGCTTCTGCTCCCCACATTATGAGCCCAAAAAAGAGGGCTCATTGCAGGGAAGGCTGGATTACTCAGGTCAGATGGGACTTTTCTGACAACATCCCTTTGGAAGATGATGGCTTCTCAATGGGGAAAAGGTTCTGTGGGGAAGGCTTGTTTTAAAATCGATGTTTGTTGGGATCCACTGGGTAAAATTGCTGAGCACCAGGAAGGAGAGGAGCCAGAGGTAGGGAAAGGAACAGGGTGGGCTCTCTGCACCCCCCTGCAAGGACCTATGTCCAAGCCATCACTCCTCCCTCAGAACAGTCCACTTCTGGTGAAGCCTCAGTTCCTCTAATCCTTTGAAATTTATCTCTCTTTCCCCAGAGTGGTAGATCAGGATATTTTTTTTTTAATTGAGCATTTTTAAACCTTCACAATTTTCCTGGATAACATCTTCTCAGTCCAGCCCTCGCCCTTGTAAACCCAGTCCCAGTGTGTTCCTGGCTTCCCTGGGAGCTGGGTCAGGCCAGATGATACATCAGGCTGTGTCAGCACAGATAGATCAGGGCAGATTTACTGGCTCTTCAGGAATACTACAGGTTGCTATTAAGATCAGTTTTATTTAACATTGCATTAGAGCTTCCAGCCCACTGGGTCAACCCCTTTTTGTTCCTGGGCTCTCTCTGAGCACACTGGATATGACAGTTCCAAGGCAGGAACTCTGCTGCTCACAAGGAAACAGCAACTTTTAAGTATTTCAGCCAGATTTTAACTGACCTTGAATAGCACCTACCTCCTCAAGCATTCAGTATTCATAAGGATATCAGAATCTTCCCTTCACCTTACTGCGCCTGAGATTATTAAAAGCTACAACCTTCATAATCTATAGCAGAACATTTTTACCCAGTGAGATTTCAAAGGAAGGGTACCTGAGTCCTATTTATACATTTTACACCTCAGCAATCAAATCACAAAGATCAATAACAAAAGGAAAAGACACGAGCAGTATCCAGCCCTCCAAAGCACCTTTCAATAAAAATAATGTAATTTAGCAGGATGATCTCTCAGTGCAAATATGATGGAGCACAGATGGAAAATGAGGAAAATTATAGATATGGCTTTATGGGAGGAGGAAAGGAGGAAGAGATTTTTCACTATTTATTGGGATAATGAACAGTAATTCATGATTATTAAGCTGTAGTCTTCAGGCCTCATTCTGCCATCTCTTCCCATGTCCTCATTCAGAGCTGGGTGTGCCTGTGCATCCAGGCAGGTCTGTTGGGAGGAAGGATCAGGCTCTCCCACCTCCGTGGGGTCAGGCAGGATCTGCACCAGGGCAGCTCCACTCAGGGCCCTGAGGAATGATGCAGAACACAGCGCTCAGCACAGAGCTCATGTCACATGTGGGATGGGGCTTCTCCTCCAAGAACATCTCACCTCCAGGAAGGGGCAGCAGTCCCTGAGTCTCCAGCCTGTGGTAACATTAAGACACCACACAAGGCAGCTCATCCTGCCTCTCCCATGGTCTGGAGACTCCCGTTTATCCAAGGGCACGAGTTGGCCAAGGCAGCTCATCCTGCCTCTCCCATGGTCTGGAGACTCCCGTTTGTCCAAGGGCATGAGTTGGCCAAGCTCTCATGGGTGTGAGGTGGCAGGAGAGGTCTCCTGCCAGAGAGATCCTGCTCTGGGGGGCGACGCTGGCTCCCTGGGCTCTCCCTCCTGGCAGATGGACACCCAGGAGGGGATGGCTGTGGGTCATGGCAGAGCCTGGGCAGCCCAGAGGAGCGTGCATTGGGAATCAGCAGCCACAGTGGAGGGAAGGAGGGGGACGGGACCAGCCAGGGACTTGTCCACTGTAGTAAATTTACACAATCCCTTCATTGAAACAAGCCAGTCCCTCCTCCCCTCCCAAAAGGCTCCCTGGCAGCGCTCAGAGCCAGCTCTGCTGCCGGGGGTCAGCCCGGGCACCAGTGGGGGAGGGAGGGATGGGAGTGGAGGAGGTTGTCATGTCTAATGAATACCCTGAATGTATCGAGATATATATTTTTTTCATTTCAGAAAAGGTTCCATTAAGAGGGAGACAGCCCTAACATGTGCTTTGGCCCCTCATCAGATTTATGAGTATTTGCTCTGCTCTTTAATAGGAAACTCTGCAGCAACTGCCACCTTGCCTGCTCTCCCTGAGATACACAGTGGCTTCTCGGGGAAATGCACTTCATTATTAATGTGAATTTGTACGTTTTTATGACACTGCTTGGGGGAAGGGGCAGGCAGAGATTTCCTGGTGATATATGCTCATTTCTAACCATTTATTGTCCCAGACAATCGAAGAACAATGATAAACATTGTTCTAGAAAGCGGAGGTGCCGCAGTGACATTTTTGAAAGGAAAGAAGTGGCTGGAGTGGCTTTGATGTGGTTGTTCCCTGCACTCCAGCCCCTCCAGCAGCTGCCTCAGCCCAAGCAGCAGAGCGGTCTGTGCAGGGCAGGCTCTGCCTCCCTTCCCAGCCTGTCCTCAGGCCAGCCAAGACCATTTGCTCAGTGCTGTTCTGCAGCAGAGGGGGTGTGGAAGAAGGAGAAGGGATTCATCCCTTGGGAAGACTGTCCTACAAAGGATTCCAGGCCTCAGAGTGAATGGATGCTCAGCATTCCCATGCCCCTGTACCACAGCAACACTGTGCACACTGCAAGGCAACCAGGCCAGGAGGAGAAAGGAGAGGACACGGGGTCTTGGTTTACCAGGGTGTTCTCGGCATCTCCAGTTTCCCTTTCTGCAGCCACACTCATCCATGATTAACAGAGCTGCACAGGAGCTCCAGCAGGGCGTGGAAATTGTGGGTTTGGGCTGCACTGGAGAACCAAAAGAGTCTCCAAGCTCATTCAAAATAGATCAGAAAGGCCATGACTCCACATGCTCTTTTGTTCCCCTTCTCTCCTGCCTCTCCCAGAAGCTCAGCACCGTCTGCTGAAGGTCGAGCCCGTGTTCCACTGCCTCAAGCTGCAAAAGCCCCAGTGCTTGAGGGAGCTTCCCTGGGACCCCTGGGACATTCCCTCCCTGCATCCCTGCCAGGCTGAGCCTTCCCTGTGCCTGTAGCCTCCAGCTATGACTGAGGGAGTGCCATGGTTTGTGTTCATGTTCTATTCCCTAGTCCTGAGTGTGCACAAGGCTCTGTACCAGGAGATGTGCTAGACAGCTGAACACTGCAAAGACTTCTGTTGTGACATTTTTCTGCTCTTCTCAGAAAGCTGCATAGTACTGAGATAAGAACACCAGGAAAGCTATACAGGGTTAGGCCAGTGGTCCATGTGTCCATCCTGTCTCTGGCCATGACCTGTATGAGTGAAGAGCAGGACAGACATGTGGTGCCATTCCCAGAACACTCGTCCAGCCTCCAGTTTACAGTTCAGGGACCTCGTGGTGGAGGAGATGCGTTTTCCCTGCATGCAGAGCTGCAAGAAGCCTTCCCATGGCTGCAGAAATGGGCACCACCACAATGCCCATTGGGGTGAGCTCTGGGTGTGCCCCTCCCAAGCAGGGAGCAGAGGATGAACAGACCAGCCCACGGCTGTCAGAGCAGTGCTGAGCCTTCACACTTGCTCTTTGCACGTGGCTAAGGAAGGAATCCCACCCAAAAGTGGAATCAAACCCCCAGCCCTAAGGGCATCCCGCTTTATTCCACTCTCTGTTTGGCTTTCCCTGGGAGTTTCCCAGGGCACAATAAAAATGCCACCCTCAGAGGATTTCTGTCCCCACTGTGTGCAGAGCAGGACTCTCAGTCTGACTGCAGAGCTTAGCCAAGCATGGACCAGTAATTCAGAGGAGGCAAAGATGCTTGTTCTGTTGCACATGAAATACTAGTTTGATCCCTTTTGGATTTGCTTTCAGCTTTCCTAAACCTCCAAAGCACTCTGTGTGCAGACAGAAGCTGTTTTGCCTTCTCCTCTTGGAGAACTGCTGAAACTCCAATGTGAACCTGCTGTTTTCACAGTCATTTACTGAAAACTCACAAACACTCCCTATTTCTGAAAACCCCCAGGTTTGTACCTTGAGCCACACAGACCAGCTGGGAGTATCTGTCTCAGTCTGTGTAAATGCTACCCTGGTCGAGATCCCTGCTGGCTGAAACACCAACTGTGTTTCAGAGGGGTAAGACAAGCTGCTGGCACTGATCACCCGTGGAACTGCATCCTCATGGCTACCAACTTCCTTTACAGGGCCACTAAAAAGTCTGGCATTGCCTTTTACCCACCCCTTGATCTACATCTCAAGGGACGTCAAGAAGAAGAGTCCCTCTGGGACACGACAATGCTGTGGCCTCTTTCTGCCTGTGTTCACATGAAGTGAGCACGCTGCTCTTCCACCAGAGAAGGGCAAGCTCAACTCTTCCTTCCTGCTCCCTCAGCTCAGGCATCAGCCCTTGGTGAAGCTCACCCTGGACTAGACATGCACACAAGGCTGTGGGTGGCCTTCCACTTCAGTAACTCACTTCCCTCCGTAATCCCAGGGAGCCCGAATATCTTGGCCTTGTTTTTTTTATGGAGCAAGACCCAGGCTTGTCATCCACAGAAAAAACTATGAGGGAGGTAATTCTGTTTATCTGATGGGTGTTTTTTAAACATTGTCTGTGCTCCCAGGAATTATGTGGTGGCCTTCTTCTGTAAATCACAAAAGCACAAAAAAAATAACTCTCAGTATTTTTCCAAAGAGATGAGGGTGAAAGTTCCTACATTCATATTTCACGTCTGGAAAAAAATATCAACACGAGTGATAAGTATATCCAAAATGAGTGTAAAAGCACACACTGTCATTTGTTTTCCATGTGCCATATGTTTTCTGAATCCTGCACCTCCCACGTACAAATCTCATGCAATAATGTGGGGTGCACACATTACTCAGGATTATTTAGTTAAGCCCTGCCTATATGGAGGGAATTCGCTCAGATAAAGTCGAGCCACTGTGCTTTGTTTTGCTTTTTTTGCTTATTCTGGATTCATAGAGTAGAAAATTAAAGATCCCACTGTGCCAGGCGTCATGTCATTTGGTTTTAATTTAATTCATCTCTTCGATTCTCCCTGTTTCTCCTTTTCTGTGAGTGTCATCAGTAGGTGGTCCAAGCATCAACCAGAAGATTTACTGGCAAGACTAAATGTATGAAAGCTACGAACACATTGTTTTTCTGATATGATTTAATGACCTTTTTGGCATTCCCATGGCTGTTGAAACCTTCCATAATAATTCCCTTTGGCAGTCAGAGCTCCTGTTGATCAGGTGAAAGCTGATGCAAATGTCAAATGTCAATAAATTTGCAATCCATAAATGTAATATTTGATGCTGGAGTGAGACCATTAACCAAAGTGCAGCAGGAGACACTGAGGATATGAGCTGCATCTTCTTGTGAACAGAAAGAGACAGGGAAGGAATGCCACCTCCAAAACCTCTCCACAGCCAAGCTCTTTTCCTTCCCCATGCTCCCTGTTCTCCCTGCATGTTTTCTGGATTGCTGAGCTCTGCCCAAAGAGGGTTTTATGGCTTGCATTTGGCAGAGCGACTCGGGTGATGCAGCTTCTGTCCCTTGTTCTGCTTTTGACTCATTGTGGGAGGCTGGGATTTAACTTCTCTGTTTCCAAAGGAGCTCTTTACAGTTCAGAGGTTTCAGAGGCTTCAGAGTTTGATCCTGGAAATAATTAGTTATGCAAGATATTCCAGTAAATTAACAAGACCACTTATATAACTTAGGTGTTGCAGGAATGAGTCATGACTCATTTATACTTATAAGATGCTTGAAAAGGACGAGCCATGTATGAAGTCTGATTTTATATACAATAAAGACATAAGAACAATCACATCATTTCCCAGGAGATTTTCTTAAGGACCCTCTGCTTTGACCTTTGGCTCTGCAAAGCTCCAGTTTGTTTGACATTGAAAAAAAGCAAATGTGTGAACACAGTGCCACGAGCATTTGCACTTTGAACATGCTGGGGCGGAACACAGCTGAACTGGAAAAGGCTGCAACAGCTAATGTACTGGGAAAATAGGACAGAGGCACTCACTTAATAACTCAACTAATTCCTTTAGCTCACCTTGTAGAGATTTAACCTTTGAATGAGAGAGTCCCTAGTTCAAAATCCCGCGTCTCCTCTGTCCTCGTGTTAATTTTTAAATTATATATCATTGTTGAGAGGCCCTTGTGTTGAGCATTACAGGCTATTTTTCATGTCTAAAATGGGGAATTATAACTGAACATTAGCTACTGGCTATAAATCACACGGAACAAAGTGGCATCTGCATCTCCTCAGTAGCAAGAGTGGGAGAATTGTAACTTACTTAAACCGAGACAGCAGAGAGGACACAAATGTGGTGGCAGAGATAATTGTGACTCGAGAAAACTAATGGTTCTTCCAGCTGTGGCAGGCTCTGCTCTCTGCTCTCCGGAGCCTCCCCAGCCAGCACTGGGAGTGCACGGGCACAGCAGGAGCTCAGGCACTCTGGAGGGCTCAGGTGGAGCTGGAGGGAGTTTCACACCCCCTCCATTCCCCCAGCACAGCAGGGTCGTGCTGGGCCAGGGCTGGCTGGGGGAGCCTTTGCACAGCCTGGAAATGCTCCTGTCTCCTGTGCTCTCCTCATCCCCAGGAGCGAGCAGTGCCCACAGCTCCCTGTCCCTGGGCTATGTTTTTATTTCTAATTGCAGCCAAAGCCCAGGTAAGGAGGAGGCAGCTCAGGGCTGTTAAAGGGGCACTGAGGGAGGCTGCTGGGGACAGGGACCAGCTCCTCCTCTGCTGCTCAGCTCACAGGGCAGGAAACCCTGCTGCTCCTCTGCCTCTCCGGACCGCCCACTGATGGTCTGGTGTTATCTTAAAAGACAACAAAATAAGCTGAGCATGGCCTCGTTCTTGCACTTGTCTCTGCTGGCCCTTTTTCTCCTATTTCTCTTTCTTTTTTTTTTTTTTTTTTTTAGTTCTTTCACTGTTGAGAAAGCTCCCAAGATCTCTTGTGTCCTCACTAGGATAAGCAAGATCTATCTGCTGTCCTTGTCACTGGAAATTCCTTGTGCCTGTCTAAGAGAGAGATCATCCTGCACTCAGTACAGCCCCTTGCACAGCACAGTGCCTGCTGTCAGGTTTGGACCCCAATGCATCACTAGTTTAAATTATAAAATAACCAACTACACCCATGCCAGGGGTCCCCAGGATGTTTGTTGCTCAGATATTGCTCATTCTGGGAGTCACACACCTCAGTCTGTGCAACACCAGCCACTGGAGCTGCTTACCAGCTCCTTGAATGGAATGTAGCAGGAATTAGGATTAGTTCTCCCTGCAATGCAGAGCACAGACCTCCACAAGAGATTTAGCTGAAATGAAAGCCTTGAGTTTCTTTCCTAGCAGACACTAAAGGAAGCAGTTCTACAGCAGGACCAGGTCTGCACCCTGGCAGGAGGCATTTCCTCTGGAGCTGCCAGCAGGGCAGGGGTACCAGGACCCCTCCTGCTGCTGTCCTGTCAGGACTAAGGCAAGGTCCTTTCCTGCTCCCTTGCTCAGTGTCCCAGTCTGGCAAGTGTTTCCAGGATTAAACTCAGTAATCACTACTTTATGTCACTCACAGCTTCCTGACGAGCCCTGGCCCTGTCCATCCTCCATCCCTGTGGTGGGCTCAGCAGCACTGGTGTCCCAGCAGCAGGGTCAGGTTCTGTGTGTGCAGTGCCAAGCACCAAACACCATGAGTTTCTGGGCCAGGAGTGGTCTCTGAGTAACAGCAGCTGTAATGCTGGTTAGGGACCAACTTAAGAACATTCCTAAAAGCTGTGCAGAGCAGAGGTCTATGCTGTATGTTTATCAGGCTGTTCAGCAGTAATTCAGGTGGCTGAGAATTGTTGAGGACCTGGTCCATCTAATTGTGGGTCTAAATCATAGTTTCACTGTGATTCAGAGGTGCAAATGTTACAGTTTACACAGAGTGGCTCGGGTTATACGGTCAGAATCCTGCAGATGGTCAGTTTGTACCATAAAATCTAAAATTACAACTTGCACCATAAAGCTACTGCCTCAAATTTATTATATATTGCAGCACAACAAGCAAATTCATACTAGATGCAGTATATGGCCAGACAGTAATGTGAGCAGAGGATGAAATATTCTCCTCCCAGCTCATTGCTCCATGTTCCCTTCAGAGCAGAACTGAATTGCCCAGACTCACCAAAGGAGAGGAGGTCCCCAGCAGTGTGTGGTGCTGGGCTCCCTGGCTCTGGGGACATGGGAAGGACATCCCACCCCTCGCAGCACGAGGCCCCAGGGCTTCTGAACTTGCAGTTCTGCTCTGCACATCACGCAGGCAAGAGCTGAGCTCTCAGCAAAATCTTTTTATTATTCGTCATAAAGAATCACAGCTGTGAGAAGCAACGAGGGGAGGGAGTGGGAACAGGCTCTGCCTCGGACCGATGGAAATCGGGAGCAACTCCAGCGCTGAGTTATGTTGTTGTCACTCGGACATCAGAGCAGAATGAGCCCCTTTACCTGCACCACATGAGTGAAATATCTCACACCTGCGTGTCCAGGGGCCTGGGAGCTCTCTCAGAGCTGCTGTCAGCATGCCCAGGGCAGGAGCATATTTTTTTCTTCCTGTTGTACATAAGGGCTCTGCTGCAGCCGACAACATGAAATGTGTTAGTTCGGTTTGTTCAAAATGGAGTGTGTTTGTTAAGTGTTGCCTCTTTGATGTTGCGCTGCCATCTCCATCTTTGTCATCATTGCCCATCTTTTTCAATCTAATGAACTCAAACCATCAGTGCAACTTAAGTTCGGCTGTCTGTTCTTGCATAGTTAATATTAAAAATGTACTAACAGTGTGGCTGCGAAATCAAATTATGCACATAAATATGCTGGCATAGCAGAGGAGGCGGCAGAAGCTGAAGTTAGCAACATTGATGCCAGTTCACATTTGCAAATCAACCGTCAATCTGTCATTAAACATGTTATCAAATGATGATAAGTGTATGCTTCTTGCTTGCATTGGCGCGCTTATTCCCGATGTTGATGTGCATTAATGGGATAATGTGCATTAACATAGTCTTGCTTGGATGAACACAAAACATTTTTTATCCGTCTCAGTTTGTTTCCCCCTGTGGCCCCCAAGTAAGTGTTTTGTGTTATCAAATTGCCAAAAAATGGGAAAACACATTACTTTTAATTAGCAAAAAATTTGGAGTCTTTTTTTTTAATATATATTTTTATAATTTTTATCCAGACTATCTCCTGTGTCTTGTCACTTGGGGTGGGGGGACACACACAAAAAAGCCCCATTCCACTGCCTTGTGTAAGTAAAACGATTAATGTCAGAAACTCAGAGATGACAATTATGTGCCGTCTTAATGCACTGGCCTTTCCTGTGCAGCCCCTGCTTTTGACACGAGGGATGGTTTGTGCTCAGTGATATGAAAGGCAGGACAGGGAAGGATCTCAGGCACTGCCAGCCCACTGTGCCACACTCAGAGCTGGCAAGCAGCCCTTGAGCTGGGCTCATGGAGCAGCTTTGCAGACAAGCCAGCAAAGGCTGTACCTGGAGATTAAACAGCCAGCTGGGGAGCAGTGTGGGTGCTCCAGCAGGGAATGTCTGAAGGAACTTGCCCTGACTCTCTTATCCCCTCCTGCTGCATAGTCAGGGCTCCACCACAGTACATACTGCTGGTAAACTTCGGTGGAAATAAAAGAAGTCCTGACTGGAAAGAATAAAAAGTGATTGAAGGCAGAAAGCCCTAAAAAGGTTGGTTGTCACCCAGTGATGGACCACGGCTGCCTCACGGGTCCAGGAGGGAGGGCTCAGCTCAGCACCTGCCCAGGGGAGGCTCCACTGCCCTGGGAATTATTTGAACACAAATAAATAATAATATTTCTGTTCATTGTTTCTGTTTAGAACTGAGCTGCTTACCAGGCTTTTGAAAAAAGGCGAGGTGGAACTTCACCAGAGCAGGGAAAGCATCTTTCACACTTATGGGACTTAAAGGCTTGCAAACTCCTTTTTTAAAAGTCAGTGAAGAAAGCTCTTCCTACCCCTTGAAGGACAGCCCATCTTTTGAACCTTTCCTTATTTATGCAACGGGGCAAAATTGTGATGATCCCCCAGGATTTTACCTTAAAACAACAGTAGGAATGAAAGGCAATATGGATAATGTCTGGTGCCCTTCAGAACACCAGGAATTCTTTCAGGAGTTTTACTAGGATTTTCCAGCACTGTTATCAAATCAGGCTCCAGAGTTGCCTTAAAGGAAAATCAATCACTTCAACTGTTTTATTTTCAGTTTATAAGCTAGAAAATAAAACTTCTCCTTAAACTTTTATGAAAGATATCATATTATTTATAAAATGTGTTTCTAAAATAGCAACTCTTTCTCATATAATAGAAATGCTTTAAAATTGCTCTTAGTCTCTGCTTATGAGTACATCTAACCTCCAAACATGGTTTGAGAGTTATCTAGAATTTTTTTTAAAAATCATAACTAGTAGAATAGCAAGCTTCTACAGACTATGAACCTTTTGGTAAGTGGGTCAAACTTTTTATCACTCTTTCTTTTTTCTCAATCTAATAATGCCATTAACTTTAGGCATCTTGTTCAGGTCTCTGATTTCTATTATCTGGATGATTTAAAGGAAAAATAAAAGGGAATAATTATTGATTTATTTTTAAATTGTCTTGATTTTTAAAAAGTCATCCATTGCACTTCCTATTATATCTACATTGTGGATACATGAGCACAGGTTTCATAATCATAGAACTCTAATAGCAGTCATTGTATTCCTGTTAACCCCAGCTTCAGCAAGTCCTCACATTTTCTGCTGCTAAACCATAGAGCTTGTCTTCTAGTACAAAGAGCTTGAATTTTAAGTGTATTTTCTGTTACACATCCATTACTGGCAGAATTTATCCAGCAATATTTCTTTTTTTTTACAGTTGTGTGGCTCTATGTTGCTTCTACTCCATGAGCTACCTTGAAATTAACTTGTCAAACGTTCGTCCCACTACTTAGGGAAGATTCCTGAGCAGCTGCATGGACTGATTTAGCAGGACTTGGAGGGGCTGGGGATCAGGTGGCACTAAAAAGGCTCCCTGTTCCCAAGGGACTCCTGCCAGGCAGCTCAGGCTGGGTACCTGTGGGGGACAGGGTGTGTTGGGAACACCAGAGCCAGAACTGTCCACACTGACCCCTTTAATGCATCCCCCTCAAAGTACTTCATCATCACCATGGCCCAGATCTCTCTGAGAACTGTGGGTGACTGAGCACCCCAGAACTGAACCCTGGCCAGAAGGATTGGCCTTACCGTGCTGTGGGAGAGGGCTGGAGCTGGAGTGTGTCTGTGCTGCTTCAGCCAGGCTCCACTCTGAGCTGGTGTATTAATCAGGTGCATTAATTTCCCCTTCTCCTTAAGCAGTTGGGAGCAGTGAGATGTTGTTCCTCTGCAGATGCTGAGTGAAGGATTGGCAGGCACAGTTGTGCCGTTCTCCCTCTTCGCTCTCCCAGCCTTCATCCTTCCTTCTGTATCTTGTTCTATTATCTTGGGCCTGGCTTTGGAGTGTTTTCAGTTTTTGAAAATGGCAAGTAATTAGTCAATATGTTTTCACCATATGTATGAGGCTCAGTAAAGAGGCAACCAATGGCCTTTGTCATGGCACAGCGAGCGTTCGTTTTCTCGGCACTTCAAGTGACGCCGAGCGGGTGGCGAACGCCAGAGCCTTTAATGAGGAACTGCACAAAGAAACGTTTGACACGACAATTCACAGTTCAGCACAGTTCACAAATTTGGGGTGAGGCCCCTCCGAAGGTCAGCGCTGTGCTGTTCACACCAGAGCTCTTGCAGGGGCTGCCTGTCCCCGCCTGGTGCCCTGTGTGGGCACAGGGGCTGCCGAGGGTGGGAGATCCTGGTGACTCCACGTGGTCCCCTCTTACATCTTCTTGGCAGACATGCTGTGTGCAGCAAGGGACAATTCCTGAAACCCTTCTTCCCTTCCAGACTGGCTTTTTCCTTACCCCAAGCAAGTTAATGCATATTTTCCAGATAGAAATTTTTGCTTTAAGGCTTCCACTGTTGCTGACTGTTAACAATCTTTAAAAAGGTCAGAATCTGATCTTAACACTGCTGATATGAAGTGGCATTTGCCCAGATTTTGCCATCTCCTGAGCAAAAATATGTCCAGTGTTTTCCAGAGGGAGATGGAATAGACAGCAGCCTTGTCTGGCTGTTTTCCCCCTTGGGAAAACTGCATTTCAGTTATCTGGGGAACAGGTTTCTGCATTCCCCACTGGCTTTCTGCAGATTTGCAGATAAAACATTTGAGCTCAGACTCAGTTCAGTGAGTTACAGGTATATTTTTTAACATTTTGGGGTGTTTACAACAAATAATCTTCAATAGGATTGATGAGATACTGTTTTACTGCAGTCATGATTTAAATTTATGTGGCATTGCTATTGAAGTCAATAGGACTTCTTCCCGAGTATGTTTTGCAGGGTACAGTATCATTAAAATATGACAGTTAATAGTCTTGTTTATGTTATTATATTTAATGAATAAATATATCAGTCTGAACATCAAACTCAGTTTTGTTTATACTCTTTAATTGTAGTCTTATCTCCCCTAGAAGCATGTTATATCTTTTAATTTTATAATTATCCACTTTATTCATGTGTGACACTCCAGAACTGCTGCTTATATCCTATGAGACATCCAAATACAAACAGATGGAAGACAGGCAACCACTAGGAAATTCAGATCTGGATCTGAATCCAGCTCCATACCTCACATAGGAGATCTTGGTTTGGGCTGCTGTATAACGGAGCAAGAATTGCAGAATGTGAGTCTCATTTATACAGAATCTCCAAAAAACAAACTGTCTACAGGGATTTTACATGACCCTTCAACTCCTAAATGTTCTCTGTCTCCTAAGAAGTGGCATCAGCAGAATTCTGCCCAAGCCTGTTTCTTCTCTCTCAGTTTGAGACTCACTTCTGTGAAACTTCAAAAGACCAAACAGAGGTTGGAAAACGTAGGTTTGAGTCCCCCACACTCAGTGCTCTGAGCCCAAATAAATCCATGAGTCAAAGCAGAAGAGAGCAAATTCTAGTAAGATTTTTGGGGTGGCACTGACTACACACCAGGAAAGGGTTTGGCAGATGGGGCTCCTCTGGACTCCAGCTGGATGGGTAAATCCCTCGGCTGGGGGCACCCAGCAGACCCTCATACCGACCTTGGAGCAAGGCTGTTGGAGAAGAGCATCTCTTCACTCAGAGGTTACCAAACTCTCTTGTTTGGGATCTTTTCCCATAACAGAGTTAGAGGAAAAAGAGCCAGAATGAAAGTCTAAAGGTCTGGTCTTTCCACGGGAAAAGCTGTGTTATCTAACTATTTGTGTTATAGTGAGGAGAAGTTGAGTCAAGCCCCGGGGTGTTACATGTGCTCTTAGGAAGCAGCTTTCACATGATTCTGCATGTTCTCCCTTAAAATTTTCCTTCTTTTCTGCTGATGTAACACAACAAATATTTACTGCACGCTGCTGTTTCCTAAGGTAATACCTTGCTTTGGATCCAGTAGCCAAAGCATGAGCGTGAGCAGGCTGGGAAAGGGAACACCCAGAGCCCAGGACAAGTTGCTGAGATTAAGGAGAGCAGCTGACAAGAAGAGACAAGTGCAGCCAGGTAACAATAAAAAACTAATTTAAAGAAAGGTTAGGTTTTCCCAGGTACTAAAAGCAACATCTTTCCTTAGTCTATTTTTAACTTCTTCTTGATTGTTTTATCTGCTCCCTGGGTAATATTTTAACCTCTTCAATTTGGAAAACCTCCCTCACATATCTTGTGTTTGAACACAACTTCTAGAAAGTGCCCTGACAAAAGTCACCTCTAAGAGAGTCATCTAAGGAAGGGAAAATCTGCCTGAGAGACTGACACCAAGTGAATACTTTTCCCAGTTAGCACTTGAAGAGGAAAATATCATAATATTTAAACCAGTTTTGAAAACTTTCCATGAAAAGAGGGGAAGGGAAAAAAATAAACCCATAAAACACTAGTTGCATACAGAGAGAGGCCAAAGAGAGTTCAGTTACCATAGAGATTATTACTGGCAATTGGTACTCGACAGCAGATTGGAATCTGTTACAATATTTTTATTAATATTTTCTCTTAATTGGTTATTTATGTATTTTGGACCCATCTCTGTGCTGGGCCCAGATTTTTCTCTTTACCTGTCACTCTTACTGACATGAAGCAGTTGTGACTGTGCCAGATAGGAGGCATTTCCTCGCTTTGTAAACATGAGCAGGGTCACGGTGCAGCAAATACCACGGGGACAAGTCACTGAGCTGGGCTCTGGCTGGCAGAGGAGGAGAAGCCCCAGCACACGCTCAGGCTCCTCAGCACCAGCACTTGCCATGCACTGTTCCCATCTGACCTGTGAGGAGTTTTTGCAGGGACAGGACTCAGCACCTTTTCCCCTCTCGGTTTTCCCTCGTGTGTGCACAAGCCTGGCCATTTAACACATGCACACTCCAGTGCACCAGCTGGTCAGTGAGGAAATATCCCACTGTGAAGCCTTTCCCTCTCCTCCCTGTTTTCCCTTCCTAAGGATTCATCCTGTTGTGTGATGGCAGCTGAGAACCCCCAGCCTTGTTAGAGCCCCTTCAGTGGAAGTGCACTCAGGGACTTTTTTAACCAGTCAGCTTCTAAAAATTCCAGCCTTCATTTTTTTCTTTGTTTTAATTTTGGTGTATACCCAACGTTAAACACATTTTAAAGTGCTGTTGGCTTGGGGTTTTTCTCTGCCACACCAATTGCCTTTAGGGGAGTATTTTTTCAGGATGCCTGAGACTGGCCAGAGCCAGCTGGGCTTTCATCCCTTTCCCCCTGTCATTCCCAGCCTGTTGCTCCCTCCTGCATCTTCTGCAGTGCAGGGGCAGATGGAGCAGAGCCACGGGGAGATGCTGAGTGGGACTCTGGACACAGGGACTGCTCTGAGCTGCACAGTGTGAGCAAAGTACTTGAAAAAAATAAGAGAGGGAGAAACATGGGTTTTTTCATCTCTAATCTCCTTTAGTTATCATGATCTCAGGGTTATTTGTAATGATAGCAGGCACTGCAATTCAGATGGAAATGTGATTTTCCAAGCTGACGGTGTCACTTTAAGTAAACAAAGTTAATTCTGCTTCCTGCTATGCAAGGCCTAATCTCATTACCCAAACCACAAGTAGCATAACAGAAAATATTCCCATCTGTCAGAAGAACTTAAAATAAAGGTGGAAATCGTTTTTATGTTTCATCCCTCATCTTTCCCCCAGATCCCTCCGTGGACGTTAATTATCACATCAGATCTATTTAAACCTGTTCAGATCCCTGTGCATCCTTTTGCATTTGATGCCATGGAATAATGATGGGTTTGCTGCATCCCAGGGCAGGGCAGCACTGGTGGAAGCAACCAAGGGATCTCAAACAAGGAAACTGCTCTCATTTTACAGGTGTAAATCCAGAACAGCTTCCCTGGCTTTAGCCCCGTGTAAGTTCATTATGATTTACAGAGCCAGGAGAAGGCAGGATGGGTGTTGCAGACTCCAGTGGGAGCTCTGCCAGCCCAGGGAGCAGACCCTGCCCTTCCCAGCTCTGCCTTTAAGCTGAAGACAATCCAAACACACTATCGAGTAATTCTCAGCTCATTTCAAACCAGCAGCCACCAATCATAAGAGGATCATTCATAAAACTCTCCAACAACAATGTTTTTCATCCCCTCTTCATTTGAAATGACCTTTATGTGATGATAACGTCTGCCTTGCGGAGCTTTAATTGCTTAATTAGAGAAGCAGCTTCCCTATTAGACAAACAGGTTTTTTGAAACTGTGTTTTGTTTCTTTTTTATGCAAGGCTGATGTTTTCTTTCATTTGAAGCTCAGCAGCAGCATTCCAAAAACTTTAAAAAGAGAATTTCGAGTGGTTATAGCGTGTTAGTTTATTTATTTATTAGGCATTGGAAGGCTTTGTTTTGCACTCTGTTCCTGAGAGGTATTTACAGAAGGAATCTCTCCCATCAGGAATTTCTCTGCCTTTTGCTACCACACTCACATGGCCCTTTACAAAGAATGCTGGGTTTTGCTGAACAGCTGTTAAAGGTTCTGGGTGTGCTTGGGAATTTATTTATCCTGGGCAAGTTCTTAGGGCTGAGCCAAATATCCTGCACCTGCTTCCCACGTGGAGAGCCGAGTCTGTGCCCCTGCTGGAGCCCTGGTAAGCCTTGCTCTGAGCTCTGACCTCCCTGTTCTTCTTGAGCTGCCCTTGTGGAATGGGGACAGTTTTGTTGTCTGTCTTACATGGGACTTTTGAGCAGTTTCAGCCTAATTTTGTTGTGGTGTTTTTAAGCCAATTAATCTGTTCCTGTGGGGTTGCTCCTGACTCTGTTTTTAGTACTTTTAAAGAGGTCGATGGACTCATTTGTTCTGAGAAGTCATAAGCATTTAGGCTTAGGTTGAATTTTTGGGGATGGCATTGTTATACTAATGTTCTTTGCTGAGAGCAGGAGGTTCCAGGGATGGTTTGTGCTGATGCTCATAGAGAGAAGTTACAGGGAAAAACAGTCCCAAAGTAACTTTAGGCAAAAATGACTTGGGGCTCTTACACTGGTGGAGTGAGAAAGGTTGGGTTCTGTTCATAGAGAGACTTTGGGCTTATTTTCAGTGTTTTGGATTCCAAAAGGAATTTCAAAGGCAGCTTGGCTGCCTCTTCCCTCTTTGTTCCTGCCTCAATAACACAAGGCTTGAAGATTCGGGTTGGGGCTGTGTCCCCGTGGCTTTCAGCACAGCACAGAACTTTGAAAGTACTGAAGAACTTTGCTCACACTCATTTCATCCTCGGTGTCTTTCAGGGGCTCAGCCATTCTACCCAAACTATTTCTCTTTTTGCCAAGAAAAACTCCCAGCATGGCAAGAGTTAATTGCAAAAGGTGATAAGGCTTCTTTTTGGAGACTTCTGCGTGGTATTTTGGGCAGGTTTTCTCAGCTCAAGCTCCAAGCCAACACAAAGCCAGGTGGCTGCGTTGGCATGTGCTGAGCCCTGCGTAACCATCCGATGGAACGAGGCTTTATGAGCTTGGCACGGCACTCCCTGAGTTTCCAGGGGTTTGGGAAAGGTCTGGCTGGCATCCCACTGGGTCAGACTTGCCCCTGCTCTCCGTGCCTGAGGTAACACGAGTGTGCAATCCTGCTCTTGCTGATCTGTGAATTCCAGGGGCCTCATAATACCTGAGGAGTTTGAAATGTTGCACATGGGGGGGCGTCTTTTTGAAATTTGTGTCATTTTAAAAGAGGGAAAGAAGCAAGAGAACATTTTGTGGTGGGGCAGGAGGGTTGTGTGTGGCCAGAAAAAGTACTTGCACACAGCAAAAATTGATGTTTCCCTAACAAAGGCCAAAAACACTTAGAAATGATCTATGTCCAATATATTTGTTGTACCCGAAGGTCAGAGAGGGATCTTTATTTTCCTGAGAAAAAAATGGATAAAACTTGAAGTTTTGAAAATATGTATTTTGCTTTAGGGTATTTTCAAAGGCTTTTTTATTGTGTCTACATCCACTAGTTCACTTATACTTTTCAATTCCCATCTATTATTCATGATGTCTATTTTAATAAGTTTTGGGTCAAGTCATTGTTCTCCATTAATATTTTGTTGCAAATAACATTGCTTGAATCAGTGTTGGAACCTCTAAAAAATGACATCCTGTGATTCTTGAGGTGCAATTCGAGTAACAGGCAGAGTCAAGTCCTTTCCTAAGGTTCAGAGTTTCTCTTTTTTCCCCTAATTCCACCCAAACCCTCTGTAACAGTTCAGTCATGTGGCTGCACCATCACAGCTCCTTGCAGGGAAGGCTCAGAAAGGAGATAAAAGAGCTGCAAAGTAGAACTAAAGGAGCCAAAATATCTGGATTCAGTTTCTGCCCACGCTATTAAGGCAAGCAAATATAAATCAGGGAGAGATACATCTGCAAACACACACAAAGGCACACGTGGGAGGGGGAGAAATTGGTGCTTGCATTGCCAGAAGGAAGTATTGTCTGCAACAGGTCTCCATAAAAGCATTTATTTCATGGAGTGGCCACAGAAAAGCAGGGCCCTGCACCATGGTCACCACCTGGCCAGGATCTATCAGGCTCACTGAAAATGTTCATTTCCTTGCAATTAAGCATGGCCTGGTTGACTTTGTTAAATCCTTACTTTCCTTCTGTAATTCATAGCTCAAAAATCACTTTTTTTTCCTGAATGGAAGAGGAGGGCGCTGAGCCTGAGCAGTGGTTTGCCAAGGCAGTGTTGCTGGCCTTATCCTTCTCTCTCCCCATTTCTCTTTGTGTTTAGACACTGAAACAGATGTAAAAGTTCATACTTATTTTGGCAACCTTTGTCATAGACTAATTTCTGAGAAGAATCTGCCCAGACTGTCCTACAAAGAGACTTGGTCTGTGCAGCACAAGAGCACTGTCGGGTTACATTGTTCTGATCAACAATCATTTGGTGTTTAAACAAGAGGGCAAACACTTTTCTGTGTCATAAGGAATGTTCCTGATTCCATAACATCCTATTAAGGCAGAATAGCACGGGGGACAAAGTCTGTGTGATGGGCTCTGTGATGGGCCAGTTCCTCATGAACAGGAACTGAAAGGCACAAGGGGTAGAGCTGGGAATCAACCTGAATTTCTCCTTTTACTGGCTGGATAAGGCTGCTCTCTGAAGCTCCCACAGTGAAATTCTTTCCTGGGGATAAGAAATATTAGGTCAGAAGAGCTTTTCAGTGACAAGCCCATATACCCTCACTCCTCTCAGGCTGGAAGTTTTGTGGCTGTGTATGATGAGTGATCCATTATTATAATAGTTTGTATTTCAGTGGTGGCCAAAGGCAAGAGAAGCATCAGTTCTGCTGGGTACTTTACATGCACACATTAAAAAAATCGTCTCTGCAGAAGATGTCCATACAATTTTATTTCTCTCTGCTGTTTCTTTTTCTTTTTTAAAGGATATGTGGTTTATGGTTGCAGTTTTGAAAACTGTTACCTCGTTGAGCAGTTTAAACTAAGCCCGAGTCAAAGGCAGCCTCTATTTTTATAACTCAATCTTCCAAAGTGTGCTATAAATGCAAATAGTGAGGAGATGCCCCAATGCTGAGATGCTGATACTCACATAGTATAGAAAGTGCCAGTGTAATATGTGTGAAATAACTTTATCACAGGCCATTTTGTAATCTCTCTGCAGGAGAGAAAGTTTCCCTGGGTATAAATGTGTAAACTCTATGAAAAATTGAGACACTTAGAAGGAAAAAGAACAAAACTAATCACAGTTGCAGTCGCTGCACTTTGTTCCTCCCAAGCTTTCCTCTGGACTTCCCTCAGCTGCACAAAGAAACCCAGGTTGGTGCTCGTCTGACTGTGCTTTCTGCAAAGCAAAACCAGGGGAGAATTTCCTGGGCTCTGCCTGCTGCCCCTCTGGGCAAACACTGAGCTTAGTTTTAAGCTCTGACCAAAGATTTGCAGAGGAGCAAAGCCTGCTCCTTTTCTCTTGTCCTTTTCCCACAAAGGAGCTTCTCTGACCTCAGATGGTTCACCCTGACTATGAGTGAGAGCAGAACTGGGACATATGGCTCCTTATCAAAAGATCTATTCCTTCTCTCCATAAAACAAACACGTCTTTTGAAGTTGTTTGGTTGTTTCTGGAGCAAAGCAAGAACTTCAGAGAACACTTTGGCTACTGGGTAAAAAGGAATCCTTTTTGCACTCTTCTCTCTGCCCTTCCACCCTCTACCCCTTCCTCTTTTCCCTATTTGACTTTTTTGTTAAATTTTTCTCCAAAGTAACCCTTAAAGTCAGGTCTGCAGTAAAACCCTTAGCCAGCACAGTAATTTTGGTTAGAGATGTCATTCTTTTTTTTTTCCAATAGCACTCCTGTATTGGCAAAACCTTCAGCACAGGTTCAGCTGCCTAAAACAAGGTGATTTTGCTGATACAGCTTATTTAATTCAGGCACCCAGTAAAAACTAAATGGCTAAAAACACTCTTTTGGCAGGACAAGCTGCATCTGTATTAGTGGGATTTGGTGGTGTAGCTGCAGAATGTAGGCTTGGCCAACAACTTACCCCTCAAAAGCAAAACCCTCCTGTTGAAATGTGCTTGCTTTGAACTTTTTTGGCCTCCACATGCTGGCGAAAGGATGGTTGTAGCATACTAAATTCACAAGGCTAAAACAAGCCTCACAGAGATTAAATTCAACTCCCTAAACATAACTGAGGCAACTCCCCAGACTGATTTATGGAACTTCATCTCATCTGGTAGAAATATAGTTGTGCTAAGTGGAAAAGCCCTGGCTGGGGCTCTGACTCTCTCCCCCCTCCTCTGATGAGAATATCAGCATGAAGATATTATTCTAATATGCCTCAAGTTCGCCATGTGTGGAACAAATATCCTGCTCTGTCAGTGCTTCAGGAGTTTGGCTCCAAGAGTTTTAGACATTTTGGTACCTGAGGGGTGCAAGTGTTGTCACCCCAGTTTGGGGGCTCACTGGCCAGTTTGTACTTGTGAAACTGTAGCTCCACTTACTGGTTTTGCTGGAGAAATTCCAGCCAGCACACCCAGGCGATCTTGTTTATCTCCTGCTGTCATCATAACTATTTCCTGAGAGCTGGAAAGATGTACTCCTTCCTTACCCTGCTTGCTGTAGCCCAAAGGATCAAAGATAAGGATTATAATGGTTATGTTCAAGCACAGGAGTTGTTGATTGGGATTTATCCTTTTAAATATGTGTAAGTCATACAAAGCTTTGCAGTCAGAAATATTGACTTCATTGATCCATGCCAAGAGCAGAAGAAACCCATGTGGGCTGAAGTGGAAAGGCTGTGCAAGATGCTTATAATAAAGATGTTATCTGGTAAATAAGATATTGCTTTATTCCTGACCAAAGAAAATTAGAAAACCAGACTTTAAGTACACTGGCCTGTTCGTGCCAAGTTAACTGTGGCAGCATTAGCCTTCTGTGATCAATATTCAATATTAGGACCTTGCATTCCTGTTTCTGGTCAAATGAGAGGGCTCCACAGGTCCTGGTTCTGCATTGTTTAGGGCCTTTACAAGGAGAACATCTGAATGACTCCACTTCAGGAGCATAATGGACTATAAATGCAGAGAAATCACCTTCATCACTCAGGATAAAGTGAATGTAGTGTAGGTCACAATATTGCCTTTGGAAACAGCTAAAATCCCCTGTCTGATGAGCTGGGATTGCAGAGGCTGACAGTGGAGGCAAGTGGGGTTAAAGGGGGCCACTGTCAGTGGAGAGGGAACTGTCACCAGCAGGGCTGTCCCTTAAGATGGGTTGGAGAGTCTGGATGTATCAGTGCATGTGAACAAACAAACAAACACGCAATCCTACAGGAACAAGAGAGCTGAGAGGGCTGAGAGGCTCCTGAGAGAGACAGGGACGTGTGGAGGGCAGGGATGTGGTTTTGGAGGGGGATGTTCCATTATTGGATCTGCTCTTTCACCCCATCCGGATCCATATCAGGTTATCAGCCTTCAGACTGAGAGAAGGTAGAGTTAGATGGGATATTGGGAAGGAATTCCAGTTTCAGGAGGGAGGGAACTATCTCAGAAGTGCCTCCTGGTGTTGTGGAGGTTTCCCAGGCTTGGGAAGGGGGTCACTTTGCAGCCACCCAGGCCAGAAGTGAAGGTAACTCCTCTGCCCAGCCCATGCAGCAGAAAACCCACCCCATCCACAGATGGTCCTCTCCTTCAAAGCCACAAACTCGTGTGTTTTCCACACACAGGTCATCCTGCTGCCTTCAACTGATGAACATTCAGCAAATGCACCGTGGGCAGAGCACGGAGGGGACTCTTCACCCCCACGGAATGAAAAAACCCAGCTCTGGAGAATCCTCCAGGGGACAATTGAGCACTATCAAACACAACTGCAGTAATACTTTCCTGTCTGCTGCAGATATTGAGCCCTCATTGCAGTAATTGTCACGGTGACAGAGCTGGGAACACTTGCTGTAATTAGGACAGTTGTTTTGTCATGTGTAACGATCTGAAGAGAAGCAAGGAAAGAGGCGAACGAGCACTAATGTGCTCCGGTGTAGTGAAGGGGAACCGTGCACGCACCACACACTCAGGTATTGTAAATGCAGATGAGCAGGCATTGGGAGAAGGCGAAGAAATAAATGTTAAAACAATACATCCATTCAGGGGGATTGATGCTCTCTCGGGTGTCTGTATCTGGAATAGCGAGTGCAGATGTTTTTCTGTAGAGAAGCGTTTTTTTTGGGAAGGTGATTCTGGTGATACCTAACAAAAATCCTCAACCAAAGCCGTATGTGTATAGAGATATATACCTGTGTGTAGATATATGCTCATCTAAATGGATTTAAGCAGATGTCTATAGGTGGCTTCTCTCTTCCTCCAGTTGCTCCTCCAGCAGCTGGAGAACATACAGCACAGATTTAAGAAAGCCACATGTGTGTAACATGTACCATCCAAATTAATTTCTCAGAAATAACCAATCCAGCCTTCTACTTTTTTCTATTTTTTTAAAATGCAGACTAGTGTTAAAAATAAGCACTATCTTTTTATGTTGTGCTCCAGATTACCTGGAATTCTGGTCCAGTGAGACTGTTGTGGTTGAGTTCTGTCTGAAGCCAGATGCTGCCCACAGATCAAAAACTCTTGGGAAACAAGGCTGCAGTGTGGGATTTGTAGGAGGGATATCAAATAGCTGGTGAGCATAAGGGAGGGGAGCTTTAATACAAAACAAGACTTTACTATGGATTTCCACAAAATTCAGTTCATTATTAACCAGTTACCTGAGATGAACTGCCTCTCCCTCCATGCCTGAGCAGGTAACACTCCTCTCTCAACCATCCTTTGCTTACCTCGAAAATTACCTGTAGGTGACCCCAAATGCTCTGGGAAGCTCAGGGGGGCATCAATTGATTGGTAATTCTGCCCCCCCACCTGGCACAAGCCATCTCTGCAGGTTGGCATTGCTGTGTGGGGTGTGCTCAGAACTGCAGGGCTGTTCCCACAAGGCTTGCACTAGACACAGGAGCAGAAATTTTGCTGATTGAAAGTTTCCCTTGTAAAGCATTTTTTCAATGAAAAACTGAATTTTCAACTTTTTTTTCCAGGTTTCCCCCAAAATTTTGACATTTTATTTCACAGCTGGAAGGATCTTGAGGCAAATAACACTTGCCATTTAGTGTTCTTTTTTAGTGTAAAGCTAAATTTAGTGTTCATACTTTTAGTCATTTTTTTTAGCTTTCCAGTTTTCACTTTTCAGTGAAATCTTTCCTTCACTACTGAGGCAAATTAGAATTTTCCCATCCACTTCAGTAGGACCAAGATTTTACTTTGAATGTTTTACTACATGAAATCATTCCTGTAAGGATTTTAAATGTCCCTTAGAGCTTATCAACCTGTAACCTGTATTTTAAAAAGGTTACAGGGATGACTCAGGGAACAACAGACCACTTAGTCTGATCTTAATTCCAAGTAAAACATAATGATTAACCCAGAACTCTATTAACAAAGAATTAGAGGGTAAAATACAATTAATGACAGCCAGCAGGGAGGAATATAAATCTTGTCAAATAAACATAGTGTCTTCTTGACAGGATTACATATCTACTTGAGAAAGGGAACTGGGACAAGACAATATACCTGGATTTCTCCAGGGCATTTGACTTAGTCCACCTGATGTTTTGCCTCGTTAGGTATTTAAACATGTGTTGGATGTTTTAAGGACTGACTCATCAGTGGATCTCTCAGTGTATTGTTCATGTATATATATAAGATTTATACCAATGATCCAAGCAAGGATGTCAAATACATTTGGTGAGGGCTGCAAGGTGACCTGGGGCTCGATGGAGCAGTGAAAAACGAGGATGAAAAGTTGCTAGGTAGGAGCAAAATGAATCTGCAGGTTAAGGGGCTTCAGTCCAACAGAACTCATTTGAACACAGCAGAAATCAGAAAGCCCTGTGGGAACAAAGCATGTAGATTCTAGCTGTGGATCTCTCTAGGAGTTAAAGAGCTGGACAGTCACCTCTACCAGCTTCATAGTGCAGTGCTGTGGGGAAAAACAGTCCTGTATAATGGAAATTAATAATAAATTCACTAATCAAACAAACAAAGCAAAGCAAATTAAATCAAGCAAATAAAGAATAGGTTTTATTCTTAGATGCAGCTTTAATGGGGTCCCCATGTGACATATCCATGTTCCAGGAGCATGTGGAAATACTCTAAACAAAAGTTAGAGAAGGCCCAGGAATGAGCTGGAGGCTGGAAACCCACCCTCTGCTGTGAGCTTTAAAGAACTTGACATTCAGCTTCTCCAAAGCACTGAGAGGTGCCCTGGTTGCTGTGTGCAGGCTCTGCCTCCAGCTCCTGAGGCTGGCTGAGAAAGCACATTTAGCTGGATATTTATGTTGGCCAAATTTAGCAGTAAAATAATAACATTATATTAAAATGAGACACAGTTCCTGGTTGTGGAGGTGATGGAAGCTCCCAACAGTTTCTCAAGTGCACTCCTGAGTGCTTTCTGTTCTTCAAATCAGGATTAAGTGCCCTTTTGAAGCATATATATAAAATCAAGCTGGATTATAGGGAAATGTTATTGCAAAGATGGTTTAGGACTGGTACATTGTGTGTGCTTGACAAGCCTTTCCACATAGAAATTCTTCCTCGTGTCCAAGATCCTGTTGTCCAAATCTTCCTGATTCCTACTGGGTGTGGAATATTTGTTCCATTAATTTGAAAATGGCTTTTAGAATTTCCAATGAAAGCATTTTATTTCTCAGAGAATTAATTTTTTTTCTCAACACCAGACTTCTGAGATTTGAATGGCTGGGGCCTTTTGATGAAAAGTAACCCTAGCAAGGAGATACCTTTCTACTGAAAATTGCCTTGCTTAAAAATCTAATTTCCACTGCAAAAAGGGAAAAAAAAGTTTTCAAAGGAGAAAAAAAGAAAATCAGACAGGTCCAGTGTCCTGCATCAGTGTCTGAACCTTGCCAGCACTTCTGTAAGAAAAGGGATTGACAAAATAATTCATTAGGAGGAATGTTCTCCTGACAGAGAGGATTGAATTGCTGCAGGAGAAACTTTAAAGGCTACTTTGTGTACCCAAACAGAAACATGGCTCGAAGGAACAAGTGTCTGCAGGGTTGGGATGCTCTGAAATCCCATTTGGGGACTGGCTGGGAGGGGAGCTGCACACACAGCAGAGTGGAGGCTGCTTTGGACCAGCGCCTGGTTTGCACATTTTGAGCCAATTACCTTGGTAAATGCAGTTGAGTGCAACTGGTCCGTGCCAGCCCTGGCTCTGCTTGCCCACGGCATTCACCATCACCTTGGGGCCGTGCTGTGTTTTGGGACACCTTTGCTCCTGGTGCCTGTGCCGTTCCAGACACCTGATGGTTGCTCTGGGTGTTTTATGGCAGGTTCCCCTGGTGGGAATTGCCCACATTTCCCTGATTTGATGGTGGTGGTGGGGCCACAGCATCTCCCAGTCACCTGTGGCTGCTCAGATCCTTGGCCCAAAGACATATATATACACGTATAGATGGCAATGTCCCCCTTGGACTGTGACCCACTGTCCCCTCTCTGTTTGAGCACCCTGTGGTTGTCAGGACACTGAGTAAGGAGCTCGTGGGGACAGGAATTCAGGTCTTCAGGTCAGTCCCTGAGCCCCAGCTGGAATCCCAGGGGGTTGTGGTGCCCAGCACAGCACACTTGTGGGTTTGGTGCTGCTCTGCAGGTGCATCCCCAGCCCACCCTCTGCGGGGGCTCAGGCAATCAGCAAACCCAGCTCTTATTAAGCAGCAGAGGATTTTCCTTAAACTCTGATTAACCAATTATGTTTGTCCTGATTTAAATTCTTCTGCCTTCTATTTCACCATAGGGCAGAGCAGTTTACTGAATTTAAAGAGGACTGCCACAGTTGTGTAAATGAACGAGATGTTTTCTTAAAATAACTATTTATACATGTAAATCTCTCTGTGGATCTTGGAAACACTTCTCATCTCTCCCCTTAACTCATGCAGTGGCATCTCTCTCTGTCATGCACGTCACATAGAACCAGATTGTAAAATGCAAGGAGCAGAGGGCATGTCTCTCTTCCTTTTGTACAATGCCATGTAGTGGCTGGAAGGGTGAAGAAGGGAGAATATTTTTCTGCCAGGGACAAATTAAAGAGGCTTCTCTCTAATAGAAATTAAATTTGAGACACTGTATTTATTTTGAAGCAGCTGAGTTAGTATTTATCTGGAATTAGGTCTAGAAAATTGTTTAGGGGTTTTTTTTCTGTTTAAAAGTACCATTTCAGCCCAAACAAATATTGCCATGTAATAACATTCCTGGGAATTTCTGGTGCTTGGTTGCTGTTTGGCCTTATGGGTTCAATGTAGTTTTGGAAGAAAAACATCCAGTTGTTAAAATCACAGTGAAATGAAAACTTGTAATATAAAACAAAACATTAAATTCATGTGCCATTTCCTATACACTTTTAAATGACAAATACAAGTTTTCATTGATTTTTATTTCAGATATTGAAAAAACAAAGGAAAAAAATGTGTAGTAGCAACAATTAAATCTTCCAAGTTAATTTCTGAGTGACCTGGAAGAGACATGAACATTTGTAACTGTGAGATGGTAAATTGTTCATGCTACAGAACAGCTCCTAAGAAGGGCTCATGTCCATACCTTTCACTTCTCTCTTTTCAGTAGTAAAAGTATTTTCCATATTGCTTGGCTTTCAGACTTATTTTCCCAGTTTGGGAATGGTGTCCAAAGCAAATGCTCTGACACATTTTAATGCTCAAAGTTAAAGCCTCCAAATGAGGCATTTGTGGAGATTTTAATATTTTGCCTTTCATGGAAATCATTAGATGGACAAAATAACTCAACTCTTGCTTGCAAAAACTCTGCATTAACATACCATCCCTCATTAGGACAGGTGGCAGGTTTGGATTTAATTCTATATTTTCAACAGAAAGCAACTCTGATTCCAGTGTGCATTGAAGGTGCCAAGCTAATTTTTGAGGGATCATGGTTGAAACTTCTTGTAGCTTTATATTTTTCCTCCTATCGTGGAGCAAAGTAGAAACAAATGAGGCTGATTCACCATTCAATTATGTTAATTTATAGCCCTATAACCCCAGCAGTCGTGCTGACATATAAATGATGAAGCAGAGCATATGATCAGATCCCTACTAGTACAAAAGAAGTGTTAAGCCAAGGGTGAGAGAAAATTTTCGAGACCAATAGTGTCCAGATGGAAAATGCAGTTTGCCCACAGAGCCCAAAAAGTATTCTGTCAAGGTACTTAATGAGGGTATTTTCTAAAATTAACACTGCATTCTCATTTGAAGAAAAGTTTCTAGGTATTTAAAAAAATAAATTAAAAACCCTCTGTAAACTAAAGCACCTGATTTCAGGACAAACAGGACAATTCTTAGAAATCCAAGTGGATACTGGGTTTGTTTTTTTCTTTTCATTTTCATGAGCTTAACTTTTTTCTTTTTGAGCCAGCCCAAAATGGATGATAATGATAATAATTTGGACACTGAATGAAACACGTGCATAGCTCTCCTTAGATCACATTTATCCCAGAACTCCTATCACTGTCTCCACTGAAAGTGTTCCATGACTAGACTTGGCCTGTAATTATTAAAATGTTAAGCCAGTCACATAAAGGAAGATGAGAGGTGCTATTACCAGGTAGCTGTCATTAGGGCAGAGTCAATTTTCTGTCTTGTGCTGTGAATTTTCTTTGGATTCTTGATAAATCTGGAAGTGCCTTTGTGGGCAGGGGTGGGAGCAGCCAAAACACCTGGTGGTTGGTGAGCTCGGAGGCAGCACCTGCACACACCACAGCGTGTCTTAGCCCACCTGAGGGGTAGCAGATCCAGCCCTTTGGAGGCATTTCCCTTTGGAATCCCAAACCAGGCACTGCAGCTCCCATCCCTGAGCCCACCAAAGCCCTCCCAGGTCACCTTTAGTCCCTTTGTCTCGGAGCTAGTGAGCAGAACTAACATCATCTTAAAGCTTGTTTGCTCTGGGACTCGAGTTGTTCTTTCAAATGATAAAAATCTCTTTTTTGTAGCTCCAGTGAAAACAGAGATTTCAGAGAGCTGCAAGGCCAGCCAAGTGTGCTGAAGTAGACTCTGGCTCCTACTCACTCGCTGGCATTTTTCGACTATATTGGAACCTGTTATATTAAAATGAGTCCTGGGGGCATTGGAAGCTACAATATGTATCTTTGGGGAGGAGAATTTGGCAACTTTGAATTCTCAGGCAGCATTTACAAAAGCTACAACAAACCAAAGAAAAGCTCCATAAAGACGCGCTGAATTTTTTCGTGTTCGCAGCAACCCTTTTCTCAGTCCTCTGAGCTTTAAATACCATCAGTGAAGTGCAGGGAGAGACACCCAGAGCCCAGGGACAGGTCAGACACAGGGGTGTCCATGTGCCAGCACCAGAGTGGGCACAGCTGCCTGTTCTGCATCTATACCAATGAATGTGGGCGTTTGCACATCCATTTGCCACGTCCTGTGGGCACAGCAGCTTTGTGCAGGTGAAAGTTCCTTCTCACAACACGCTTCTGAACAGCCTTTTGGGCTGCACGTGGCACTGGACTCGGGAATTGCTCTGTAACTGGGAATATCACAACGTGATTTCCTTGTAAGCAGCAAAAAGAGAGGTGAGAGGTGCGAGAAATTTGTACTTTTAAAGCGAGGGGTTGTTTTTATCATTTCCAAAGGGGCTTAAAGCTAAAGTCTTGGGAATGATACACAGTTTGCAGGACTCTTCCACCCCTTTTTTGTCCCCATTGCTGTGGCAGTGGACAGCACAAGCTCCCTGGGGTGTGGAGATGAGGGGAACCCAAGGACAGGAACTTCTCAGTACCAAGTCACTGACCCTGAACAGCTGCCTGGAGAGCTCTGCCAGCCACTGCCGCCTCCTCCCAGGGCAAATGGGCACCATTCACATCTACTGGGGTTGAAATCCTCCTGTGATGCCAGGAAATCCAAGTGAGGTGACCACTGGAGAGCTTGACTGTCTGTAATTGTCCCCCACCCGTGGCCCCAAGAGAGCACGGGAGGCTCCAACCCCCAGAATTTGGCAGGTTTCCTCATGTGTCTGGAAAGTGATTGCTCTTAGTCCTTGATGCACCCAACATCTGATAGTGCATCTAATAAAGCCCATAAGTAGTAGTTTATGAAGCTCCACTTCCCTCCCAAGCTCACCGGGGATCATTTTTCCCTTTGAAAAACAGCTCATCATTAGGAATCAAAGATGTTTGATATACAAAATAATTTCCCAAATTAGGGTTTGTCAAATGTAGGTTTGCAAATCTCTCTGCCTTTTTTTTTTTTTTTTATATTTCCCCCCCCTTATCTCTTGCTCTCCAATTTATGTT
>JAWWEE010000051.1:12773985-12875465 GCA_035221455.1 Xenops minutus | reverse complement strand
GGTTTGCAAATCGCTCTGCCATTTTTTTTTTTTTTTATCTTTCCCCCCCCTTCTCTCTTGCTCTCCACTTTATGTTGATCATATCTTGGAACCAGAGGCAAAGTAAAATCCTTCCACCCTTTCCCCTCCTTCCATCGGTCCCTGTGCCTTTCCTTATCTCGCCCAGCCCCACCTGGGCTGTCCCCCCGGGGCAGGATGGACCATGAGAGCCCAGGTGTCCCTGCAGAGCCGGCTGGACCCTGTCCGTGGTACCCGGGGCTGGTGCTGGAGCCAGGGGAGCGGGGATGCCGGCGGCTCTCCCTCCTCCCAGTGCCAGCAAACAGTTAACGCTTTAATACTTTACAAAAAAGTCAAGACAGACTTGTGATTCTTGATGTTAATGAAGGTGTCACACATTGTCTAGAGAAAGTTGTGCCTGGCAATCTTCCTTTTTTCGGATGCCTACACCACTGACATTTCATCTCGCATTCAAAGAGCACTACCTTAATGAAATGCATAATTAACATATTCTAATTGTGCTGAGCGCTGTGATGATTTTGACAGAACTCACTTTCCATGTCTAATTTGATGCTAATTTAATCTGTTCCTCTCCCGCTGACATGACCTTTCTTGATTGAGTTTCACTGAGGAAATTTTTTGATGGATTGATTTATCAGCATTGCGGAGACAACAAAGGCTCAGGGAGCACGACAGACCCGGAGTGGGAATGGCCCTCCAACGCCTGCACACGCTGAACTTTCCGGCTGCAGTGTCCCCTTTCCAGAGACTGCTTGTCTGATCTACTGATGGAATTCAAGAAATGTGACATCTGTGTGTGGGTTTGATCTCTGCGATAAATACAGTAAATATCTTATTGTGCTGGTAGAGCTCTGGGAAGGGAAACTTCTCCCTTTGCTGCTGTGCGGGAAGGGGCACGGGGAGCAGGGCAGTGCCAGCAAGGGCAGCAGCTCCGGTGCCCGCGGGTTTGGGGCCGGTTTAATTAACCTGGGCATTGCTGGCCATCAGCAAAATGAAAAGTGCAGGGAGACGGGGTTGGAAGACGTGTCACAAAGTGTAACCTGCCCATGAGGTGGCTTCAGCAAACTTAGAGCTGTGTGTGCTTAATATCCAGTGTGTGCATTTATAACACACACATATATATGCACACACATTATCTGTACAGATATATATACATAATTTATGGCTTGTGTATATATGATTATACCCTCGTTCAAACATTGTAGAGAAGGTTTAATAATCCCCCTAATGTTGTGAAATATATGAGCTGTATCTCACAGCACAGAAGGTGAGCGTGTGCCTGTGGGAACACACGGCTGTGAGTAAACCTCAGGGGGAAATAGCAGGTTTTTGATGTTCTACAAATGAGGAGTTTTAGGAAGAATTCCTTCCCTGGAAGGGTGGGCAGGCCCTGGCACAGGTTGGGCAGAGAAGCTGTGGCTGCCCCTGGATACCTCGGAGTGTCCAAGGCCAGGTTGGACGGGGTTTGCAGCACCCTGGGCTAGTGGAAGGTGTCCTGTCCATGGAAGAGATGATCCTTAAAAGTCCCTTCCAACCCAAACAATTCTGGGATTCTCTGAACACTTCTCTTTTGGATCACTGGGTCTGTACCTACTGCTTTGTAATGTGACAGCTTCTTCCTCCCCTCCTGCTATACCTGCCTTGTTATACAGGGCCCTGCACCAGAGAAAAGGTCCCTCCTGCCCCTCCCAGGGCTCTCTTCTGTACCCTGAGCAGAGAGTTGAGTTCTCTTTGCGTGTTCCACTGCAGCTGCTGCTGGTCATAAACTCGAGTTCCTTGTGCTGCATTAGCATGTGTGTTTTTGCTGCTTTGGAAAAAGCAGAGATAAGATCTCACTATAGAGATCATAATAATATTTAATTGACAATATTGTTGAAATGAATTTTAGAAACAGCACTCACATGAATTCTTACTTTTTTTTTTGGTTTTAGAGTTTCATCTTGCTGCAGATTTAAGGAGTTAAGACACACATGTTCACTTTCTTTAGGTGTTGATGGAGCAGTTTAGTTTTAAAAATGACTTTTTGATGAAAGCCTCAGATTTTCTTATCAGTTTTTAAGCTCCACTGAACAAACAGTAGATGCTTAAGAAGGGCAAAGTCAGTCCAGAGAGCAGAGAGAGGATTCTCAGAGCTCTGAACTGCTCATGCATTTGAACACCAAGTCCAGGATCAGGGAACTGGTTCACGCAGAGCTCCAGTTCCACAACCTGCTCAAACTAGAACTGGATTTACTGATGCTGGGAAATCACACCCATGTACATGGGCCTGAGTTTGGTTCTTAGGGGGATATTTGGTTTAGTTTTTGCTTGGGGGTTTTTTATGGGTATTTTTTTATTTTTTTGAAAAGCAAACTCATTTTGCAACAGTGGCTTTCCTGTCTGATTTCAGCTCTTTGCCAGAGGAAGGGCCGATGCTGATTAATTCACAGATCCCTTGCTCTGAAATGAGGGAGAAAAGCATTTGTATATCCATTCTGGCTAAGTCTGTTGGGCAGCTGCATCCCAAAATGTGTAAACCACGTTATGACTGTGAAACTCTGAGTCATTCAGTGTTATTTACCATTGATACTGGCAGGCAGCCTGATCTGGTGCTGTAATTATGTCTCTGTCTCTACCAGTGAGATCAAAAGTACAGAAATTCCAAGTAATAGGACTACAACGGTATCAGTGGGGTGAAGCTGAGCATCTGGATCGGAGACAGAGATATTGAGTGCACAGTGTTGCAGGAGATCAAAGAGGGAACCAAATCTAATAAAACAGTAATAATTGGTAAGCTCACTTCCAACATATGGAACATCAGAATTTGGTATTAAAATGTTATTTCTTAAGAACTTTAAAAAATTGGAACAGATAGTTTGAGGACATGCAAGACTCATGTGCATTCTGCTCTAGGCTCAGTATTTCTGAAAAGAAATCTGATGCCTTCATCCATATTTAGGAAACTAATTTAAGAACAATTTAAAAAAAAAAAATCCAAAAGAAATCTTACTCAGATATTTTCATCTGTGGTCACCTGGGTGCTTCTGGTTATTTTACTGATGAACCCAACTGGGGAGAAGGGAGTGGAATTGAGTTTGCAGCCAGGCCTGTTCATCAAATGCTCTTTTTCATTAGAACAGTTCACTTCAATAAAATCCTGGGCACGTTTGATAAGACAGTATTCAAGGAACAAAGCTGTTAGGAAATGACTTGCTCATAAGTTCCAGCAATAATTTTTGGCCTTAGAATATTACTTGGTGTTTTTCATTGTCAGTGGAAAATGAAAATGTAGCATTTCAATTGTGAGCCATTAGGATGGAGCGAGGCACCCTGTTCTCTGCAGTGCAGCTACAAATTGCACCAGAATCCCTCTGTGAACTTTTGATCTGCCAGCACTCACAGGGGAGAAAAACAACAACATTCCAAGAAAATGCCCATTAATTTGAATGATTGAATATTCAAGGAGAAGGTTTCTCCTTATCAAGGTTTCTACAGAAGGAAAGTGAAAATTAGTAAAATGTGTTTAATATGAATAGGACCTGGCTGCTGTATGAAGGGAAGGTTTTAGCACTTGGCTGCTGTGCACACTGGGGGCAATTTCTTGCAAAATGGCTGAGGACAGGAAGGTTTGGAACATGGAAAGGCAAGACTGAAGGTGTAGATAGAGACAGATGCAGTGAGTCATTGCTGGTGTCTCCGTTGTTCAGGGTTTTCTTCTGATGGAACTCTAAAAGCCATGATTAATGCCTGTGGAAGGGTTATTAAGGATGTAGGCCTTGCACAAGATGGTTTGTGAGAGAACAAGTGTGGAAAGACATCCTGGTACATAGATAAAACCCTGGCTAAAATAGAAACAAGGCATCATTTTTGGTGGACTATTTGCTATGGTGCTGTTTCCATGATATTTAGTATTGTCTATTTTTTGATCAGCTCTGACATCTTAGGAATGATAGTTATGACTCATATAACCTCAATCCTTGTTCGAAGAGAACATCATAGGAAATATTTCTACAGTAGCCTTAAGGGCTCTATAGTAAAGCAGAGTTTGTGGCTTCCCATCAGGTGATGGGTTCATCAAATATTAAAGCACTTTGCATTCTTCTTTCTTCCAAAACTGAAAAGGCATCTGGCAAAAGCATTTTGGCCTTGAATCTGCTCAGTTCTGCCCTTTATTTTGGGATGTGTTGAAGGATTATTTCTCAGCTCTTTATTCATGTCAGAGAGCGAACACTGGTAGGACAGGATTGTGTGAGCTTGGACTTAAATTAAAAATTCAACCCCATGTCTATAAAAATGAGCCATGTAGGTACATTCTCCACAGCCCCTGGACTTCAAAAGCAAGGGGAGCAGCTGTCTGTACCCATGGCCATTGAGAACTGTCGCTTCTGAGAAACCCACCACCACATGGATGTGTGTGTGTATATATATATAGTTAAAATGGAATATACACTCAATTCCACTCCCAGCTATGGAATCAACAACAGAACAAACAAACAAAAACTTGCAAAGCTGAAATATCTGTAGTAAGCCTTTTTTTCTGAGGAAATATTATTGAGGTGCTGAACAACATTTGATCACTTGCAACCCTTTCAACTGACGTTCTATTATTCACATGTCTCTTTCATTATGCAACAGATGGTGAGTCCTGTCGCTGATTTTTTTCCTCAGATTCACAAAACTTCAATGGATTGTAATATGACCCTAAAAATGAGGAGAAAAAAAAAATGCTTGTTAAGGTTTTATCTTTGATAATAATCCATTGACAGAGAATAACAGCTGACCTCCTATAAACCAAAAAAAGACACATTTGCCTTTTTTTATGAAGAGCATTTGTCTCCAACATTTGACTGAGCTGCAGAGTGTGGCCTTCAGCTGAAATGAAAGATGGTCCTTCTGTTGCTACACAAAGCCATATTTGCTGCTGCAAAGTGCCAAAGGATAGGCTGACAAATTGATAGTATGTCAGGAGAGGAGAAACTCGGCCCCATCTTCACAAACATCTGCATATTTGTGAAGTTTCTGCCCAAGAAAAATTTTATTTAGAGGCTTCATTTGGCAAATTTAAGATAGTCACCATGCTGGGGTCTAAACATTGCTAGAAATGTCTTTAAATACAATCCCTCTCTCTGCTTTCTGGCCACTTTATTAATAGACATTTCTCAGTGCTAAAAGATGGGGGGGAGTCTTAGAGCAATTAAAAGCTATGCTCCATATGCCTTTGATGTTTTTTTATCTCATCCCAGACTAACTAGATCCTGAATTATTATGCCATGAGTTATTAGATTGGATAGTTTGCAATAGTAAGTAAAATAATAATAGCACTCATACGTTACCCCCCCTCCTGATAGAATCAAGTGCTTTCCAAACGCAGAGCTGGGTCTGGCAAACACCTGCATTCCTGGGTAACCTAAGGCACACAAACATTCCTCCTACAGCCTGGCAGGTGGGTCTTCACCTATTCATGTCGTGAGATGTGCTGCTGAAACGTGGCACATGCTGGTGAAAAGCCTCGTGGGATGATTTGAGGCCAGGTGAGACTCCTTGGTGCCTTTAACCTGTAGGAACTCCATCTGGGTCCTTGAATGGGAGTGCAGCTCCCTCTGCAAGCAGGAGAGCACAGTGGAAACCTTCAGGGGGGCATTCAGAGCACTTTGGTTAAGGACCAGCTTTCCTCCTTTAGCTCTAGAGAAAACCTGACCTGTTAAACCAAGTATACTTGGAGCAATAGTAGTACTTGGGTTCAGCCTGTAGAAAAGTTGTAATTAAGATCTCAGAACTTGGATAGTTATTTTGTAGAATGATGCCATCAGGATTAGTAACACAGAATATTTTATCTGTGAATCATTTCTTCTTTTGCACCTTGTTTTCTCTGATGAGAAGAGTTGCAGGAGTTCAATGACTGTTCAAGTTTAGGTTCTTGTCCTGTAAAACAGCTGTGTGCTCATACTCGGATTGAGCTGTTTGTTTGTCTTTTAAATCAAATTCCTGGCTGAATCAAGCCAAGGCAAGATATGAATATTGGTTTTTTTAACTTTCTGTGCTTGCTTTAAGGCATAAACTAATTGATAACACAGTATCATACTTCTTTAGTAAAGAAAAGTTGATAGACCAGATACTTGCTGCTCTAAGCCAGCATAAAGCTTTTCCATTTTAACCAGCTAAGAAAGAATCTCCTTGAATACACATATTTTTGGCAGGGCTGGCTCTTTAGACACTCTTACAAGTTGGTCTTTCACATTTTTGCAAGAAGTCTTTCAGGCTCTGCCTCTCCGAGTTAGGCAAGCATGAAGGAATCAACATGAGTCTAACTAAACAAAAAACTCAGCCCCAGTGCTGCTTCTTGCCAAGAACAGTGCCCCAGAACTAGAGCACTGCTGTGTTTACTGGCCCTTTCATAACACTGTCAGTATCGAGGAGTTGGTAAATAGAGAACTCATCCAGGAGGCTGTCAAATCCTTCTGCACTGCTGCACACCCCAAGATGATATGCTAACTCCGCTACCATTTTGCCAGTAAGGCTGGGTTTAGAGGCTGGGTCAGGAAGGGCTGACACTGTGCCAGTAGGCTGTCCTTCAGGGGAAATGATGTTATCTTGGGTTTTTTTCTCAGCACTGGCGTGAAAAGGGAGCTATTTGATGTTCTAAATAGAGAACAGCTAGGCACTTATTAAGTATCTCGAAGTTTCTCCGTAGCATCACCTCCTGCCTGTTGTTAATTCTTGGTCACGCTTTAATATTTCTGATTCCTGCGTGTGAAGCGCTTTGCAAACGTTGTTGAACTGAATCAATACTGTTTGTGCTGCAGTCACCTCCTAGAAAGCTTCTCAAACACAGCAGCCCTTGCCCTGAGGAGCCCTGAGTCCCAGCAAGGCAGGCAGGCAGTGGGAAGTGCACGGGAGAGCCAGTGTTTTGCCAGGGGAGCGCTGGAAATGGGTTTTGGGACGAGGAACAGCCCCCAGATGTGGTGCTGTGGGTGGGCACTGCTGCCAGAGCCCAGGGATTCCTTGGCAGAGGGTGCTCCTTGGTTTGAAGGTTGCTGTGGGACTGCAACTACGATCTCATTGCAATGATCAAGCACAAGAGCCCTCTTTAATTTTTGCCCGTAATTTTTGGTAAATTAGATCCCAGTGCCAGGTCAGGGTTTGTGCTCTGGTGCTGGGTTGGTGCTTGCACACAGAAAATGGACAATTTTTGTGGTGTTATAAGAAAATCTTTTGTCTGCTCTAGTACAAGAATATTGGAGTGCTGTAGGTGTTCTGCTGTGCTCAGGTGGTTTTTGATCAGCTGCCAGTTTTGGGGTGTGATGCCTCATGATCGGCACTGTCAAACTGCTGGACAGTTCAGCACATTCTGAAAAGGATTCTGTGACAAAAAGTGCACAAACCACAGTTTCAGTTTCCTGCTCCAAGTCTGCTCACTGATTCTCTCATCCTGCATGTCAGGGAAAGTAGTGAGGGACAGCGTGAGTGACTGTGAGTCATTTCCAACACTCTGAAGAGGCAAAAAATAGGTGGGGGAAAAAAAGAGGGACATGTATTGTGGCAGCCCAGGTGAATTTGACATTCCTGCAGATGTGCAATAACATAATCTGCTTCTTTTCCCGAGTTCCTCTACTACAGGAGGCTTTGTTGGCATGATTAGCCTCCTTAGTAGCATCCTCCAGAGGGAATTCTACAGAGATGAAATACAAAAACTGCTTTAAAATGATAAGTCACAAATAGGATCTGCCACAAGGCATTATAAACAAAACTAGACACAGGAGACTCATAAAAAAATTAAAGTATAAAGTAACAGAGGAAAAACCCAAATCTTCCTGACTACAATCTCATTTGCACACCTGAGTTGTTTGCATGGATTGCAGGATACACAGGCACAAAGGCACTAAAAGGAGCAGCCCAATGACCACCACAATGGCCCTCGATGCAGGCATTAATTTAGCCCAGTTTTCATACCACTCCCAGGGAGGGGGTTCCCAGCTCTCTCTTGCAACCTTTGTCATTTTCCTTCTTGTGTGTCTTGCTGAAAATGTGATCTTAACAGCCCTTGTAACAGAAAGGGAGACACTGGGAGGAGGGAGGATAATTGAACAAAGCATTTTTTGAAGTTTTAAGGATTTCAAATGCCTAACTAGTAATATCATCTAGATAAAACTAATCAATGTATTGAATGCATTACCAATAGCCCTAAGACATGAGGGTGATATATTTCTCCCAACGCATTCATTTCACAATCCTGCAAACATGAACTTCTGACCTAGCAATGTAAAATGATCTTTCAGCATATGTGAACTCTTCAGATTTTGTTGTCATATTTTTAGGCTTCTTTTTCAATCTTGAATTTTTTTTATTATTGTTTTCATCTTGGTCATCTTTTTGCCCTTCTTAGAGCAAACAGTTCTGTTATTATTTCTGTTTAACAGTAAATTTAATATAAGGAATCATCTCCCATCTTCCTCTCCTACAACTCCATCTTCTGAAAACTTCATATTCTTGAGCATATCCCAATCCAAGTTAATATATGTATTATCCTAAACAGGCAGAAATCTTCAATATTCCTGAATAGTTTTAGGAGTAAATATTTCAGTAACTCTTCACTGGTTTTGTTGCTCAGAAAACTTGCAGTTCCTCACTCCTCTCTTTCTCATCCACAAAATATTTAAAGATGCATTCCCCAGTAGTTAAATTTGGGAGGGTCACACTCAACACTCTAATTTCAGCAGAGACCTGAACCCTGGGCTGTTGTGGGTTCAAATGTTCTCTCTACCCAGTCAGCTCTCTTGTAGTCTCTGGGCTGTACTTTGTTTGACCTGAAAATTGCTAATTGCAATGAAAATGTCATTGAGGTGCAACAGAGACATTTCTAACAGAGGGTTTTTCTTTTGGAGAAGCACAATTGTAGTGGACAGTGTTGCATGTCAGAAATCAAGACATTGCAGTTCAGGGAAAGGCTTGTTATGTTGGTATCAAATACCTGAGGGAAGTGTTGTCAATAAGAGTCGGGGAGAGATCTTGAGCCCACTGAGCAAGAACTGCTACACGAGTATAAATTTAAAAAAAAATATTACTTGATGTGCTTCATGAAATTATGCATTGGCTAGGTCAGGCTCGCTGAGGGACTATTGCAAAATTTAAGCTTCTGCAGGTAAACTGGAGGTCTTGGTCTCTTCGAGTGCTCCACAGCAAAGATAAGCTCGTGGTCTGTTTCTGCTGCTGGCACACAGGGAAATGCCAGTTTTAAACCCCAGTGTGGCACTGGTGGTGTCTGTGTGATGTGCCAGGATTGTGTCATGGCATCATTGCCATGGATCCTGACCTCAGAGGGGTGATTTGAGTGTAAAGCACCTCCCTCTCCTGCTCAGTCCTGCTCAGGGTGTGTTTGGAGGTGGTGAGCACGTGGTGCCGACAGGAGCATTCAGCTGTGTCCAGGCAGCTCTGTTGCCATCCATAATTAAACCATCAGGATTTTTTTCTATTTTTGTGCTGTGTCAGGCTGTTATATCACACAAGTATATTCAGTAAAGAACCTCTGCTTATCAGCAAGGTATGACCAAGTTTGTCTTTGGGAATTATTCTGGAAGGGCTGAGGCATAGATTGCCATCTCACACAGACTGGAAGGAACAGAAAAATTCTCTCGCCTCCTTCCTTAAGGGAAAAGCACTTACTTCTCCAGAGGCAGAGAAAACAGTTCATGTAAGATGTGTCAATTAGGAGTGGACAGCATCATTTCCAAGATAACCCCTAAAGTAGCAAAATTAATTCGGCCTGTGCTATTAAACAAGTACTAAAACAACTGATAATTTAATCTTAAAACCCTCTTTCAACCTATCAGGAAAAAGAGTAGCATAGAAGAATATATTAATGTGCCAGCTGTGGTTTTATCTGGGGATAACCTGGGCATGTCCTTCCCAAGAATTCATCCAAAGATTGCTAAAGGTGTCTGATTAAATTTCCAATGTCGGTTTCTGCTTTTCTTTCACTCCCCCCCAAATACATTTATGGTACCATTATGCAAATCATTGTGCCAAGACAGAATATTGAGTTGTATGCTCCCAGTCCGTGGAATAGCAGGAAATTTGGAGGCAATGTGCTGCAGGAACCTTTGGCCTGTTCCATGACAGTGTAAATCTCCCAGCACAAGTTGCAGTGCCGAGCTGTGAAACCCCCACGTGGGATCGCAGTGACCTCCCTGTTCCAATCCTGCATCCCACTGTGCTTCCCAAAGTGACCTCTGGAGACTGCAGCTAAGGATATAACTAAGAATATCATTTCAGGGCCAAGTAGAAATGGCTTTTTCTTCCTGTGATTCAATCCTCGGATCGCCCGGGTTGTGTGTGGGGAGCAATCACACAGACAATTGCCATGGATGCACAACCAGGCTCCCCATCCCAGGGATTTCTGGCATGGTTTTATTTCGTGCCATTCCATGTACGATTGCAGTCTGGTTACAGGGAAAAAAAGGAGCTCGCTTTATTACTTAGCATTGAGAAAAACAAGTCTAATTGGCTTCTGCTGTGCTTTAATAACTAAAGAACAACAAAGGCATTTAGTCATTCACATAATTTCCTGTTTTTAAAGGATTTTAAATGCAACTCAGTGATTAACATTAAAAAGTAGCTACTGTGCAGACATAAGAACTACTTCATTTTTTAATTATATTTTAACAGGTATAGATTCAATGTTCTTGACATTTATAAGAGGTCCTTCATCTCCAGCAGAGCAATGTGATGAAATCTCCATTCCCATGGCTCGCTCACCTTCGTGTGCATTGCCAGAGCTGCTCTGGCAAACCAGCCCCTTTACACTGTCCCACACTATGGAGAGACCGTCATTGCAATAGAACCAAATGAAAATCTTTTGACTTTTCCACGCGTGGGGGTGGAAAAAAGAGACGATGACACCCTGAGCTTGGTCCTGTCTCCTGGTGACCACGTTTGGAAAACACGAAGGCAGGAAGGTGGTGCCCAGCCCAGAGGGGTGCTTGGAACTGCCCCTGGGGACCAGGAGGGACTTTGTGGACAGAGACAGGACATTTCAGGGCAGAGTGAGCAATAAACCCTCGAGGTATACAGATCTGAGCTGCCTGCCAGGGGACTCCAGACTCATCTCTTGCTGCCTTCTTTGCCTCTGTGTCACTGTGGGAGCTCAGCAGTGACCACGACACAGAGAGGGTGACTGGCCATGCAGACCCTGTTTCTGTAGAAAATTCCCCCTCCGGTGTGTGCCAGAGGTGCTGCCCCTGTGTGTGCCCACAGACAGATGTGCTTCAGCAGCTGGGGAGAGCCAGCCCAGGTTTATTCTGCAGGTGTCACATGGGCATGGCTTGCGTGGGTTTTTCTGTCCCCACGTACCACAAGCTTTGCTTCGAGATCTTGGCGTGACTGATGCTAAAATGCAAAGCAAACCCCATTTGAAACTGCTGAGTATCATTCTGTTCCTTGAACTTGGGTACTGGGGAGGAGGGGGATGAAAATCCTCCCGTTCTGTCATACTTGGTTTGACTGGGTTTGTCTGGTGTGATCCATGTGAGCCTGTGGATGCCGTGCTGCCCGCAGTTACAGGCACACACATTAAGCAGAATTCCTGATTTTGTAGGATTGCTGTTGTTTTTCATCCCTCTCCGCCACTGACCCCTGCAGATCTGGGCCTCCAAGAGGTATTTCATGACAGAAGGAGCTCACAAATGGTGTAAGATGTGTGTCGTGGAAAGGTTGGCATCATATTTCTTGTGTGCAGAAAGGACAGCAAAAATCACTGAAATGGACTATAATAACTGATTCTATAGAGCTTAAAACTCCCTCAAGGCTGAAACATCCTGGGCCTTTCTGAGGAGAGGCATATATTTCCAAGAGAAAGGGGGAAAGGAATAAAAAAAAAAAGCCTAATCTGCTGCTGATGTGGCCTTGGCAATCGACTGAACTGACAAGGCTGTGTATTTGTAAAACAAGCTGCGCTAAGTATTTTTTCGGCCTCGTGTTTAGAAACACACAGAGGGGGGGAAAGGGAAAAAAAAAAGAAGGAAAAAAAAAAAAGAATAAATATGGAAATCAAATGTAAAAACTTCTTGCACTCAGAACCGGCTTCCCGGAGGGAATTCCTGCCTCTGTTCTCTGCTCTTCCTCCACTCAGCAAAACAACTGCCAGTCATTAAGGCGCTCGCTGTACAGTAATTGAACACCAATGGCCCACCCTCATTTGCATCCCCCAGCTCTTGATTGGCAGCTGTACATGAAATGCCATATCAGTTGAAAGTATGTTGTGAGCTGGCACTAATGATCCAGTGGCTCGGGGGAAACCTGCCATATTGTAATTCGGCTATCAGGCATGAAAGAAATAATTCTAAGTGCCAGCAATGTGAAGCCGAATAAATGTTTCAGTGCTGCAGGTTGCCAAGGGTGACACTTCTGATTTAGTATAAACGAATGCCCCGTTGCCTTTGGGGTTGGGGGAGTTGGCAATGTATCTGAGATGTGTGTATAAAACATTAGTATTAGAAAATGGCTCCGGCACGGGATGGGAAACACAGGCCTGGTCCCAGGCGGTGCGGGAATGTTTACAACTAATGACTGGATGAAAGGATTTTTCTACCTACTGTAATGACAGGCAAAATAGGATTTGCTTTCCCTGAGATGGAGAATAATGGCTATGTTAACTCTGCCTTTCCTTTTTCTTTCTCTCCCTAAATGAAATGCTCTTTTGTAAAGAAAATCACATCTATTTTCTTCCGTGTAGTGGAGGGAGGTTGCGGATTTAACTCCTTGGGAGCGTTGGGGTTTTGGACAGAGGGAGGAGGATGGGGATTAATGGGTGGCCTCTCTGGCCAGTCCCTCATCACCTGTCACAGGCTTCGTGCCAGGAAAAGATTTTTCAGCAGCATTTATACTCTTGATTAGTGTTAAAAATCTGTTGAGAGATGAAAGAAAAGACACCCGACGCCTTAAAAACGTAATGCAGGCAGTTTTTACTTGAATATTTCAGCTGCTGCACATTAGCGTGTCACAGGAGGTGAGAGTGCAGGGACAGGTGTCTGCAGACACTTGAAAATGGGGAGACAACACGTAAGAAGAAGCTGGTGCTCTCCTGTTGTGACTGTACACACACAGCTGCAGTGATTGTAAATGCAGCTAATTAATCGTGTCTGCACATGGGATGGTGGTGGCTCTGCAGAAGCTGCAGCTACAAAAACCTGCCAGGAATTTTTTATCTTTTTAAGAACAAAATCCTCTGATGCTTTGGAGAACGGTGCACAAAGGTGTATGGAGAGTTTGAACCTCATTTCTACCCGTGTCAGTTCACAGATAAGATAAACTTTGTTATCCACACCCAGCCTGCCATGCAAATTGGCAATATCTTCAAACTTGGAGCACTTTTATTAACCCCATCTTTAACTTCAGCAGGGTTATCTGAAAACCTGGCAGAGGGGAAAAAAAGCACAGTGATGAAGGAAATTAATTAATTTCTTAAAGCTGCACTGAAGTAGAGAGTGAAAAGGGAAAATGTGAAAATAGCTTGTTCAGCCTGGTAATGGTTAAGCTGCAGCTTTGCTGAGACCTCAACCTTTTCTGCTGTCTGTGTCATTCCACTGACTTCTTATATTCTTCTTGTGTCCCTCTGTGGTCCTTGTTTTGTACTTTTACAATAAGTTCTTTTGGAACTGAAGCCATCTCAGCTTTGTAGAGCTCCCAGCGTGGTGGCACCTTCCTTGTGGCCTGGAGTTTGAGGGTATTAGAACAGTACCAGTGATGATAGCATTGAATAGCAGGGCACACATGGATTAAACTTCATGGATAAAGCAGACACTGGACCCACAACAGGGACCCCCTGGCACCATCTGAGGTGTTACCTGTGAGATTTGGGTCATCTCAGCTCCCATATCACCAGTGAAAATTGGAGGCCTTCAGTATCACTCAGGATCAGATCCTGACTATTTTGTTGAGGCTTTTATTGTTGTTATGGTGCCCCATGATGAGATACCATCTGTAATTTGTGGTCAGCAGGGATGCAGGAAGAAAAATGACAAATTAGGAGCACAAAATGCTGTAAGATGAATGAACTACCTGAGAAAGAATGTGTGTCAGCCTGCAATTTATGAGGATAAAACATCAGAGCTGACAATCTATTATCAGAGATCAGATGAAGCCTAAAATTTTGGATATAGATTTGAATAGCCCCAAACAGAGGCAGCAGATGGATTGGTAGGCTGATATTCAGGGATTTCATTTGGCCCCTCTTGAAAAAAAATATGGATTTCTTTCAAACCGTGGCTCTTGATTTAGTTTCAGATGTCAATCACTTGGCATCTTCAGAACAGTTTGGAAAAAGTGTTTTGGTTCAGCTGCATCTCAGCATAATAAGCTTTTCACACGCGGCTGTTCAGACACTGGATATTATTCCTGTTATTTCTGTGCTGTCCTGCATCATCTGTATCCATGACAAGCATCTGTACCCATGGCCCTCTGTGTCCTCTGCTCTCCATAAACACATCTCAGCACTTTGTGGGCACATCTAAGCTTTTGGGGTCCGTGGTGGCAATGAGTCCCACAGGTCCATCTGCTGCTGTGTGAAAAGCAAAGTGTTTCCCAGAGTCATGAGATGGGTCAGGCTGGAAGGGCCCACAGGGGATTATCTGGTGTCACCTCCCTGCTCCAGCAGGGCCATCCCAGAGCACATGGATTGTGTCCTGGTGGTTCTGGAATATCCCCAGTGAGGAGACTCCACACCCTCCCTGGTCTCTGTTCAGTGCTGGGTCACTGCCCAGCAAAGAAGTTCTTCCTCCTCATGTCCAGGTGGATCTTGCTGGGCAGCAGTTCCTGCCCATCCCTCTTGTCCCATGTCTGGGCAACCCAAACAGAGCCTGGTCCATGCTCTGCCCCCTCCCTGTGGACACTGACACACATGGGCAGGTCCCCTCTGAACAGCCCCAGCTCCCTCAGCCTGTCCTGCTCACAGAGATGCTCCAGCCCCTTCAGCATCTCTGATGAGGATTCCAGGAGCTCCAGGTCTCTCTTGTCCTGAGGATCCCAGACCTGGGCACAGCACTCCAGCCAACCCTCTGTCTGGCTCATCCCCCAGCACTGTGGGACCAACCAGCAGGAATTCCTGGGGAAGTTCCCAGCACAAACCACAGCTGCAGACCAGAGGGTTTGGCTGGGAAGGGCTGTCAGGAGCACTTTCTTTCACTCCTGGTCTCACCAGGTGCTGTCACTGGGGTGCAGCTGAATGGCCAGACCACTATTATTTTTTAAAAGAATGGCCAGTCTTTGGGAAGCAGAAGGAAATATTGATGTTGTCTTTTATGCATTCTCCTTCAATTCAAAAAACCCCCAAACACCTGTTCACATCTTGCCAGGAAGGGCTGGTTCTATGGACCTTTAATTTATGCCATCCATATTCTATCTCTGCATCCCCTGAGCATTCATCCATGGCCCAAAGATTTGCAAAATAACCAATATATAAAAGGTGAATTATTTTCTCCTCTAAGTATAATGAATGATATATTTGTCTTTGTAACACACCAGCTATGTTCCTGATGTTTGTAACAAGTCTCTTTCCTAATACAAATATCCCCTAAGCGAGCCAGATGATTTCAGTAATTTGAGAACAGAATGCATTCCATGAAAGTTAATAATATGGTGCATCCCAGAAGTAAGACAAATATAAAGACCCAGAAACCTGATGATAGCGTTTTTATTTGTATAGATGAAAATCCTGGAAAAAGCTTCTTTAAATTACCAAAGTGTAAAAACAAATCCTTTGTAATAGAGGCAATAATTTATACTGTAATGAAATTTGTCACATAGTTTATTTTGAGTTATTCAAAAGGATTAATTTTGTAGATGCAGCCTGATAGATCCAGAGTACCTCTCTGCAGGAGCTGGGGAAGTTCTTTCCAGAAGTGGATCAGAACCAGAGGGAAAGGGGGAGCAAAGAGCCAGTGGTGTCTCCAGCTGCCCGTGTTTGCTGTCCGTGGTTGTAGTGGCAGTCATGCAAAGTAGGTGGTCAAATGCATGCAAAACTCTGCTGGGCCGGTATCAGAAGTAATAAATGTGGTACGGCAGAATAAATATGCAAAATATAGTACTTTAACCTAATAACATGACCACTTGCAAGCTTTAGCATAACACTGAAAATCACTAATGGAGCACTGTGCAGATTTTCATGATACAAGCAGTCAAGAATCATGCATAATGGAACAGTGCATCGGCTAACAGCAGATTCACACGAGATAATTTAAACTTGTTTGTATGGAAATGAAGAACTGATCTTTGAAGTGGTCCTTAATGAGATTCTGCTTGATCCTCTCTGTATCCGGAGAAAGTCTTCCGTTTTCCTCTTGCATCCGGCTCGTGTTGCTGGGGTGCAGAAAGAGGCCTCCTTTAAATTATGAATGCCAATTTGCATCTACACGGTATTAGGTGAGAGCAAAGTGCTGCCAGTGCCTTCGTGGCCCCTTGCAAAATGGGGAGTGAAAGTTCTATAGGTTTATAGGCCACTCCTACCCTATAAGTTACTCATTGTTCCTGGTCAGTGCAGTGGAGTCTTCACCATACCCAGAGCTTCATGCAAATGAATCCAAAGAGATTGTAATAAAGTTTTATTATATTATGTATCATGGATTTAAAATACAGGAAAAGTTTTACCATCTGGATGTTGTAGCAAGGTGGGGATTGGGCTCTTCTCCCAGGTAACAAGCGACAGGATGAGAGGAAAAGACCTCAGGCTGTGCCAGGGGAGAGGCAGGTTGGACATCAGGAGGAATTTCTGCCTGGAAAGGGCTGTCAGGCCTTGGCAGGGGCTGCCCAGGGAGGGTTGGAGTGCCCAGCCCTGGAGGTGCCCAAGGCAGGACTGGCCGTGGCACTCAGAGCTCTGGGCTGGGGACAAGGTGGGCATCGGGCACAGGGTGGGCTCCGTGGGCTGGGAGGGCTTTTCCAACCTCCGTGACTCTGTGATCTCACATGTGTGTCCTACAGCAAAACATGGGCTAGGAATGCTGTGGGTTTTCTCTTTTATTTGTATGGACTTTTCCATTCCCACTCGTGGGGCACGGCAGCATCCTGGAAATACTTGTGCAGTTTGGTATCAAAGCCACGGAACTCCGCTCTGCGAGGGCTGCGAGGCAGATGCTGTGCCTGTGCATCCTGGAATATCTTAAACCACCACGGAGCTTCTGAGCAAACTCCCCCAGCCACGCCAGAAAATCTTGCTGAGTGCTCGGGCTCCCCAGCCCTCCGCTCGGCTCTGAAAGCGTCCATCTGGCAAACGAGCCTTTGTTTGTGCTTTTGAAAGGCACAGGGAAAACATTCGGTTGGTTTTTTCTGTCTGTTTGTTTGTTTGTTTGCACAGCTCAGGAGATTAAGGACGACTTATTTAAAGTTAATGATTCTGTTCCCATGAGGGGAAAACACCTTTCTGTGAGCTCCAGGTCCCCTCAGCTATTTTGGTCTCTGATGGGACATTTCTGCCTTCAAAGAAAGCAACCACTGTAAATACCTTCAGATGACAGGAGGTTCCCAACCTGCCTGCTCGCTGCTTTTCAGGCTTCCCTTTTAAAAGGCAAACAGTTCTCTGTAATGAACAGAGAGGAGGAACAGAGTTTATTGTGGTTCCTTTGTTGGGGTTCACATAAGGCCACGGCAAACTAACATGTTGAGTGACTCTGTAAAGAGCCCTGTGGAAATTTCTTGCTTTTAAGAGCGAGTGAAACAGTGGGTAGCTCTTGCTGAGGTGGACGGGAATAGCTCCTGTAGGATTTCCTGCTCCTGGGTGTATTCTTCAGCCAGGGTCACCCTGAAAGGACTTCAGAGCCACACATTTCTCAGCTCTCCTGTCTGTGCTTGAGGACTGGGGGGTGTGAGTATAACTAATATCAATCAGCTTGAACGAGGTGTTTGATGGCTAAACATAGAGGTCACTGAAACTACTACTAGAAAGAGTATTTGGCTGTGAAAGGAAGACACATGATGAGACCTGGAGCCCCTCTGGTTTGTGCTGGGCTCAGCAGGAGCAGTGGGGACCAGCACCCAGCAGGATCCTTTCTCCACATTCCCTGGGCTTCAGATTAGCCCTTTCCTCCTGTAGGATTCATTCCCGATTTCTTCACCCAGCTTTGGTGCTTTTCCATTGGCAGGATGAGCTGCTCTGTAAAACCTGTGGAGGGTTCATTGCTGAAACTCTTTCATCTCTTCTGCAAGCAGCAGGAACCAAAGTTTGGTGTTGTGTTTGCTTCACATGGTTGTGTAGTGGGAAGGATGCAGTCCCAGAGAGTAGCTGAGTCCCATTTTCCAAAGTCAGGAAAAAACCTTTTTCTAGTGCTAACTCTTTTTTTTTGCTTTAAATGAAGGGTTAAAAAAATTAGTGTTATCATTCTCTGTAAGACCAAATTAAAAAAAAAAGGCAGAATTTTTATTTTTCTTATATGCATTTGAAGTGTTTAATTATATGAATTATATTATCTTCAACAGTCAAAGCAGCAGAAACTGTTAAATCTCTTCAGTTTTTATTTCAATTACACTTTAGAAGGTTATGCTTTTCAGCAGCTATTTTTTTGGAAAGTTCCTTTTGGACCCACCACCTTTGCACCTGGAAGGAGCAAGAGCTGGATCTCTGCTGTGTGCACCCTGTGCCAGCCATGGCTGGGGGGTTCAGGGCTTTCAGCCTTTGGGGGGAAACCCCCAGTGCCTTTGGGAGCAGTTTAGTGACTTTTCCAGGTGGGCAGAAGGATCAGAGGACTGAGATGAGACTTTAGGGCTTTTTTGCTGTAAATGTCACCTTTGCTTTTGCTGAGGCCCATTAGGTTCTATTGTGCTTCGCTCTGTCCAGAATTTACACACACACCTCTTATTGTTGCCTGAGGGGATCCCTAAGATTTTATAGCATCCATGTAGATTTGACAGCTTGCTGTATCTGATTAGTTATTGTGTTTACCTAATGCCCTGAGCACTTAATGGATACCTAGGGTGGGTCTGGGCCCTAGAGAGAGATTTGGTGGCAGATCTGGCTTTTGGCTGCTCTCTTGGGCTAACTCACTCCATGGCCCTGCATTCCCCAGCGACTCCCAGTGAGGAATGAGGGCTGCACAGCCCAGCCTCTCCCGTGCCTCTTCACCAGCAATGCCCCTGCCTCTGTTTGCCAAAGAAATCCACATCAAAAAACTTTCCCTTTCCCGTAGACCCACAGGTAGATTAATGGTGTATTCACCAGAAATAATCATCCATTCATTTTTCCTCTGGATCACCTCGTAAGCCAGAGGTCTGAACAGAAAATTGAGATGTCTGCCCTCCTGTTTTCTCAGGTTGAAGATGCTGGTGGGTCTATCTCATTAAAGCTGGGAGGTGTTAATGGGAGGTGTTAATATGTAAATCTGGTCCTAGGAAGGCTGAGGAGCAGCCTGGATTTCCACATGTTGGCCATGCAATTGTGTGGCTACATGTGTGCCATTGCTGGCAGGACAAGTGAGAGCTGAGGAGGCCACTGAGGCCACACAGCCACTCCAGAGGTGTCAGAGCCCCTTCTGTGGAAAGGGCCAAATCACATTTTGAGTTGTGATCCAGGGACTTGGGCCACAGCATGAAGCTCATGAGCTCTCCTGGATCCCCAGTGGTCTCTGGCTGAGGACCCTCAGAGGTTTGCATAAAGAACAAGGCTAGAGTGAGACTTCAGAAATAAAGGAGTTGCCCATTCATAAAGGCTCGCATTGCATTTGCCATGGCTCAGTGGGATAAAAAGACATTCCAGGTGGCCTGTGTTGGACTGCAGTGGGTCTTGCCTTGTCTGGCAGCAGCTGGGCACACACAGAGAGAGCAACTGCAAGCATGAGGTTTGCTGGGGAGTCTTCAGAGCTCCTTGTGTTGGACTTGTTACACGTAGATCCTCATGCCTGATGTTCTTGTCATTGTGGTTACTATTTTCTTTATTATCTTGCTGGGGAAAACCTGTTTTTTGGACAGTGCTGTTTGTCCGTCCTTCAAAATTATTTCCAGGCTCCTTAATCTTTCTCGTGGAGGAGTTTCTTCTCCCAGGGAGTTCTTTTCCTGCCTCAGTGATGCTGTGATTCCTCCCTTCTGAATCATCCAAAATAATTTTCCATACCTGAAAACACAGCACTAGTGATTTCAGTGCTTGTTAGAATGGGTTTGTAATAACCTTTTGAATAAAACTTGCACAGAAAAGTCTCATAGAATTGAGTCTGAAAAAACATTTGGAATGTCCCCTGCCTTGTACCCACAAAGTAAGGCCCCAAGGAGGGAGATGCAGCCAAACCAAAGTTTAGCTCAGCTGGGTAGAGGATGGTGCTGGTAACACCAGGGTTGGGAGTTTGGTCCCTCTATGGGCCATTCTTAAGGCTTGGATCCAAGGAGCCTTGTGGGTCCCTTCCAACTCAGAATATCCTGTGGTTCTGTGGAACCTGCTGGCCCAAAGAGGCACTGGTGGAGCTGTGTCTGTGTTAGCTGGGCACTGGGGTCACCCTTGGACTTGTGTTCCAGCAGCTCTGCATGCCCGGTGTGTGCTGAGGGACCATCCCCAGCCCACCCCCAGAGGAGCTGCACTACAGTGGGGGTAATTTAGGGCTTGCACCGCCTGATCATTGGTACAGTTACAACACATAAAACATTTTAATATGAGCAGTCACTGAATGTTTACTGTATCATATTGCTGGGAGCTGAATGTGTGCCAAATGCTATAACAGAAGGGAGCATATGAACTCCAGAATGATGACACTAATAAGGAAATTACAAAAGGCCCAACAAATGGCATTTGTGTTAAATCAATAATGCTCTGTTTGTTATTTTTTATTCTAATCTTTCTTCTAAAAAAAAAAAAAATTATCTTTCCAAACAGTTGGCAATTCCCATTCTTGTTCTTCTTCCTGAACATAATTAAAAACATGTTGTGGCGTCTACTTAAGACATCAACTTTCCCAAGCCTGTCTTGTCCACTGCGTTTTAAACAAAGACACTTGTTTTGGCATTGTGCCCTTAATTAATCATTTGAGGCTTTATTGCTGTACAAAAAATGTCTTTGTTTAATGATTCATCACAAGCCCAATTTCTGCAGAACTTAATCAACTACAGAACTAACTTTCTAATCATCTTAAAGTAAAAGAAAAAAAAAAGAGAGGATAAGATTGCTTTTGGTGTCTTGTTTTGATAAAGAACCATTCCTTCAAGGAACACCAATATTCTGGGCTACTCGTAATTAAAACTCCTGAGATCAGACTGGTCACTTAACCTGGGATTTCAGGAGGAGGAAACCTGTTACTTATTGAAAAGCAGGACCCTTGAAGTCCCTGCCAGCACCAGCATGCAGTGACTGGCAGCTCCTTTGGAGAGGGACTCCAGGCTTTGAAGAGGAATTTGCAATGTAAAGTTTGGTGTGATAGGAAAGCAATAATGAACATGGCTGGATTTAGGAAATGCACAGGTTATTTTTCCACCATGTTTTGTTCCCATTTTTTAATTTATTTTTTTTTAATCAGATAATATTTCTTACACTTTCACTTTAAATCTCCCACAGGTGCTATCAAACTTTTAGCAGCAGATTTGGGCAATAAATGAGTTTCCCATAGGACAGTCCAGGACAGCCTTGATTTTTCTGAGATTATTTTGTTCTTCTGTTTGATTTAGAGTAAAAAGATCAGGAATTAGGAGCTCAAGTCCTTCAATGACACAGAAGAACTGTTGTACTTTAGTGACCACAAGCAGGATCAGACCCTTGCAGCCCCCTTTGCAGGATGCATCCCTGCTCCAACATGGATTACCCAGGTCAGACACACCCAGATTGGAGATGACAGCCTTTGGCTCCTGGTGCAACTCCTACCACACACCTGAGGTGCCTCCTAAATGACTGACATCTGACAGACATGGATTTGATAGCTCAATTATTCCAGACACTGGGGCAAAAGCTCCTCTGAATTTTACTTCCAGTTGTCAGAATTGCACAAAAGTAGTTCCAAGACCATCTTTCTCTTTTTTCTTTTTTTTTTCCCCCAAAAATTAAGTTTTTCAATATATTGGTAAAAATATACAATCCCCAATTCTCCAAGCAACTGCACACAGCTTGCACTGTGTCAAAACATGCCTATATTGAGTAAATATATTATTACGCTATGTTAATGTGTGTTATGTAACGGTCATCTATATTAATGTATTCTCGGGGTAAGATAATAGGATTCCTTTACTTGAGGTTGGAGCTTCTGCTGCTGTCTGCACTTGGATGTTTACTGCAGAATTCCCTGTTCCAGCTCAGATCAGGAGGCACTTGATTTGAGAGGCAGTGCCACACTCCCTGCACTGCCATGAGTGGTGCCTGTCCTTGGTACCCCCCTCAGGTGAGTTTTTGGTTATGACTGAAAACAACCACGGAGATTTCTGTGCTCATTATCACTTCTATGTCCAGAAGGTGTTGCAGCATAAATAAGTTGTGCAAGGTCCCTGGCACAGGCTGCCCAAGAAAGGCAATGGAAGAGTGAGACCCTTGGCTTTGTGATCATCATTTTGGGTCCGAGACCCCCAAACCCCAGCAGGTCACCCATGGCCCCCATGGGAGCTCTGCTCACACCAGGGGACAACTGACCCTTCCTCCCAGCAGCATCCACTCTGGTGAGGGATCATTTCAAAGCTAAATGCTGTCTGTTTGCATTTCCCAGAATCCCAGAATCCTCTGAGTTGGAAGGGACACACAAGGATCATGCAGTCCATCCCCCCCAGCCTGGGTGTTATCATGAGCTGAGCCACTGGTGTGCCCTGGGCACTTGGCAATGCCCAGCTTTCCATAATGCATCTCCAGCAATTCTGTGTGCAAAAGTCACTTCTGTAATTGCAGGGAGAGGAAACTCAGCCACTAAGTGATGGATTCTGATTTTTTCTTCCCATTAGGATGATTTAGAATCGTACAGTAAACATCACTGCATGGCTTCTAGATAATGCACGTTATTAATTTGGCACATACTAATGCTGTATTTATGTAATATTTCATACACTTTGCGGGGCTTTATATTCAGAGAGCAACTGTAGAAATAACAGATCTTCAGGTCTGTTCCTGCCATTTCATTTTTTCCTGAGCAATAGAATGAATTTCCTGAGCTCAGTGAATTCCTGAATCACAGGTTTCCTCCTGCTGTCTCCACAATCAGCCCTTCAGCCAGTCAGATGGTCCCTAATAGTATGGGAACAGCTAATAATGAAATCCTAACTCTTTGGAGCCAAACAAATGAAGACAAGTCGTATAATTAAAGCAGAAAGGTGCCTGACTTATCATGCTCCTTAGAAGTTACGAGGTGGCCTGCACAGGTCTCTCTTTTCATTGTAGAGTTTCTGATTTTAGCCACTTAGCCTTGCAAAAAGGAATCTACCCTCTGTTTATCAGGGCCCAGACACATTCCCCACCTGACAGAAATATCTGGAAGGAGCCACAGTATTAACTTCTAGAAGAGGTATTAGAGGATGAGGACTTGCAAGTCTGGACCTTCCTGTGAAAATTCAGCATGTAAAGAGAGAGGAGAGTGGGAATCCTACAGGGAAGAAGTTGGGAAATTGAAGTAGGTGAGAAACAAAGAAAAATGTGTCCATCTGAGGGTGTAACTACAGACAGAAGAGTGACAGAAGAGTGACCACTTTGGTGGAGTTCATTTGAGAGACAAATACCTGAACTTTGGCTTCCACCTCCAGGAGCGTTTGTGTCACTTACTCTGTGTTAGTGCTCAGGAGACCAGGGATGGCCAGATCCAGGAGTGTGTTCAGGAGCAGCCCCAGCCCAAGGACAGCAGTGTGAAACATGTCCCAAATGAGACACGAAAGCTGTCTGTGCTTCGCTGGTGTTTGAGCTCCTTCTTGCCCTCCCACACGCGCAGCTTACCCCGGATTCCGGTGCGTGTGCTTTGTGCAGGTTCTCTACTACACCCGTGTTGATGTGAAATAGAAAAGGTTGTTGCTAAGTGACATGACAACTGCAAAGTGCTTTTCAGTTCCTCTCTCTGTTTTCTACTCCCACCCTCCACGCTCAGCCTGGATGAGAGTTTGCTGCTGGAACATCCCTGTCTGGCAGCGAACGCTGCGTGACAGAGCTCCAGGTCACATTTCTCACAGAGGTGGCTCTGAGGTTTCTGTTGCTGCCCCAGTGCTTCTTTCACTTGAAAACCTGGGATTTGCCACATTGGTCAGTCGGAGTGACTCAGTGTCCAGTCTGAAAGGGGTTTGGTGGCACCTTCCCCAGTCACGTGAAGCAGTCCCTGCCCTCCCAGCACAGCAAAGCAAAGCTCTCAGCCCCGCCGGGCACAGCATCACCAGGTTCTGAGCTCTGCAACCCAGCCCTGCAGACAGAGCCCAGCACAAGCATCTGACATCTTTATCCATGTTGTGGGGAACTATCGTGGGCTCTAAAGCACCAGGTTTTGCTGTGGTGGAAGATTTCCATTTACAAACCCAAGCCTCTGTTGCTGAAGCCCTCCTCAAGTTATTTCATCTATTGGCTCCATGGAGGAAAGTAGTTTAATCATAATAAAAAGAACACAACCAAACTTCAAACAACCAGATTCTTTGAACTTTACCTCTTCCAGCAATCTTTATACTACTTACATCTCCCTGCCTTGAGTTTCATTGGCCAAACCATATCCTTTTGTTTCGTGCCAGTGCAGTGACTCTGAGGCTGGATGGGCCCCGTCAGGACCCACCACAGTGAACCCCAGCTTATCCCAGCAAACACACTGGAAGGGTACCAGTAAAGAGCACTACAGGGCCTGTGCATCAATCTGTCCTGGGTCCTTCTCTGTTCTGGATGTAGCTGAAGTCCCATCTTCTTGCCATGCAGAATTTGGGAGTGAAAGACATTCCACCTGTGCTGTCTGGTCTTTGCCACATTAGGAAGGTCTTAAAAGGATAGTCGGTTCAAAAAACCCCAGTGCTGAAGGAACCCTTTGCACTGAAATAAATCCCAAGCAAGATATTTCTCCTCTCAGTTTAGGGGGAGGGGAGCTGCTAGAAAAAAATGGGAGCTCAACTATTAGCTTTCCACTTGTAAAACTTCATCTATCACTAAATATATTGCCCGTAGAGGACAGAAGCTGTTAAGACGGAAGGGAATTTTGAAGATGGATGAATGACAAAGACAAATGAAGATTTTTATTTTAGCAGAAGTTTCCAAGTGCTGTCTCTGGGTTGGGAGGGTACTGTTAATAAAGTACACTTGACATATAACTGTTCAAGTTCCTGAGAAACAGCTTTGCTTTAAAGTTCGGTGGAGGATCAAAAAGAGTGAATTCTCTGTTTTTCTCTATAAAAAAGAAAAGAAAGCCCTGAAAAAGGATGGGTTTTTTTGGGAAACGGCATCTATGCCTTTTGTCTTTTCTTCTCTTTGTGGTCCAGAGACAGTGCATTGACTGACTTCTTCAGAAAGGAGATCAGTGAAATTGTCAGTTGATTACTTCTCCTTGATTAGCATTTATAAGAGCCCTGTGATACATTATTTGCATTCCTATTTAGCCGTGATTTTTGTGGGGCAGCAATGATTAAACTTGTCACAGGGCCTGATTGACAGGGTCAGATCTTCACTTTCTACTCTTTTGAAATTAAAAACAAATGTGTCAGCTCCCTTCATGGGCCGCAGCGCTGTGAAGCTTGCTTGCCTTGTCATCGCAGATAGGTCAGGAATGTTTTAATTTTAGGGATGGATTCTGCTTGTCAAGCAGAGTGTGATGGCGTGTAGTTCTGGAGATGAGATGTGAAGGGTGTAAAACAAAGAATGGAAAGAACAAAGACAAAGACACTCACATTATTAGACAGATTTAATTAGTCTGAATGGATATTATGCTAGATGAAGCAGTGAGCTGTGAAATTAACCCTTGATTACGGATTGGCGGATCATGCTCATAAAGAGACTCAAACCTTGGTGAATGGGAAAGAGGTGCCGTCCTCCCCTCTCAGCCTCCATCCCCACGACCCCTTCCCAGTCCAAGAGGGGCTGAGAGTCTGTGAAGGGAAGGCTGCTCTTGGTGGCATTTGGGAAGTTCAGGCAGTGTCTCCCTTTTCCCTGGTGCCTGGGGCTGGCCTGCCCACAGGGCTGGGACCTGCAGGTTCCAGGGAGGCAGGTTTTTTGTATGAAGGATGGTGAGTAAGGACTCCCACCCAGTGCAGACCATGCCCGGGGGCGAAGGGATGCTCAGGCAGCACAGAGCCCCTCTAAAGATACATTCCCACATAACTCCTGCCTCCCTCCCAAGCAGGTTTGATATTTCTGCTTGAAAACCTATTTTGTCACGATAAGCTGTGAGTGAACATGCTATTACTCGCTCCCAAGTGGGGTTTGGGTTGGTCTGTACTGCCCCTAAAAGGCAAGGGCCATAATATCCCAAATACTGAGACAGGGTGGGAGATCAGGGCAGTGACAATCGAGAGGGTGCTGTGTTTGGCTGCATTCCATGCTCTACAGAAGAGGCACTTCAGCCTTTTGTGTGCTTCTCATCAGCATTGCCCAAAGCTCCATATGAAGAACTCCTAATTAGCACCACTGCAGCGGAAGAAAACAAACAGAAAATACAGTGTTAGTCTCCTGTTAGTTCCTTGTCCTTTCTTCCAAGTTGTTCAACTGATGGAGTAATCAGATAAAAAAAATGAGGGGAAAAAAAAGCCAAAGGGCATTAGGTGCACTGATGTACCAATAGGTGTGAGGCCCCTGCTTCCCTCTGGCACATCTGAATGCTTCGTTTCAGTGTAAATTTGCATGTTGGAGGCTGTGGGAGGAGAAGGGGCATGAGAACAAGCTGGGTGAAAGACTGCTGGAAATGGGGCCTGATAACTTCCTGAGCAGCAGCCTCAGCTCCTCGGTTGTGTTGAGCCTCTGTAGGTACCATGCTGCAGGTTGCTGCTTCTCACACCATTTTTGTGTATCTGAGATCAAGAATTCTCACTTTTACATAATATATAGTAGCATTTAAGTAGTGTCTGTGTGTGGAGTGAAAAAACCCTTCAATTAAAGACCTAGAGAAGATTAATGAAAGTCATTATCTCCATATGATAGCAGGGAGTTACTACCCACAGAATGAAAGGAATTTCTGCCTGCACATCTTTTCTGCCCTGGTTTCCCCATCTCCTTTTGTACCCTGAGAGAGAAAAGGCAGCATGAGAAGGTGATGAGGGAATAGGACATGACACGAATCCCATTGTGAAGCCTACTACTGAATTTCTGTTGGTGTTAGAACAAGTCACTTTGCCATTCTCCAGATGAAAATGATTATTTAAGGACAAAAGACTAGTACTTATCATTAAACCTGAAGACACAGCCTGGTTCTTAGGCAGAAAAGCCTTGTCATTGAACTGGTGTTTATGTGAGCAGTCACACATTAGTGTTACCGCTTTCAGGGGCCTCTCATCAAAGTCTTTATTATTACAAACCTATTGAGCCATATCCTCAGCTGCTGTGAATCAACAGAACTCTCCTGAAATTAATGATGCTACACAGTTTTACATCAGCTGAGAATCCAGCTCTTCCTTCCTGGCTGTTTGTTTTATTCAGCCAAACCCTCCCAGTACAGACCACACAAAACACCGTGCTCTTCTGAGAAGGATCTGCTCTCCACACCCAACACCAGAACCCTGGAAGTCCCCAGCCTGGAAGGCCAAGTGGGTCATAGAGTAATTTAATTAAACAGTTTTAATTTAATTATTTGAATCAGTAGTTTCTTGTAATCTCTGCTGCTTGCAGTTACCTGTGCTGGCATGGGCATGTGGGTCAGACAGTGACAGCAGACATGGCCTATTTTATTAAAAGAGAACCAAAAACATGAAACCAGTGAGAAATGAAATTGGCTGTGTATCTCTGTGTCTATATATTTATCAGAAATGTGGGTGAGGTTTTGGTTCCTTTGTTTTGTCCCTTGCCACAGCTCTCTCCCTGGGCACTGAGCTGTGTAGCTCCTAAAACCTTAACATGGCTGATTTTGACATTGTGGGGCTCCTCCTGCTCACTTTGCAGAGAGAGAGACTTCAGCTCCTGCACTCAGCTTCAATAGGAACCATCAGCAGACAAAGGGGATCCAAAGGAGAGGTTTGGACAGGACCACTCAGTGCAGAGCATGTTGAGTAAATGCTCAAGACACCCCTAGAGTGCTGGAGAAGCCCCTTCAGCAAGGAGCAATGAGCACTTGCACATGGAACACGGTGCTGGGGGGTCCAGTTTCCTCTTACCATCCTGCTGGTGGGGAGCGTAGCCAAGGGATCAGTGCTGGGAGCACTGGCCCCATTGGCAGGGATGTTCCTGCCTCTGTGCTGTGCCTCTGGAAGGGACCAGCTCTGCCCAGCTCCGGGAGCTGACCGGTGTGGAACAGGGGTGAGCAGAGCACACTCACACCCCTCGCCCCAAGGGGCAGCTCAAAATCAGCCCCGTTTCTGCCCACCGTACGTGGTTTTTAATTATATCCCCCAGGTCCTGGCTCACCTGAGGCTCAGGCTGGCAGCCCTGTTTCTCATCAGTGCCTTAATTCAAAGAGCAGGAGGAGTTCTGTGCCCCCCACCCTCCCGTTATTTTTCAGGCGGAATTGTTTCAGCAGTAGCTTGGTGTGTCAGCTTGTAAGTCTATAAAACAGTTTTCTACCAGCTGGAAATCCAACATGCTACATGAATACATAACAGTGCCTAACCAAGAAGGTTTGTAATTCAGTAATTAGCTGTAATTAATGAACACAAAGTGAAGACTCATTTACAGTTTAAATTATCACATTAGCTCCTGTCACCCTCTATGTACACAAAACAGCAGGAATTCAATTATTTTTATTCTTCAAAGCTAATTTAAAATTTAAGGAATGCCATTACATGAAATAATAGGTAGGAAATGTAATAGAAATCGCTGAGAACAGTTGGCCATCCTTAGAATGGGAGGAAAAAAATGCTATCAGTGATGATTTGGAAATGTTGTTTCATCTGTGAGCAGATGAAGGATTGAAATCTACACTCTTTTCAGTGTATTTAAAAAGAAAACGAGTTTGGTGGTTGCTAAGTCTTTGTGCAGGGAGAGCATAATTGTGCATTGTGCATAATTGTAGAAGCAGTTGATACTGATGATGCTGTTGATAGTAACATGATGACAGCATGGAAATGCTCACACCATTATCTTTAATGGGGCTGAGCCGATTGCAGCAGCATCGAGCCCCTGCAATACTCACCAATCTTAGTTGTGAAACTTCAGCCTAGCAGGCCCTAAGTAATTGTCACTTTGCAATCTGCCTCCAGTTTGTGTGTGTACATACAGCCCTGTAAAACACTTTCATTGTGCTTTTAAACCCACCATGATGCTGCTCTCTGCAGCTGCCACTGATTTTTTTTTCTCCAACAGTTCAATAGCAAGAGAATTCCAAACCCATCTGATGCTGCTCCTGTAGCTCCCACATATCTGCATTACAGCCCTGATTTATTTTTTATTTTATTTTATTTTTTTTTGTTCTTTATTTCTTATTCAGTTGCCTTTTCATTTTAAATAGGCCACTGGAAGCTCCACCGTCTAATTTTTCATAGGTGATCGACTGCTGAGTTGTGGGTTTATGTAGACAGAGGGAAGGTAGCGATAAGCCAAGAGAGAGGATTCTATTAGGGAAATGCAGCAGTAACTAATGAATCCTGCCAGTAATTGGGAAGGTGTAAGCCTCTGTAATATCGTAATGATAGTCATCCGTTGTGTGCATCCCCCATCACTCCCAACGATCCCTCATCGTCTCTGTGATCTCAGACACTTAGCCATGCAAATCTTCCTGACAGGACTCTATGTCTTTGTCTCCCTAATTGGACAGTATAGAGTTGTTTATGGATATTGCAGACATTTAGACCTCAGTTGGAGGTTGTTCAAAAATCGTTAGCAAAGTTGCCTTAACAGCATTGTCAAATATTTATTCCCCTGTTTCAATATCTGTTTTTAACCCAGGCATGGTTTGTGAGAGAATTAACATTTTGAAGATAGACTATCTCGTTCTGGGCTCTGTTTGAGATTTTTATTAAGCCATTTTCCTACAGAAAGAGAGAACAACAAAAAAACCTACCATAAGTCCTCATTTCTCAAGGATAAAACGTGAGATTGCAGGGCAAATGTGCTGATTTTTAATACCATTTCCATGGGGAAATATTAGGAATGCTGACAAAAGCAGTTCCACTCACAAAAATTACAGGAAGCTTATGGGGCAAAAATTCCAGTTTAGTGTAAGCCAAAATAAATGGAGAATATTCCCATTCACTACACCACTTCAAGGGAGAGCAGATTAAGAGCCTGTATCACATATATTAGAAAAACTATGTATTTTTATTTGGTCAGGAGTTGGGGGCTTTAATTCTTGTCTGTAATCATCTATTGGTGGTAGGTGAAAAGCAAGATGTAATAAATACATTTAATGTTATGCTTTACCAGAACAGAATTCTTTTCTTTTAAAAACTTGATATTTGGGGTATTTCACATTTTTGTGCACAATGAATTTCCTGTGAAGGGTTTGGGGATTTTCTGAGCACAAGCAAAAATCTTACAGGGATCTGACCATGAACACAAGAGGGAGAACTGAATTAAAGAGAACAGGCTGGGGATCAAAGCCAGAGGCCAGCGTAGCCACAAATACTTGGAATTTGGAGTGTCAGGGAGAGGGATCAGATGGATCAGGTGGCTGAATTTATAGTCCCTTGGTCATTTGCCATTTTGCTCAGCCAGGTTGTCCCACAAATCAAAGGGATTATTTGCCTCAGTCAAAGCAGATCTGGTCCCTCCTCTTGTAACTAGTAAATTAAGCCCCTACTCGTGCAAAGGGTTAATTCCATATGTACTTCCATTGCCACCTTGTCTCCCAAAGCTACTTATTCTCAAGTTTATATTTTTATAATATCTAATATATAAATATATATATAAAACCAGAAAAAAAATACATGCAAGAAAGAATTTGCCTAAAATAATCATTTGGCAATTTCTTTTTAACCCAACTCTATTTTCTTTACACAAATAGAGGGTGTGAAAGCTTCTGTTCCTGGGAATATTTCTAGGAAGAATTTCTGAAAGTATTAATTTGCGCCTGTCTGGCAACTATCTTGAAAGCTGTTTGTAGTTTTGGAAATTATTCAGCCAGGGAGCAGTAGAAATGACACATTATATAGTTGATTAATGTAGTAAATAGCAAATTACTGAAGGGGGAATAATCAAAGCCATAGTTGCAGCAAATAGTTACCTTATCTGATTTCTCTCGGGTTATCCCAAAGTTTTAGGTGCTTCCCACAATCAGACCCAAAAGATAAAGAAACAAATTAAAGTAAAACTATTTGTAAGACAAGGAAAGGAATAGAATTTTGATTTTCTTCTTGTGAAAGATTTCTGTGTATTTGTTATAATTCTTTAAATGAGCTCCCATTTTTTCAGTTTTTAGATCTTTTCATACAAAACTCCGTGTTCCCCTAAAGCTCTACTGACACCATCTGTAAACCCATAAGCTTTTCACCCTCTCCCTAAACTGCTGAGGAGAAAGTTGTGAAGTGCAACACACAGAAAAGGATCCATGCCTGGAAGGTCAGAGAAGGCAGTGAACTGCCTGGATAAAGAGCTGAATGCACAGGATCATGGAATCTTTGGGGTTGGAAAAGCCCTCCAAGACATGGAATCCAACCAACCCCAGCACTGCCAGGGCCACCACTAATCCATGTCCCCAAGAGCCACATCCACACAGCCTTTAATGCCTCCAGGGATGGGGGCTGCACCCCTGTGCCAGGGCTGGGCAGCCCTTTCCATGCTGAAGTCTTCCCTAATATCCAATCTGAACCTCCCCTGGCACAGTCTGGGGCCATTCCCTCTTGTCCTGTCACTTGTCCCATCCAAGCTCAGGATGTGGCATCCCTGAGCTCACTGTGGGGACTGAAGCAAGGCTGTCCCACCTCTCAGATATCCCTCACACTGAGCTGAATTCCTGTTTCCTCCAATCTGATGGACCCCTGGCCACAGATAACAGGCTGCAGGGAACAGCCCAGAGCCCCCAGTTCAGCCTCTCCCTCACCTCCAGGCTGATGCCAGCACCTTCCCACTCCCACCCTGCTACTGGTCCAGCACTGCAAAGCAGGATCAGCCCCTCTTCTCCCTGTGGTAGCCATGCTAAAGCAAACCAGCTCCAGAGATGCTTGCTAGAACCTTCTTCTCCAGAAAATGAATGTATTGGCATTTAGCTTTTTTATATACGCACACACACATATATATTTAAAATCCCAGCTTTAGAAACTTATGTTGGTGCAGCAGCCTGTGACACTGAATACAAGCTGCTGTGAAAAGCAATTGCCAAATGTTTACATAAACACATAAATAAGACAAATAAATTCATTTTCATTATTCATATTTTCTGCTCTTTCTTCTCCTTTTTATTTATGCCTTAAACAATGGTTCCTGTAAATAATCCGATTAAAAAAACGCCTGAAGTGGACAGGAAGATGATCAAAAAGCCCTGATATAGAGCAATTCATGTTTCTTCTTTACAATCACTAACGAATCTTAACTTGAACCATGTTATGTTCCCATGTGAGTGATAAGCAATGATTTATTATGAAGTGTCAGGAAATCAGGATGCCATACAGTGAGACATGAGCTAGTGGAAAATGTGTTCCCTGTTTCCCAGCCTCATTACTCAAAGATGCAGTGTCCCTTTCTCCAAGTCTAATTTACCTGGCTCTTCGAGGCACGGGGAGAGCAAAGCAAAGAGCACCAGGAGGGAGAGACCCGAGCCAGGCTCTGCCTTCCCCTCCCAGCGCTTCCAACCCTTCGTAGTGACCAGCAAGAAGGGCCTGCCTGGCAATGCAAAGCTGTGCTGTATCAAACCCTTGCAACCCTGATGGTGCTGCCCCAAAAGCAGCGCTCAGGATGGCAGCACGCCGTGCCTCGTCAGGGCTGTCAGTGCCTGAAGAGCAAATAAAGCAGGAGACAAACGGAGAAGTTTGCTTTATGCGTTAGAGTTTCTTCTGCTCTCTAATGATTCCCTTCTCCCCATGATCCTAATTCAAGTAAGTGGCATGTGATATATTTTGCAGATAAATCAGCAGCAGAGGAGCATGTGCAGCTCTGGCTCTGCAGAGCCGCTGATTTACTCGCGGCTCGCACCGAGCGTGCCGGGCTGGGTTTTAAGGGGGGAATTTGTGTTCTGAGTTCCCCCTCACAAAGAGAGGGCAAAGCAGCACAGCTCACACTGATCCACGTAAGCAGCCTCCCCTTCTATCCATCAGTGCCCTGCAAAAAGGAACCCAAACAGGCATAGTCGTGATTTTAAGGCTTTTTCTGGATGTCCCTTTAAAGGTCCTAATCCTGGCTTGAGTCAGGGCATGGATGGAAAAAAGTGCATCTCCCTAAGGAAAGGTGAGGGGTTCTGTCCTGCAGCAGCAAAGAGTCTGCCTAAGGAGGTTTGGCATGGATGGTCCAGGCACATCATGGGGCCATCAGACAGATGTGCTGACACCTGAAGTGATGAACAATACCTTGTTGGAAAGGGAAAGCCTCCATCTGTTTTAAAATTAATCTTATTATCCTAAAGCATGGATTTAATCACACCAGGTTGGTTAAAAAGCTACCAGCAGTAGCAGTTTCTGTTTCAAAACACAGTCTTGTTCTGCCAGGATAAAATGGGAGAGAAGACCAAAAAGTTAAACTGGACAGAATAAACTTAACAAATCTATGTCCTGCAAATTCCTTCACATGGAAAAAAAGGTATCATATATCTAGGCATGTTACAACTAGCTCAGTCTGTCTTAAGGCAACAGTAGCTGTTGTTTTTCTTGCAGAAAATGTGGAAATCATCAGAAGAAAATTAACCAGAACTCATCCTTGTCTGAAAGGCTAAGACACTCACAAATTTCAAAACTCTTTTTTTCTATAGAAATGCTTTATACAGACTCTTTGTGAAGTACAAACCAGAGAGTGGTTGTCTCCCAGCACTGACAATGTCTGCTGTTCCAGACGAGACGGTGTGTGATGTACCATCCTGAAATATTGTCAGCAAGCCTGGAAATATGAAGGCATTTTCATAGCAAGGCAGGGATGAAAGGGAAGAGCTTTGGGTTTGCTTTTTTTGTTTTGCTTTGTTTCTTAGTCCTAATAAAATCTAAAGGTGTGCTCTTAACTTCTCCCCTCCTGTTCTGTTCTGAGGAGAAAGGGAACATCCTTCCCCTGTGAGAGTGTTCAGGAGAGAGGGAAGAGGTACAAATCCCTTCCTGGAGGGGTTTGCTTTAGCTGGTACAAGTGTTGTGTAATATTTGAGTAGCTGAGATGCAGAGATGGATCAGCATCTCCCTGCTCTCAAGTGGCCTTTGCTGCCTTGCAGTGAATCCAGACATTTCAGTGTCACAGCTCGTGGGTGGGGTTGGGCAAAAACCCACCAGCCACAGCCGCTGGTTTGGTGATTTAGGAATTCTTTTCAGGACTTAAAAAATGTGGGGTTTGATCTACCTGGGAACTACACCACAAGGGAAACAAGGAGGCAATTGAGGAATTATGCAACAGTTGAGTGAACATTTGTTAATGTTAATCTGACCTTTTTAAGCACCCACATTAATTGAGGGAATCTACCTTTAAGTGACCCACAAGTTCATCCTGACCCCCATCCATTTAAACCTGGGACTGGAACCCACAGCCAGTCTCCAGATGGTTGGCCCATAATTGTTTTGTCTTATCTGCTCTAAATTCACATATTCCAAGGTGTGTTACAAAAGCTGTTTCTGTCTGGGATCTGTACAGGTGGCACTTTAAAATGTAGCGAGCACCCAAGTCTACAGAACCTGCTTGTCACAGAAAATGACACAGTTTGCATGTGACCTGTAATGACAGTTGCTAGTTGAAAAGAAACCAGAAATTCAGCTTTATCTTCCACACTTTGGTTGCAGCTGCCATCAACTAAATCTCTCTCCAAGGGCAGATGGTGCCCTGTACAATGAACAATTTAATCTTTAGGAAACTTTGCCAAAAAAACCACTTTCTCTTTTTTTTTCCTTTACTCCAAGAATAGGCTGTCAATAACATGTGCTCCCAAATACGTTGTGATTTGATGGATAAACTTTACTTATAGGAAAAAATAAAAATTAAATATTCTCTTTCTTTTTTTTGTATTTTTTTTTCTCTTTCCAAGCCTGAGATCCATCCAGACACCCCTGTACTGGGCTTTGTCTGTGTGCAGAGCAATTAGGGGGACCAGGACCCACCTTTGTACCTGTTAGACATCACAGATAACAGACCCGTCATACAAACGACATGCCCAGAGAGCAGAAGTCCCTGAAAGAAAGATTTGGGGTTATTTTGGCAGATTTCAACCAGATCCTTCTTTTATATCACAAAATATGCGACATAAATCAGCAGCATTCCCTGACCTCCCACAGAGAAGGTGTTGCACCAGATGCAGATGTGGGCTCGGGTGGTCCTGCTGCTGAAATCCAGAGGTCTTTCACCTGCCTTTGGCCTCTGACCAAAGTATCTTCAACGAGGAGTTTTCTGAGAGAAATGCAACTTAATGACTTCAGGCTTTTATTGAATGTATTTTCCATCATCCCAGGGAACAAGGTCTCTAAATTCCTCCTGCCGGGTGTTACCACAGCCAGGTTTGTGTTTGGGCAGACACAGCCCAGGAACATCAGAGCTAGAGCCCACATCTCCTCCCCTTCGTCCTGTCCCACACTGTCCCAGCTCGGCTCACAGGGCAGGAAATTGTCCTACACTAAAGGACACCCTTTCCCACACTTCCCTTTCCATGGGGCTGAGGTGGAATATGCAAAGACTGGTGGCTTCTGCAGGGACACGAGAGGCTTGGGGACCTTCTGGTGGCTGTGATGGGTCGTGGCACCTTTCAAAGTGCAGAACACGAGGGACCTTTCCCTGCTGGCACCACCTGGAGCCTCTGCCTGTCCCTGGGCAGCTGCTGCAGCCCCAGTGAGGATGGAAGGATTGGTTTTCATGAGGGTTATTCCTACCTCTCCCCAAATGCTTTCCCACCCTCCTGGAGAGTGTTTGCTGAAACAAATATGTTCTGTTTATTTATTTAATGTGCTGTTAAATGACCTTCTGGAAAGCTGTTCCTGCACGAGGCTTTCAAATGGATGGGCAGGGATAACTCAAGGGAGCTTGCTCCTCCCAATCAGGATGAATCATTTGAGTACTTACTGTTTAGATTGATATAATTTTAGTTATAATTATGGGTAACGAGAAGGCATTTAGAGCCTGTAATACTGTAATTCATGGTGAGAGGAGTCCTAAATGAAATAAAATATATCCAGATTTGCTGGTTTCTCCCTGTCTAGGTAAGGATGGTTCTTTAAGGAACAGATTTTTCTGCTGCTGCAAAACTCTAGCAAAAGTAGGTCAAAAATGACATCTAGAGATAACATGTTTGGTAACCACAAAGGGACTGTCTGTGTCTTTCCACGTGGCCTTTCAGGAGTCCTGCAATTTATTACTACAGGTACAGCTGCAGCATGACAAAGTTTTGATGCCCAGACTCCCGTGGACTGCAGTGGGTGGATCAAGGAGGAATATTGTCAATTTTATTATCCCATTACATAAATAGGGAATGGTAGAATGATATTAGCAGAGATCTGGAAATACAAAGAAGACACTATAAACACATGAAGCTGCTGTCATCTGCCTGGCTCTGGAGTTCCACCACACCTTGGACCAGCCACTGAAGAGGCTGGTGTTGTCTGGAGATCCCAAAAAGCAAACAGCAATCTCCAGGCAAAGGGCTTCACATACTGGAAGGACCTCACAGCAGCCTTCCACTATCTGAAGGGGCCTACAAGGAAGATGGAGAGCTGGAGAGCTCTTGTTCCAGGGGTTTCACAGCTGTGTTTCTATGGCAAGATTTGAAGGAGGAGTGGGAAGCTGTGCCACGGGCAATGAGTGGGAAGGTGGTTGTTAGAAGGAATCCTGAGTCCTGACACATCCACATTAAATAGATATGGCTTTACAACTGTTGATGGCTTGATAATTAGTGTTAAATAAAAGCAAAACTTCAGTATCTGCAACTGATATTTCACATATGGTGCACAACACATCAGTGTAATGAACACCCTCAGCTGCATTTTCATACAATTTAAATGATGGAGTTTCCTTTATGGTGCAGGTTGAAGTACATTTCAGCAGATGCTCAGGAAGCAACAGGCTCTGCCCACCAAGTGCTGTTTGAATGTCCAAGCTGCTGTGCCCTGACTGTGGGTGACAAGCTCTCCACATGCTCCCTGAATCTCTTACAGACTTGATAATGAAATACAGAAACTATGACCCTTATTGATCAGGGCTCACACTAATTAATTTCCCAAAGTCCTGTCCCAGCCTGCAGTGGTATCAATAAAACAAAAAAAACACCAAAACCACACAGATGGAGACTTCAGTTGGCCAAAAGACCTTAGGGGTGAAGTACTTATCCCGTGGAAATCAATGCCAAGTCCCAATTGATTTTCCTTGTGCACAGATGTTTCCATTAGTCAACTACATGGACACTGAGCCTCAAAAGTTTGTTTGTTGCCAGAAGAGTTTCCCGTGATCTCCCCTGTGACTGATGTGCCCCTGGAGAGCTCTGCCCTGGGCTCACAGTGTCCTTGGTGTTGCTCTGTGCACACTCCCCCTGTGCCATGGCAGTGACCAGGAATATTGCTGCTCTGCTACAGAATCTCAATGAAACAAGAGGAAAAGGAGGCAGGAGTTTGGCTTTTCATTTTTCCAATCCAAGTCCTTGATAAATATTTCCCACTGGCAGGGCACCAGTGTTCTGCAGTAAATTCAGGACTCCTTCCCAGATTTAGCACTTTATACACTGCTTAATTGTCCTAACGATGTTCTGGAGGCCGAGTTGAGCTAATCAAGAGTCCTCACTGCTGGCTCACCTCATGTTGGCCTGTATGGGACCAGCCCATGGTTTTGGTGTCCCTCATCCATGAATGAGGCAGATGCTACAGGGCATGGTATGACCTAGGGCAGGACTGAGGTGGCATGTCCCAGGTAGTCCTCCACCCTGGTGAAGGCTGCAAACACCTGCTTGGAGAGGTAGAGCCAAATTCCTCTGCCATCTCCATGGTCTGCACTTGGACCATTTGCAGAGGTGGTTCCACGGGGAGACCTTGGCCAGACCAGCTCGTGGTTTTGCTGCGTTTCAGCTCCAGGACTTACAAGAGCCAGGGCTCTGGATTTCTCTGAAATCACACTCACAAGGTGTGAACTGGCACAGCTTTGCCCTTTTGCAGAGAAAAAGAATGGTTTGCAAAGTGTGAATGGCTCTGGAGCCTCTGAAACCTAAAGACAACACTTTAAAGTGTCAGCATGGGTTGCTTTTAATATAGTGAAAGTGGGAATAATGATCTAAGGTATTCACCACAATTTCAAACTAAGTTCCATGCATGCCCAGTTGCCAAAAATCTCTACATTCAGCTGCCAAAACCTCTTCTTCCCTTCCAACAGTTTCTCCACAGCAGGTTTGAGTTGCCAATGCAAAACTCAGCATCACTGTGAAAACTGAAAAGGTGAAGATACTGTAAACCAGACCAAATTATAAACTAAATAGCATGAAGTTAATGGACTTTTTTGTTTTCGTATGGTATTTTTTGAGAATCTGAGTTTATTTTACTTTAAATAAAGCTACTACTGAATTTCCAGTTGATTTAGCCAGAACACAGGGAACACACTGCAGGGTTTGAGTTGTGTTTGCTGAACTATCCATGGCCTTGAACAGATAATATATTTTTCAGTAACATATTTCTCTTTGCCCACTGCTGGTCTTTTCTTTTCCTCTGTGCTCTCTCCAGATTGACTTTCACTCTACTTATTGCCTGCCTCATTTCTCACCCTGTTTTTCCAGTTGCATTTTTCTCCTGCTTTTCTCAGTATCTTTCTCCCAGGTTATAAGCAAAACAGAGCTCCACTTTGGGCTGAACTTTTAAACCCACATCTTGAAATTAAATAAAACAAGCCCCTTCTGTCTCTGTGTAGCAGTAACTTCACGACTTGAGTCACTTAGCACTTTTAGCAGCTGCAGAATGGAAAAGATCCATTGGAAGAGAGATGGCTTTTATTGCTGGGTAGGTGCCACAACAACCAGAAATAACATGGCAATAGCAGAATCATTAAACACCATGTGGGTGCTGAGATGTCCAAAGCACCGTGAGGATTTTAGAGAATGTTCTTGGCTGGTTGCAGAAAGGAGCTCGTTATTCTGGTTTGAACAGCATGAGGGGAAAGCAGAGATGCAGGGCAATGTGCTTGGTGGCCCAGGCAGAGCCACAGCACCAGCCAGAGTCTGCCAGGAGTTTGCCAAGCAATGCCTGTGCAGCTGCAGGCACGAGGAGCTGGCATCTGGTGTGTCCTTGCCTTTTGTGAGCCTGTGGGTGGACAGAGTAAAGCCAAGCTGACTCATTTGCAGGCATTTCTGTGGCTGAAGGTACGTGGTCCCTAAAACCTGGTGACAGTGGCTGTTGTTGTTGTGCTTGCAGGACGAATGCCTTAGTCCCAGCTCTCCAGCCCAGCCCGCCCTGCACGTCCCTCCGGCCCTGACACTGAACTCACAGCAACCCGGACCCAGAAGACTGCCAAAAAAACTCCTGCTATTCTTCTTCATCCTCACTAACAATTTGGTAATGAAGTATTGATTTCCACTCCCCTGCTTATGGACAATATTAGATTTTCATTGATAAACTGCACTGGGGCTGTCTGGTCTCCACTGTCCCTTTTTCCTGTCACTAAAACAAAGTGCCACTGAAGTAAGATAATGACTGAGAACATTGATGTACTTATTTCATCAATTTGTAACACTTGACAGGAAAAAAAAATTCTTCATAGTTTAATGTCCAAATGTGCTACACAAGATGCAGTCACTTTGGAAGCTTTACTTTTCATGGTAATGTCCATTTCCTATTTATAACCCCTTTGGGATAGTTTGTCTAAAGGAAATGTTTCTATTCTGTGCAGCTATTACTGTTGCACCTGGGTTGCCCAATCCAGTCATTGCACTAGGGATCAATACATCACAGTAAGTACAAGAATTATTAAGTTAAAACAGATTCTGAGCCAAAAACCCTCTGAACAATGTTAATCTTCTGTGCAAGTTGTTCAAATAGTTATGCTTAACCATGTTGCTGCCAAAGATTTGTTTGAAATGGATTATTTTCAGTTTGTTTTATTCCTCAGATATATATATATATTTAAATCTCCATTATGGTTTATGACGAGACATATGGGATGGAGGGATTTTTAAACAAAAGTACTATTGTTAGATTATTGAACATTATATAAATAGAGCTATATCTATATATAAATATCACTATATAAATATCTATATATAGATATAAAAGGAGAAAAGTAGAATTCCTTTCTCAGTTAGGTGAGCGTAAATCTGAAACCCTCTGTTGTGGTCACTGGAGTTATTTTGGATTTATGCCACCAGAAATGGGATCAGAATCTGGTGTCCGTGTTCTGTGCCGTGCCTTCAAGTCCACCAAGAGCTGGGGAGAAGGGGGCTACAAAGATGGCAATTCCCAATTTGTGCTTGGAACTTTTTTCATTAAAACTTCGAGGTCCCGATTTTAATTTGTGGAATATTCACGTTAATAATGAGATCTAATTAAGACATCCATTAAAAGCCCGTTAAAGTTAATTTAACGTAAAAATTCCAATAGAACTGTATTAGATTTTCTCCATTAAATTAACGTTATGGATTTTTAACGGATGTCTTAATTATACATTATTATTAACGGGAATACTGTATTACACAGATTAAAATCGGGTCCCGAGTCAACTCCCAGACTCTTCCAGGATATGCCAATGTCACAAGTCTCCTGTTTCCTAGTGCACTGCTTGGAAAACCAGGCACAGCCCTGGTTACTCTCGCTCAGCAAAAGCAACCTCCAGTAGGCAAATCTATCTGTGCATTTAACGATGAACTTCCCCTGTTCTCCAAGGAAAAATAAGTCTGGATCAAGTCTGGATTATTCCATGGCAAATGAAATATTCAAAGTATGCGAGGCACAAGTGGAGAAGAGGCTCTTGCTCAAGCGAGAGAAGGCTTTGGGGTGTGTTTCACTGCTGTTTTGTTTTCCATGTTCAGGGGTATAATTGGAGTGCAGCATTCACAAAATCAGGCTAAACATGCTCACTGCATTCCCTGTGGCTTGTGCAGAAGAGCCTGTTTTGGCACTGCTTGGGAAATTTTGACATGATCCCTAAACTCAACATGGAGGAGAAAAAAAAGGCCCTTCTTATTTACCTCCTAGGGAAAGTGTTGCCCTTATGCCACATATAATAGCAAATTGCTTTTTTTATGGCATGCATAACCTAGATGGGAAAAAATATGGCGCTTGAGGGAAGGAGGGAAAAAGTAAATGAAGTTCCAGGAATGTCATTCTGAAGTAATGAGGCATGGACAGAAAATATACCCCTCACATCATCGGATTGAGATGGCAGTCGAAATAGCTTCATTGAAGTGTCAGCACTCATCCATCAATCAATCATCCACAAGGAAAAATAGCGACAGTACAACGGGGCGGCTTTTATGGGATTTACTCATGGGCATAGGGAATAGCAGCTCAAATGTAGTTCTGACATGAAAAGCAAGGTGCTGATATTATTTTTTATGATGGGAGGATCATAAAGTGAATTGAGAACAGTGAGGTCTGTCTTTGCTTAACCTATTCAACCGGAAATGAACGGAGCTCAACTGGAAACGAGCAGAGCCTTCGGATGGGTTAAGATTGAAGCCTGCGCCGTGCTGAGCACCGGCCATTGACAACCAGATTCTATTAAAGCAAAATCAATGCATTAGCATCGAGCTCCTCAGAAGCTGTTAAATTGCACAGCCCAGGTCACAGTTATGAGGTGAGGCTGCCCAAGGTGGGGCCTGTGGTGGGGACCCAAAGGCCATGAGCACCGTGGTAAATCATTGCTTGGGAGGAACTGTGTGTGTGTCTCCAGCTCTGCTCCTTCCTCTGAGCTTTTGGGTGCACGGAGCAAGTATTTGGCTTGTTGCAGCACCCAGTGGGTGAAGTTCCTGTTGCAGTTCTGCTCTCTGCCCTGGGAGAACCCTCCGTGCAGTTGGGTTTGTCTCCTGTGGCCATGGCCGAGCTGCACAGATGCCAATGTGGGCACTGCCAGGAGCCTCCTGCCACACAAGGGAGGCCCTGAGAGCCCACAGCAACCAGGGCTGGGGCTCTTTGTGTCATCAGCTGCTCCATTTGGGCAGAGAAGAGGCTCTGCTGGTGCCCCATAGCCAGGAAGCAGCCAAAACCCCCAGCCCCACCTTGCCAGCCCCTGGGACCCGCCTGCTGCCAACCTCTGGGCTGGTGTGGCAGGGCCATGGCCCTGGGGAGCTCTGGCCATCCCAGCAGCAGGTTCAGCTCAGGGGGCTTTGCTGGGGCACAGCTGAGTGTGGGAACAGCTCCTTCACTGAAAAACGTGCCCACAAACCTGTATTACCCAGGGCCACCCCTCGCTCATCTTGCCGGCATCGCCGTCCTCTGGGAACATTTTAGGGACACATTTGAATTGAGTGATTTTTATTTTTTTTTTTTTTTTACAATATGATATAAAAAAAGAAAATGTACATCTCTCTCTTTCTCTGTACGGAACTGGATGAGTTGATAGTTTATCTGTCATATAAATCAGGTAACACAGGAAATCATTGCATCTTTTCTCTGTCGTAGCTACTCAATATCTATCGTTCTGACTTTTATTCTTATTGGAGATCATCAAAACATTAATTAAAAGCCTGGTGATCAAACAGCCGAATATTTATGATTCACGTCCTTGCTTATTAACAAGTGGCATATTGATACACCACACATCCAAGCTGTTTGTGCTCCTGCACTGCAATAAAGCAGTGAGAATTGTTCCCCTGCTTTGAAAGATTTATTCAGAAACCACAGCTCCCTTCCCACCACCACCCATGTCAAAATAAGCCATATCCCCTCTAAAACAATGTTCTCTTTTAAAAGAGGGAGATGTAATGAGCATCCCTTTGGAGCCTAATGTGTAAGAATTTCAGTGGATCGGTCTCAGGTGTTTTTTCCAGGCTCTTATTATTTACGCTGAGAGGGAGAAGGACACTTCACTTTAAAAATGGCTGTCATTAGTACAATAATAATTGTTGGGTTAAAAAAAAAATCTCTGAGAATCTGCTAACAAACCTGCCCAGTAATTACTTGTCAATGCAAGTTATCAGGGGGTTTATTACCTACTTGTAAAAGTATTTACAAGACTGACCTCCCCAGCTTTTTTAGAGATCAGGGCGGATATAAAAAGTCATTTTAAAAATCAATAATTATATATTAGCACGATAGGGGTTGAAGCCCTCCAAGCCAGTTTTACAGGCTGGTGAGTCAACTTTTACTTATTAACATGGCAAGGATTGCTTCCCTAATTTTTGGCCATTTTTTAATTTCCTTAATGATGTTTTGATAAAATGCCATATTTATGGATTAATTTATACTTCCTGAAACAGAAGGGGGATATTCCCACTGGGAAACATCCATGGAAAAGGAGCAGGGGATGCAGAAGGAGGGGAGCTGTGGCCTGGGACTTCTCCGAGGGGACACTGGCTCCGTGCTGGACCCCACTGGGCTGATCCCACCACGTTGCAGCCCAGCAGCCCAGGGCAGAGCGTGGTTTGGCTGAGCTGTGGGTGTTATTTTGGGCTCAAAGCTGTTAAAACACGAGGCAGTGAGACTGAAGAAGTGACTCTGCTGAGCCCCCCAGGCTGTGCTGAGGCCACGTCCCCTCTCCCTGTGCCTCCCAGGCTGGAGCAGGCAGAGGTGGATCTCCATCACACAGGGCTTTTGTCTGCACCAACAGATATACGATGCAATTTATATTTAAAATTCTCTCTATAAAGACGGTATTGATCACAGATTCCAGATCAATACGTTGCAATTACAGCAGGCTTTAAAGGCCATCTGCCCCCAAGCAAGAGCACCGATCCAGCTGCCTCCATGGGCTGGGAACAAGTGCTACTGGTTTGTGCCCATGCTCTCAGAGCACAGCCTGACATATCACTCTGGCTCCTCGGAAGTTGTGTGAGGAGCTGCAGAGCTGGAATTCCTGGGTACTGAGCTCCCAGGAGGAGCCCTCAGACCTGCTTCTCACTGGGTCTCACAGCAGGGTCAGTGACACTGCATTTGCTGACCTGACCTTCCTGCTCCCCCTCACAATTTATCCCAACTTCCCTGGTTGCCAAAATTGTGTCCTCAGCTGGGAATGGTCAGCAAGATGGTCTTGAATCTCACTAAAACTGAGAACTTTTCTATAGTGGTGCTGAAGGGTTCGAGTTGGACATTGGTGGGGGCAAACTGAGCCTTTTTTATATCATGGAATCATTTAGGTTTGAAAAGACCTCCAAGATCCTGGAGTCCCACCTCTGATCATTGTGTTTTGTGACAGACTGGACCACAGCAAGTGAAATAGTCTTTAACTTGCAAGTAATGAATAGATTACATGCATTAAAAGCAGATTTCAATTCACATTTCATCAAACTGAGGTCCTAACCTGTCTGCACCCCAATCAAGATCTGTCTGCTGATGGACCTGGGTGAGCCACTAGGTTGTTATTCCAGAAAGAAACACTCCCTGGATTTTCTTCTTTGCTTCATTATTTCCTGCAGGTTTTGACTTCACACAAGCACACAGAATTTACAGTTTTTATTCCCCAATTTTCTTTTGAAGGAAAGTGAAAGAGTAAAAAAATAAAAACAATGGGTTTGCAGTGGTAGTTGAAGCTGACTCACCTTTGCATCCCACACGTCCCACCAGCACCTCCCTGATCTTCCCTGCAACCACCTCCCTCCGATTTGGTTTCAGTCCAAAGTCTGAAAACCAGAAGCCAGATTCTGGGTGCATTTATTCCAGTGTATGTCCAGAGCCACTCCTTCAAATTCAGTGGATTCACCCTCTGTCTGCACAGCCCCAAACACTGTCCTTGCAGTCCTGACCTCGCATTCCCAACGAGTTTAGGGGGTTTTGAAAACAACTGCAGCAAACAGTCTCTGTCTCTGGGCAAATAAAACCTTCTGCACTCAGAGGGTTCATAGTTATGGCAAGGAGGTGATTACAAAACTCTGATATTGGTGTGACTATGCTGGTAAAAGTCCTGATATCAAACCAGTTGTATCACTATAAAGCACTTTATACTGGTACAGCTCCTTTTGTTTTGCTGGACCACTTTTATCCCAGTGCAAGCACTTTTATCCCAGTATCCTCCAGTCTAGTGGTGGTTTGTTTTTTTTTTACTATGCTGGCAAAGATGTGAAGAGCAGATGAAGTTTAGGATGACACTGTTGTTTCTTGTACCAAAGTGTCTGCACAGTATTTTCTTGGAGAGTATTTTTCAGAGTGAACTTGCTGTACCACTGGACTTAACTGCAGAGTAATAAACTTCCAGTTCATCATCCCTCTCAGCTCATGAAATGTCTTCAGGCCTTTGTAAAAAGCCCTGTTTGAGACACCAGATTAAATACTAATCCTGGCAGATCGTACATCCCCACTTCAGTTCACACCAGCTCGCTGAGCAAACTTCCCTTTTTTTTCCTTTTTTGATCTAAGTAAAGGCAACAAATTCTTTCATTAGACTTCTCAGATGAGATAGCAGGGGAAAAAAAAAGATCAGTATTTCAAGTAGAAAATGAAAATAACACCTTGGGAAAATGCAGCTCTGTTAAAGGCAAGGAATGCTATCCCATCCCCAGGGACTCACAGCATGGAAACATCCACACACTGCCCCAAATGTGGGAGATTCCTGTGGGCAGTGGTTCCCCTTAGGAACTGGTCTGGGTAAGGTTTCACAAACACATGGCTGGGTGTAGATCTGCAGGTGGATCCAGACATTGCCCCTGGCCACACACGAGTGTGCAGACACTCCTGGCTGTGCCTGTGCGTGGCACCCACCCCTGGCTGGGGCACAGCTGGGCACAGCTGGCAGCAGGAACATGCAGGATGTGCAGCACAGGGTTTGGGCTTCACGACGCAGCAAACGCTGGCATGTGCAATACAGGTGGCAAAAGCTGACGAGCTCAACAGTGCTTTTTTGGCTCAGGGTACTTCTCTGTCCTGTCTCTGGTACAAAACCCCCTTTTGTCTCGTGCTCAGGCACCACTTCTTAATCCTCTGTTGGTTTTTTTTTTATTCTGTATGTTTGTTTTGGGTTGTATTATCTGGAATCTGTCAGCAGAAATCACGAGACATCCACCCCCATTGAAATAAGGGAGCAGAGTTGGCCATAACAGTAAATGGGATGGTTTGCTCTGCCCCGGCACACGTTTGTTATTGGCAGCATCTTCAGGTCCCATCTGTGACCCGTGGTGTAAGGTCTGGAATTTTGTTTCAAAAATGGTCATAAAAATAATCAAAAGCTCATTCCTCTTTCAAATAATAATAATAATAAATGTATATACTCCAAATGGCAAAAAGGAAAATTAACCACGTTTTTTATATTGACAAACAAAGGGGACTCCCTTGGAGAGGACTCACAGTGACTTTCTCTGTCGAATGTCTCAGTGCTCTGCACTGATTTTGTAACCAGTGCATGCTGTATAGAACATATTGCCTGTAACTTAGGGTGGAGGGGGGGCCGAGCTGCTCTTCCTTGGGCACTGCAGCTTTGGTGGGATGAAAAGTTGCGCCTTTGATGCATTTTTATACTGTACATATTTGTATATATTAACTCTATTGCCATGTTACGAACACAGATTTTGTTATATTTGCTTGTTTCGGTTTCCTACAAAAGAAAGGAAAAAAAATCGGTCCATAATGGGGGATATTATTTTTTTTTCCCAATAGAAAATATGCTTGTAATTTTTATTTGTTTGTTTTCTTGGTCATCATCTTTTAATGGCTCATAAAGGAATTAGAGACGAGTTTTTGGAGGAACTCTGAAAAGCAAGTCTGTGTTTGCATGAGACCTGCCCAGTTGCTGGCTAGAAAGGGGGGCGGGGGGAAGAGGGGAAATCTAAGTCAAGTTTTGCTTTTAAAGCATGCTTAGTCCCATGGGAAACTCATACATGTACAATTATTCTCTTTGTATTTTATCTAATAGTGCCTGAATTATTTTTTTAATGTCTTCTTGGAGGAACAATTCATAATTGTCAAAATTTGAAACATTAGCTTAATTTTGTTTTCATGACCCCTCATTTCTTCTCCTTATTTATTTTGTTGCTGTTTATAATGGGCCCCAAGGCCATTTCTGACATTGCAGTGTTCTTCTTCCACATTAAGGATGTTTTTAAAATTACTAAGATTATTGAGCCAACAGGCTGTTTTAATCAAAACCATGTTTCACTTGGTTTGGATGATTATGAATGGTCCTTGGAAAGGAAGGAGCCCTTTCTGCTGGGAGGACCATACCATCTAGTGGCCCCAGAGCTTCATCACAGACACATCTTCCCAATATTTACTGTCTCTCCAAAAGCCTGCCTGGCAATTTTGCTTCCAATTATTTGCTTATTATAACTAACTTAAACTAAACAAATTGATAATGTTAATGGCTTTTCCCCCCCTCCCTTTGGTTGATTGCTAAATAAATTCATATAATTTATACTAGAGGAGATTATTGCTTTTATTGTTTTGGGTTCCCCCAAACCAATTATTAACAATCAGGACTATGTATCTCATTAAATTTAAATCAGGTCAAACCTATTTATCTAAGGCCTTTTCTGATTTACAGGAAGATGACTGTATTCCAGAGCATTTAAGATGTATTTCTATGTATGATTTTGCAGCATTGAAATCTATTAATGGTGATTTTTTTGTTCTGTATTTTCACCATGGCAAATACATTGTAAAAAAAAAATCCCTCAACTTTCCCACAGAAAAACATTACTTTTTATGCCCAGGGATTTTTTTTTTAATAAAATCACTGCAGTTTTAGAACTGTAATTAAAGCCCTGAATAATAGATCACACATCTTTATCTGTTGTGTTTAAAAGGAAAAAAAAAAAATAGCCCAAACTGTTCACATAATCCTGAATGCCTCATTTCCATAAAAAAGGTTTCTATACATATATTATTTACATTTTTAAACATGGTAATTCTTTCCTTTGTGGCATAAAATGTCTCTTTTCCACTGCAGCTACTGGAAAGCGACTGCTCACATCTGAAATGTTATCGTAATTTGCATCAGGAAACCCAACTGCAGACATTAAGGACTTGGGTGTGTTCAATTATGATTTTGCTGGAGGCTGTCCCTCATTTTAATGCTGCACTCATTGAACTACCTTTCTGAAATCTAGCTGATACGGCTCACCATAGACATGCTTCACAACATCATTAGCTTTGCAAATGGCTTCATTTCAGTCAATGCAGGCTTCAGTTTTGGCCAATTGTAAAATGGAAATTTGAAAAGGGAAAAAAAAAGAAAAAAAAAAGAAAAAAACAGATGCACTTAAAACATGAAAAGAATTATTTATATGATAAAAATATATTTAGATTTTCAAAGCACAAGACTGAACAGAAGTGCTCTTTTTATGCTTTCTGAAGATGTTACTGTTAAAAGTCTTTCTACATCAGGCTTAATAAATCTGTAATGACATTTGATGGATTGATTTTTGTGTGGGTTTTTCTTTTCTTTCTTTTTTTTCTTTTTTTTTTTTTTCCTTTCTTTCTCTGCAGAGAAAGAAAAAGACTGACCTGAGGAGGCTGTGGGAATTAGAAAAAAAACCCACAGGAGTGTGCCTCTTTCAGTAAAACTCACGAACAATTTCTAGCAGCCTCCTTTCCCTTAAATAATAATCACTTAAAGAAAAGGAGGGGGAAATCCCCACCCTGCCCTGGTGGGGCAGAGCTTCTCCTTCCCCTGCTGTGCTGCTCTGGCCACTCCGTGCCCCGCTATTTGTGGTGGGATCTGCAGGAGGTTCGAGCTGCTCTCACACCAATTTGGGGCTCGCTGGCCATAAACCAGGAGAGGCTGAGACACCAAACCTCTCTCTGGGGGCTCCACCCTGATGGATCACCCTGGTTCCCATTCCCTGTGCCCTGGTTCCCATTCCCTGTGCGTGGACATTCCCTGATCCCTTGTTTCACATTCCCTGTCCCTGGTTCCCATTCCCTGTGCCCTGGTTCCCATTCCCTGATCCCTTGTTTCACATTCCCTGTGCCCTGGTTCCCATTCCCTGATCCCTTGTTTCACATTTCCTGTGCCCTGGTTCCCATTCCCTGTCCCTGGACATTCCCTGTGCCCTGGTTCCCATTCCCTGATCCCTTGTTTCACATTCCCTGTGCCCTGGTTCCCATTCCCTGTCCCTTGGTTCCCATTCCCTGTCCCTGGACATTCCCTGATCCCTTGTTTCACATTCCTGTTCCCTGGATCCCCCTTGTTCCCTGGCTCCCTCTCCCTCTCCCAGGCATTCCCTGTCCCCCTCCACCTGAGATGTGTCCCCACCGCCCACCCCGTGGGTTATTTGGTGCCCGGGAGTCAGAGCTCTCCTGGGCAGAGATTCCTGAGCTTGTCCTGCTGAAATGGTGGGGGTACAGGATCACCTGAGCCAGGTCTAGTTCTGCTGCTCCTCCTTGCTGTGGCCAAGCCCAGGATGAGCAGCAGAGCCCACCCCGAGGGCTCCCTGGAGGTCACTGCAGGACTGGCCAGGTGTCCCCACCCTGTGGAAGGGAGAGCAGAGGGGAGGAAAGAGCTGCCTGTGTGTCCCCCCACTGCTGTCACCCTCCTCTGATTTCCTCCAAACCTCCTGCCTTCCCCAAGCTGCCCCCTGGGTTTTTCCATCACCCATCCCTTCCCCAGCTGTCCATCCCCTGTAGAGCCAAATCCAGGAGAGTCTCTGCCCACTCCAGCCCTTGGTGTGACCATCCCACACCCCGGGTGTCCCCCAGGGCCACCCATCCCTCCCATACCCGGGTCCTCACCAAACCCACTCACAGACAGTGCTGTGGATCCTGCAACACCGACCTCTCCTCTTTTTTTTTAAGTGATTTTTTTATTTTTTTTAAGGAATATATTGCACACATTTCAAGAAACCCCTCTAGGGTAAAATAAAAAATATATATAGATGGCTAAAATAACAAATGAATCATAAAACTTAGAGATGGAAAAGGACTATTAGATCATCCAATTCATCTTGCTGTCTGCCAATACAGGTTTGCTCCCCGCAGACCCTCCCCTGGGCTTTGTCTCGCCTCTCTGACTGAACTCCAGCACGCAGGGTCCTCTGCCACTTCCCTGGCAAAGATCATTAATGCTCCAGCGTGTTTTATAGGTGTGGGGCCAAACGCTGCCCTGCAGGGACTCTCACCTGCGAGGCACTCGGCGCTGACCCCCAGGATTTCAGTGCCCCACGAGGCAGCAGGAAATGTGCCACGGGAGCAGGTTTTCACCTGGTGCCCCTGCCCACAGCACCCCACGGGGGTGGGCTGGGATGGGGCTCCACAGGGATGCCTGGCCCCTGTCCTGGAGCCCTGGGGGAGCCAGCAGGGCAGGACCACTCACCAACCCTCACCACGGCATTCCCGAGTGGATGGAGATGCCAACCCAGCTGTAGGCAGCTCTCAGCAGGCTTGAGAGCCTGCTCTAATTTATTCCAAGGGTTTGAACTTGCATCTTTCTCTATTTTGTTTTTGTTTTTTTAATTATTGGTGATACACTCCAAGAGAAGAACAAACAAACAAACAAATAAAATCAACCCTTCAGCTTCTCAGATGGATGTTTTGGCTACAGGGCAACTTTGAAAGCTGGTTCACTCGTTGTTTTTGCTTTCCTTTTTTTTTTTTGCTACTCCTTAAAACTGTCTTGATTTAATAAAAGTTAAATGTTTTCATAGGAAAATCGGGCTGGGTGGTTTGTGATTCTTTTATGTACAACACGAATATTACATTATTCAACAATTCAGGAATAAATTTAATTCTATCTACCTTTGCTGAGTGTTTTACAATTTAAATAGCTGGTCTGACAGAGAGGTCCAGGCACTAAGGAGGGATCCATTAACTCCAGGAGGGCACCAAGGTCATGGCACAAAGGGCTCCAGGTGGGACCTCTCCAGGTCTGTGGGAGGCAGGAGAGGAGAGCCTGGGAGCAGGGGCTGGGTTTGCCACACAAAGGGGGGATTATGTGACCCACCTGAGGCACCACAGAACAGGAAGAACACTGAGAGGGCATCTCATCAACCCACACAGATATCCCCAAGGGGTGCCAAGAGGATGGTGCCAGGCTCTGTTCAGTGGTGCCCAGCCACAGGATGGGAAGCAATGGCCATAAACTAAACCACAAGTTCCACCTCAATATGAACAAGCATTTCTTTCTGCGAGGGTGGCAGAGCACTGGAACAGAAGACAGTAGAGTCCCCCTCTCTGGGGACATCCCAAACCCACCTGGATGTGTTCCTGTGTCCCCTGCTCCAGGTGACCCTGCCTGGGCAGGGGGTTGGACTGGGGGCTTTCCAGAGGACCCTTCCCACCCCAATATTCTGGGATTCTGTCACCTGCAGTTTGCTTTGAAACGTCAAAGCACACAAGTGCCACTGGACTGGTCCCCTGTTCACTGCCCTGATCCCCTCCATGGACATGTCCCCGTGGGGCTGGCACTGGTGCCAGGCATGGCTGAGCTTTGCCAGGAGCTGCTGCCCTGCCCTCCCCAGCCAGGCTGGGACACACTGGAGCACCACGCCTGGCACAGCAGCTGCAGGGTGGTTCATTGGGAAGATTTATGGGCGGCAAGACAAATGTTTGGAGGAACAAAAGGCAACCCTACACACCCTCAGCATCTGTTCCTAGCTCCCAGAAGCCTCAGCCCCAGCTCTGAGGCAGCTCTGGAGCAAACCAAGCTGTTCACTGGGCTCCAGACCCCAGGCTGCCCTCAGGGAAAGAGCAGGAACAAACATCACGGGAAAAACAATCCAAAACGCAGCACAAAACCTCAGGTTGTATCAAGCTGCTCCCCACTGCTGGGGAGATCCTTGTTCAGGAGAAGGAGTCGAGTCCTGAGGATGAGGATGGGGATCCTCCTGGGGCTCAGCACACACACACACCCCAAGTGGCACCCCAGGCACTGGCTGGGACCTCCTTGTCCTCCACCCACCCCATGCCAGGGGAGCAGGAGGGTCACAGGGCAGGTGTCTGTCACAGCAGGACAAACAGCCCCATGGGAACAGCCCAGATTTCGGCTGTGAGCACACAGGGCTGAGCAGAGCCCTCCTCACACCGTGTCTGCCCACGTGCCCTGGCACCACAAAGGAGTAAGGCAAAGGGCTGTGCACCCATGGGATCCCCTCAATATGAGGATACAGAGCTCTCAGTGTGTCCCCATGGTCCTAGTACCTTAACACCAGCCACATGCTCCAAAGCAGCTCCTAACCAAGCTGGAGAAACACACTGCAAATCCTGCCTTTATGTTTTCTCAGCACATCAGGCCACACCAGAAGGTCCAGACTGCTCAATTTTGTAAAATTTAGTACTTTGGCAGAGTTTTCTGCAGCCCACATGGTAATCCAGGCTAAACCCTTTGATACCTCCTCTGGCTGTCCTACAAAATACACCTGAGCCCTAAAATATTAAGTGTGTTGCTTGTCTGAAAGCCACAGTGAGGGAGGAAGAGAATTCCTGAAGAGATCAGATGAACCTCAACACTAACAAGAGCTTTTGGGAAACAAAGACTGTCTGCACACTGGAAATAGTTATTGCAGTGGTACTGACACTTGAAAGGCATTTACAGCATTTTTAACACAGGAAAGACATAGTTTTGCTGGAGAACTGGTGCTTTTATGGCTGGGATGTGTTTAGGGACTCTGTAGATGTGGTGATGAACCAGCCTTGGGCCCCCTGGGGGCTCCTGCAGTGACCACAGAGCAGGGCTGCAAAGGTTGGACATGCAGGTGCTACTGCACACAGGGAACACTAAATCACATAAAAGACAGATTCCTCAGAGAAACATACCTTAAATATGTTTCTTGTTTTTAGAAATGGATGCCAGCTTTACATTAACACTCTAATTTATAAAGATACAAGTACAGCTATGGTTCCTCAGGTACCAGCCCTGGCTCTCCACCAAAAAGTCTTTTTGTTTTTCTGTCAAACTATCAGTGATTTTTATTTTTAAAGCATTCACAACCAAATTCACTGGGTCTGGCTTCCTGAGTGTTTAGCTCAGTGGTGTGGTGCAACTCAGGTGGGATTAAGGCGTCCTGAGCTTGATAAATCCAGTGCCAAAAATCACTAACAAGTCTAAAAAACCCAAAATCTGGAACCAAAACAAAATCCAAAGCATTTCTTGAACCAGGATGTTCAATATTTCCTTGTAATTGACAAGAACAGCGTTAGGAGTGTTTAAGAATTTTGTTTGCTTGTTTTTTCTGAACTGACTAATAAAATATTGATAGCTCTGGATAAACTCATCCCAGAAAATATTCAGGTTAAATTAACAAAGTGAGGAGCCCCTGAGCTCAGGCAAACAGCAACAGTGCTGGTTAAAGAAGGGGGAAATCACATTTTTTGTATGAAAAGTCCATCTGTAAGCAATTGTGCTAATGCTTTAAAGATGACCAGCGCAGGCTTTTGGAGTCAAACAGGAAAACAACCAAAATTCTTATCAGGAAAGAAATTTTTCAACCTGAAAACAGATTCTGTCAAAATGTCAAAGGCCCGGATTTAGGTCCTGCTAAAAGAGACTTTAACAAGACACAATTTGGACAGAAATGCTGAGTTCAATTACCTTTTAACCACGAGTAACAGCTGGAAGGAGACTAGAAATACAACCCCAAACACAACACTGAAGGTGAACCAAAGGGAAAGGGAAGTTAAGAAGTGCCAGGTCTCATCCTCACCCCACTTTGTGAGCACAGGACACCAACCCTGAGAAGGGCAGGGGCAGCTGTTTCATTTCAGGGTTACTTACCCAAAAACTGAGCCTGGCAAATACATGCCTGGCCAGTGCAGAGAGCCAAAGTGCAGAGCCACTGCTCCTCCTCCAGCTGAGAGCACGGACCTGTCCCACGGGTAGGAAATGCCTGGGCTGCTGCTGGGAAGGTTTGGCAGGTTTTGGTGAGAGGAATTTGGGAAAAAACACAGAAGGCAAAAAATTCAAGTTTGGTGCAAATGTATTTTGGCATTAATTATCATCTCACTCAGTTCTGATCTTCTCTGTTCCCAAAGTGTTTATGCTCAACTTTGACATTAAAATTTCATTTGGTTTGCTCAGAACTACTTTATTTAGCAATGTTTAATTAGACTTCTGAGAACATACACACATATATATTAAAAATTCAGAACTATGCTAAAATGAAATAACATTTCATGACAAAATGTGATTTTTTTTTTTTTTTTTGCTTTAAGTGAAAGCTCTTTCCTGATTTTCCAGAATTATCAGAAAACCAAGAACGCTGTGGTTTCCTCAGCTCATGTGGGTAACACAGACTCTGCCTGTTCTTTCTTTTCCACTTGTTCCTCTAAACTGCACCAAAGACTGAGGAATGAAATCCCAGGAAGGTTCTTTGCAAGTAATTATTCAACAAGACAAAAAAACCCCAGTAATTAGGTCATGACTTTCGGAAAGGATTAATGAAAACATTTTATATGTGCAAAATAAGTTTCAAATGCCAAAGCGTCCCATAATTATTTATTAGACTGAATTTGCTCATGCAAATAGTTTTGTCCCCAAGATCCACACGGAGGGACATCCACAGTGACGGTCCAAGATCCACACGGAGGGACATCCACAGTGATGGTCCCACGTCATGAAACACATCATTTAATTAACAGTAAAAACTCAAGCAGTCAAAAGTCATGTTTGCCAGCAGCTAAATGTGCTCGGCAGCCACACATTGCAGGGAATATTGATCGGGGGAGCAGAGAAAATCGGGGATAAGGGTCCTGTATCTACTCATTGCTTCGGCTCATCTCCCTGTCGGGAGGTTTCCCGGTGTCCCCGTGCTTGTCGCTGCCACCTTCCCGATCAGGTCACCGCCTCTCTGTGATTATGAGGTGCTTAATTGCTGATGAATTTGGGTGCCTGGAGTAAACTTGCCGTGGGGACAGGAGCATCCCCAGCGCCGCGGGCGGGTCGGGGCGCTCTCCTTGGCGGACACCGCCACCTAATGCCGGCACCGCCCGCTCGTCGGGAGCGCCAACAGCTGGATTGATGCTGGATTGATGCTGCTGCTGCTGCCGCCCCGCCCGACCCTCCCTGTGCCGGGAGCGCCAACAGCTGGATTGATGCTGGATTGATGCTGGATTGATGCTGGATTGATGCTGCTGCTGCTGCTCCCTGCGCCCACCGCCCCAGCAGCTGGATCCTCCGGGGTCCTGCACACAACCCCTGCCCGCTCCCGGCCGCCCAGGGACAGCTGGGGAGTGCTGAGCAGCTCCTGCGAACTGCCGCATGGAGCGGGGGGAACCTCGGGGGAGCAAAGGGAGAGCAGCTCCAGGGAGGGAATGTTATTGTCATAGGGAGTATCAGCATCAAAATCCAGAGCTCGCCACTCGGAGCTTCCCCATTCTGCAGACAGCTCTGGAGCAAAGGGATTTGATTTCATGGTAAATACACAGGAGGAAAAACTGCTGTGTCTGCTCCAAACAGCTCAGGCTCAGCTCAGAACAGATAAATCCGTGGAGAAGGGATGGCCTGGGCACACAGCACACCTTCGGATCTGGTTCTTTAGGGCCACCACAGAGCCTGGGACAGGCTGGGAAGTTCACCAGAGCATGTGCTGTTCTGCACTGCCACACTCAGCCCAGCAACCTCCTCTGGGATTCTGCTCCAACAGCAACCAGAGCTCCTCATTTTTGCAATAACTCACATCTGACCCAATACTGGACTCTGTGTCTATCAATAATGAATTCCAGACTAAATAAAACTACTTATCATACAACTGACCCTTGTTACAGATAACAACACATGTCAAAATGGGCATTCTTGCAATTAGCATGATTACCCAACCTGCATAATTACACATGGGAATCATGCTGCAGCATGTTTGGAACTGCTACATCTCATTTTCCCCAGTAATCCTAAATCACATTAATATCTTCTGTAGGAACTACTACTTTAGATGTTAGAAATTAGTATTAAGATGAAATTGAATTAAATGTACTGATTTTAATGTCATGAATGCACTCATAACTATTTTTTTCCCCTGAGAACCATCTGCAATTTAGAGACTTGCTAATCCTAATTAAATGCACTTTTCTCAAGTGTGTGCAAATGAACAGAGAAATCTGCTCGGGAAAGCACTTGCAGATTTTCCACTTCCACAAAGGGGAAGAAGAAACTGTTTTGTGATTTAATATTAGATCTCCCTCATAAGTTAAAATGAGTGTTGCTTCTTTGCAAATTTGAGACATGCAGCATCTGATGGTGGATCTGAACTGGTAATTCACTGAAAGCAGAGGAGGAAGAGCCCTCAAACAAGTGTTTGTGGTGCTGGTCTGAACATCTACAGAGAATCACTCCACTTATGCCTTCCATAATTTCAGACAGTGTTCCAAGTGCTCTGATTCTCTGGGTGGAGGCAACAATCAGAAATCAAAACCTGGAGTTGCAAAGCTCACATTCCCTTCCTGGATGCCACCCAACCACGTTGCCACCCAGCACCACACAGGATGCCACCCTAAGCCCAGGTGAACACCAGCAGTGACACTCCAAGACCCCTTTGTGCAGCACAATTTCACTTTGACATCATTTTGTCCTCAAGCTCCCACAGCTGGAAGGTTTCATGCTCCCCAACAGCACTGCTTTTACTTAAGTCAAGTACTTAAACCAAGCACCTGGCCCAACCAAAGTGCAGCTGAGCCTGTGCCATACCCAGGCTGTGCCCACCCATCCAGTGCCCTTCACTGGGGCTGCTTCATACCGGCCTTCCACCTGGGCAGTTTCTTTCTCCCCTTTCCCAGCTGCCTTCCAAGCTCATAATCGTTTTGACACGTGGTCAGAGGTGTTGGTGGGGTCTGACACCTCAGCAGAGTTCCAAGAACACAAGAGACCTAGAAAATTTTTTGGAACATACTTGGTTTCAAAAGCAATTGATAGTTTAATACAAATTCTGAAGTCTTGCAAAAAAAAAAAAAAAATTGAAATATATATATGTACACACACAGAGTCCCCTCAATGTTATTACCACAAAAAAATGCATCCAATAACTCCATTTCCTTCCTTGAAGGAAAACAACTGAATGAGAAGAAACTGAAGGTTTCTTCATTATTTTAAGTTTTCCTCACAGATGGATTTTCTGGGGAGTGACTCAGTATCTTCACATAACAACCAACGGTGCCATGAATTTGGTTTTGGTTATTGGCAGCCTCTCCCTCTCCCCCACCAGAGTGAACAGGACGAAAGGTCAGGCGAATATGAAATCCCAGGCAACTCCTTTTGAGCTTTAAAAGCAAGACACAGAAACCAGTTTTGCAAAACACCAAGTCTATATTTACATCCACATGTAATAATATACTCAACTAAAGTGAAATACATCATAAATTAAATGAGTATTGTGTGCCTACTGCTTGACGACTTCAGGTTTCAACAATTAAAATAAAACAAAATGGAATGAAAATAAATACATTTAAAAAAAAAATCAACAATTTGTACCTCTATATATGCACTGTTATTTCCAAAGAAATACAAAACCAGTAGTATCCCAATAGTTAATACTGATGGGCAAAGTGTGTTCTGAAGCACAGGGTGGTGCTGCCATGGAATAGAGTCTTCAGGTCCATTTTTCCATTCCAATCCCAAAAAAAAAATCCTTGAAAAACTGTACCAGCATGAAGGGAGATTAAAAACAAACAAGCCTTAGGTCTGTTTGCTGAATCAGGTTAAAACCCAGCCCTGCAGAGGGGAACAACCCCAGACCCCCTGGCACAGGCAGACAGGGACAGCCAGGCATTCTACAAACCCATAGAGAGATCACGCAAAAAAATAGATCAACCATTTTCCAAGTGAATTCGTCTTCAAAAAATAGGCTATAAAAGTGCAAAACTAGGAAAACAAAAATCTAGATTATGTACATATGGCTCAGCTTATGAACAGGAAAACAGGTCAATAGTGTACAATTTCCTGATACACAGCACTTCATTCCGTCGCCAGCTCACAGAGACATTAAAAAGAGGTCCCATACCAAGGAACTAAGACAGACAACTGGAACATCTCAAGTTGCATAATGAAAAAACAAAGAGTTTCTAGGTTTTGCTATTTTACATTTGCTGTATGAAGGAAGAGAGCAAAATGAACAGTGCAAAATATTTTTTGTTGTTTTACTAAAATATATGGAAGTCAAAGCCAGGTCCAGAAGGAATTAACTCTTAACTACAGGCTTTGTGAGGGGAAACTAGGAAGGCAAGTCAAAATATGCAACAGTTCTGCTTTACTGGCTGGTAACTGGCCATCTTCCCTTTACAAATATTAAACTGCATGTGCATTAGAAAAAACTCTTGTTGTCTTCACAAAAAAATAAAAGGAGATATTCTCCCATTTACAGGTTATTTCTCACTCATTTTAAACACCCAGTAGATGCTAAAACTTGACATCAAGAAGCTTCCAAGCACAGTCAATAAGGCTCCACCAGAGCCACATCCCTTTTGAAGTCTGGAGATCCCATATGCGTATTGCAAGTCTTGTCTGTGACTTTACAGCTTGGACAAAGGTGCAAAGTAGTTTTTCTCTAAATGTAACTCTGTGGAGCTTAGTACAGAGCTAAACCTCAGAAACAATTAGATCACAATTGGTTCTCAAGCCAGTCCTAGGGATTTTCTGCTGCAAAGTTGGCATGTTGGGAGAGATGTTTAAGAGGCTTCTCTGAAGAACAGCAACCAATGCCAAGAGAATAATCCAACCATACTTCAGGAAATCCAAATGTCAAGTATTGCCTCATCCTTGCATTTAAAAATATGCTGGAAACAACCCCAGAGAACCAGAGCCCTCCAGCACGTCGTGGTCCTCTCACACACAAGGCAGATCAGCACAATGTCAGCACCGTTGCTTTAATGTTCACAACATTTATAAACTGGACAGTTTCAGACAGTTTATTTGGAAGTCATTTTTAAAAAAAACTAACATAGTTCAACAGGAAGGGAAAAAAAACCAGATGAGAAACTTTCACTTTTATGAAAAAGGAGCATTAAGCCAACAGGATTTCAACTTCACTATTTACAGGTTACCTGAGGTGCAATGATATATATTCTTTCAAAGAGAAACTCTTCAGCAGCGCTCAAGTATGTAAAAATAGAACTCCTACCTAATATTTGGTCAATTAACTCTAATGAAAAATACTCAAAAGTCAATGTCAAGATATACATTCTCCACACACCTTCATAACCCAATTGTTTAGACTACTTTTTATGGCTATTTGGTACAAAATGTTAAAAGAACCAATATTATAAAACTGTAGTGTTTCTATATACAGTACAATCACAGCTTAGTTCAGTAGCTTTCACCATTTTCTCTTCCTCAGGGGATGAACTGCAGGTTTAACTCCATAAAACATGCACTTGTGTCCATAGACCTGGGGGGAAAAGAGGGGAGAAATAAGTTTGTGGTATATAATTATAAAACAGTATAGCACATTTGTTCAAGGAGTATCTTTAAAACATAAAGGCACAATTTCTTCCACAGTCATGCTCAGTGTATTTAGGAATTGATACTGCCATAGAAGGTCTGGGTATTTAATTTTCCAAATAAAAGCTGGCAATTAAGTCTAGTTTGGAAGATATTCAGCCCCAAGTAGAGCTACAGGCATAAAATCGAGTTAACTTCAAACAGCAGAGCTGGACACAAATGTGCTCAGTAGGGACAATAAATGCTGTAAGATTAGAAGAATATCAAGAAATAAAGCAAAGTACTTTAAAAGCTGTCAACTAGATGTCAGATAGCCCAAGACATGTAAAAATCTTTCCCTAAAATAGTGTGTGCTGGTCCAGGAAGGATTAACCTCCATTTTCAGGAAGGCCCAACCAATACCCTCCCACAGGACTCATGAACTGTGATCAGGCACTTCCTCTCATTTCGAGTTCTCCACAACATGTTCCCCCACCCCCAAGGACTGACTTAAGTCAAAGTTAAGTCAAAAAGTCAAAGTTAGCTTTGCTGACTTTCACTGAACATTTCCCACTGGTATTGTAACTAATTACAGTATTTATCTAGTTTTAGCCCTCCCATTTCTCTTCAAAAAGGAGTATTTTATTTACTTATTACACAAACCATTACCACTGTTCACAACAACCAATGCTGCTGCACCAGCATTTGGTTGACTTTGTAAGAACAAGAGTTTGTGTCTTTTCAGCTGTTGTGGTTCAGACTTTCACAACCTCTCATCAAGCTGTGCAGCAACCTTTGATGCCAGGAGTGCATAATGCAAGATTTAAGCAACAATTAGTTCAGAAGGTTTGTTTACCATTTCTTGAAGGATTTAATTCTTCTTGTCACTGGGTCTGAAGTGTGAGTTCCCCACGAAAGGCTCATAACTCCTCTTCTGCAGGAGGCTGCTGGGTAAGTGTTGGTAGGACACTGATCTCTTCCCTAGAAAAAGTTCATTTAGAGGAGTTAGAATTATTTCCTGCAAATCTCAGGTCTGCATCAGCATCCAGAATCCCAAAATACCACAGATGCCTCAACAAATCAGCTCACCATCAGGCCTCAAGACAACACATATTCCTAGTCTGAATTAATGATTATATTAAATTCACTATCCAAATCAAATACAAGGAGAATGAAAAGCATTAATTTAACTACTTTCTGCTAAGCTTTATAAATGTGATGTCCATCTCCAATTTAACTCATTTTGGTTTTATTCTGGTTAACCCATCATAAAGCAGAGGCCTCATCTAAGGAGGTGTCAGAGCTGCAGTACATTCTATACCCTGATGGCTACACATCCAGTTCCTGTATTGGTTTGAAAACTGAATTTTTGAATGAGTATTTGAGAGGAAAACTGGGGATAATTAATTGTTGCCATCACAGATTATATGATACTTGTGACACTTTAAAGAGTGTTAATATAGCCCTTTATTAAGCAATTTTCAGTTCGGTATACAGGTAGTTTCATGTTTATCTGAGACCATTAATTCAGATTTATACATGTGAAATCAATGCCTGTTTCATATTAAATCTTACTAGCTTAACAAGCAGTCAAAAACACTTCATAAAATTAAGGAAAAAAGTCCAGAATTACTCCCACAGGATACAAAAAGCCCAACTGCCATCCATATTCCATGAAAGCTTTAAATGCAGCATTGGAAAAAAAAAAAAAAAACACAAGCAAGCTTTAATTAAATTAAAATGGCAAAGCTAAATTAATATTTCAACAGAATCTACGAAGCCATTGGAGTGTGTCACGAGCAATTGTCATTTAATTTGCAGCCTGTGCCAAATCAATCAGCCAACAGGTTATCCTTGATAACATGTTGCCATTGCAAAGGCAACTAATTTGAAAATAACACAAAGTGAGTGGTTTCAGAATGTTTCTGTCTCTCCGGGGCAACACGGGATGGCAGAGCTTACAAGCAATAAGGGAAGGCATCGTGCCTTAATCAAGTTTGCCAAGTGGAACATATTCTCATGACAACTTGATCCAGCATTTAACATGCGACGGAACGTGCTCACAGGACCCAAATAATGTTGCCACAAGGCACAAGGGCCCTTAGAAAAAGGTTTTGCCATCATGTTTTATAATATCACCAGAGTTCCATAAGAAGAGTGCAGAAAGCTGCAGGTCTGCACCTGCAGTGCTTTGCATGTGGTGCCTTACAAAACACAGCTCTGAGGAGCTGAAACTCCTGACAAACAGCTGTACTTCAGCTTTGGACCAAAAAATAAAGAGGATTTGCAGAAATGTTTATCTTCAGTCTCCATTCACATTAAAACTCAAATGCTGAGAGGTTTGCCTGGCTGCTGCCCTGTACCCTCTCAACAGTTACCAAGCTTTGGGTCGGGTTCTGACCACTTTGCCTAGAAGAAAACAAAGAAATTGACCTCGCAAACCTACATTTCAACCTTTCTTTAGTTTATTATTTAGATTTATTTTATTTTGTTTACATCTTATTCCAGGAGTGTATATTGAAGTTGCTCAGAAAACCTATAAAGGGGGACTTCGCTTCACAAGTCTTTCCAATGCAGGTACCAGCCATAAGAAGTTGCTTTCCTTGCCCTGAGACAGCACCCAGGTAACAAACAACGAAATCTTTCTTTCCATGACAACAACACTGTCAAATTAGTTGCACCCATAGTTTTGAGAGCTCTAAATAACAAGAAGCAATGGAGAGTTCTTAACTGGAGTAGTTCTCCAGGTCTGCACCAAAGAGGAGGCAGAAAAGCCACGGAGGTTTCTGAGGCAGACAAGTGGAGCTCCCAAAAGAAGAACCAGGTGGATTCCAGTGAAGTCATCGTTTAAAAATAGTGTTGCATGAACTGCTCCCTCAGCAGCCTGACCTGGCCGGACCTGCTGACACATCAGGACCACTTCCCATGCCCACACACACTAAAGGGACCCTCTATCTTGCTGTCTCAGATCACCAGGAATCAAAAGACAGCAGCACCATTTGTCCTCCTGGCCATCCCAGTGCATAACCCAGAGCCCAGTCTGCGCCCCCCAGCAGCTCCAGGCACACAGACAATGCTCCTCATTAAATTAGCCATCAACTCCATTTCCCAACCTCTTCAGTGATGTTGGCTTTTCCTTACCCACCCCCTACCCAGCCTGGAAACACAACTGGGATCTTTCCCTCATTCTTCCAGAACCCACCAGGCAACCCTGAATATTTATATATAAATCTGATACATTTTTGAAGCCCACAACCTTAAAACCAGCAAACAAAAACCAGAACAGGGTTAGCAAATATTTTTTTTTGCCCCATAACTAAATGTAGATTTGGTATTTTGCAGTTTGCTCTGACCTAAAGTAACACAACCCCTGCTTGTTATGAGCCCACTCTACTTCAGGAGAGTTAACTTCCCTGCTTCCAGAGAATGGGAGTATTCAGACTTCGGGAACTTAACAGACTTGAAGACTACACAGCACACACACACTATTCATTTTTATAACAGGATCTTCATTTCAAAATTCAAAGTCCTGTATTTGTAGCTAAGTCCATGCTGACCTCAGCTCAAAGTCATAAATACCACCTTCTACAAATAGTCAGACAACTGCTTAAATATCACCCAGCACCTTTTAATCTTGGCCTCCTGCTAAGTTTTGAAAACGCTGACCGAGAACAGAATACAAAAAGCGTGTATTTCATAAAAGTACCAACGTTTTCCCAATACATCACAAATCATTTATCTCTGCTAGGTCCAGGATTTTCCAGAGAGCATTACTACACCATAATTACAATAGCAGAAACCTGTTGTATTGATTTGACAAAGTATTCTGGTCCTACTAAAAAGCAAACCTTAAAAAGCACCATTGAAGAACAGAAATATAAGATTTAAATCATAGTTTTATGATCTGCAATGCATCCTTTTCTGCTATTGAAGAGAACAATTGTCCAAGACAGTCTTTTTTTCTTTTCTTCAAGAAGTTTTATTAATATTCCAGATGGTCCAAGACTTCTGGTATAATAAGCAGAAAGGCTCATTCGATATCCTGGATTAGTCAACATGTCTGGAGTGCTCTGATGAGCAAACAATACATGTTTGCTATTAGAGCCCCATGGCAGGGGGAAGGAGGGAACTTAAGGAACTTAAAAATCCCTCTTTAAAATTCAGCCCTTTCGTGCCTAATTCCCCAAGCCAGAAGTTTGCTGAACCTGGATTTTAAATTTAAAATCTGAGCACTGGCTGGACTTGGTGAAATGCTAAGTACAGCTTTATTTACTCTGTTTCAAGGTGGCTACACATTTATATTCCATTCACCTTCCTCTGTGACAGTGTAGGACCCTTAAGGAGGGAGGAGACACCGTACCTTCTCCTGCAGAGCTGGTCACTTGGCCATTGCTAGATCCACAAGAACCGTACAGAGATCCAGCACCGTAGGGCTCGTAGGGTTTGAGAGCAGTCAATACATTGGGAGGATCAGCATCATCTGCATTTAGAAGCCCTTGTTTGGTTGGCAAAACAGAGGATGCAGGTTTGGTGCGAGGATATTCCTGAGGTAGCAGATTTGCATATCTGTTTGCAACACGAAATCTGCTCATTTCGTATCTCCTGTAATTAGCCATGGGAGAGTCCATGTGGTCAACACCTACCAGGGTGGGTTTCATTCGTTTGGAAGAAGGTTCACCATAGTCTAGACTTACATTGCTCCCAGATTTACTACAAAGATAGTCCCTTCCTCGATGGCAAGCCCAGGCAGGTTCATTTAGGTGAGAGTCAAGAACCCCATTCATGCTGCTTATTAGACCAGACTGAGTCACTGGGGCGCCCAGAGCTTTCATTTTAGATTCAGACCTTTTTACTCTGTCCAGCCCTGGAGAGATGCTGGAACTGGAGTGCACTTCTTGCTGAGGTTGTCTGTAGTTATTTGCCTGAGCTCCAACATTACTTTGCTGTTTGTGAAACTTGAGGTTACTGGGAGCTGTGCTGCTCGACTCGGTCGCTGTGAAGAGAGGGCCCTTGTTCTGTGCAGGGTGACACTGTTTAGCTTTCCCTGTTTGCAATGGTTTCTGCAGTGGAGATGGGGAGGCCTTATTTTTGTTTGAATTAGGAGACAGAGGAAGCACATCCTTGCCCAGCAGAGCTGGGGGACACCCCGTGCGCCGGGCCTTGGCCACGGCCTTGGTTCTGTAGCCGTTCTTGTTAACGGTGTCGGGGTTGTACTTGTGCATCAGCCTCTGGTGCATCATGAGGACTTCAGGGTAAAATGTCCTGTACGTACAGAAGGGGCAGGTGCTGGGTGCTATCAGGCCTCTAGTTGCAACCACTGAACATTCCTGGGAAGTCTTGCTGGATAAGTCCAAGGGCTGCTCGTGATAGTCCACGACAGGTTTGTGTCTGTAGTTTTCAGTGCACTCTTGCACATCATTCACATTTTTTCCACCAATAAAAGCACAGATATACTGGACATCATCTTCTTCTGATGCCACAGAGACCTTTCTCTCTCTTTTATGAGGAACATTAAGCTGAGCTTCCTTAATTTCCTTCTCAGCCTTTAGTTTTTCCACATAAGCAGTGGGCACGCTCTCGGGTATTTGACTGGGATTGTTACAAACAGAACCTTTGTTTGATTCCCTGGAACTGTTTTTGATTTTTAAAAAGACTGTGCTGCCTATTGCATTGCTTAAGGACAGAACTTCCTTTTGCTGCTTGGCAGGTGGGCAGCTCTCAGCATCTTTGGCACCATCAAAAAGCCTCTTCAGGTTTTTGGTTTCTTGAGCACCATCAGCAGCCAGCGAAAGCACCGTCTCCTGACTCCGTAACGCAACTTTGCTGTCACTCTTCCCGTCTGCTGCACTGTCACCGTGCCTGTCCTTGTGATGTCTCTCTAAATGATACCTCAGTGAAGTTTTCTGTGCTGCTGCATACTCACAGAATTCACATTTGTACGGTTTTTCACCTGAAACACAGTTTTATCATTAAATAAGTCGGATGTGATTTGAAGTCTTGAACACAATAAAACACAAAGGAATAACATGGACTCTAAAACAGTAAAATAGATTTTTCTCTCCCCTTCTGCAGCCCCAGACTCATCTAAATAACTTGAACAACATCTTATTGATTTGACTAACTACAGTGACATCTTCTGGCTACAAAGGAGATGTTTCCCACTCGTTGGCTATGGATGGAGATGGGAGCTGACAACGTGTTTGGCAGAGATAAGCATGAAGTGTAACTGTGGGTCAACTCCAACAACTTGTAGCCCTTGATCATACCACAAGTGTGCTATTCAACAACACAAATGGCACAGCTCATCTATAAATAGAGCTGCTTCAGAAGAAACGGGGACATGCAGAAGTAGAAGAGTTTCCCTGGCCACAGAAAACAAGAAGCTGAGTTGTAAAACAGACTCAGCTTTTTCCCAGGTAGCAGCAGCTGGCAGACAACCAACTTCACACTTGGGAAACAGGCTTTTTTAAAAATCAAAGCCCAACCCAAACCTAAAACTTGTTGCGACACTGCTAAAAGGAGGAAAAAATCAACGTTTAAAATATATTGTGTTTTTAACAATTCTTAGTGCAATTAGCCTTATTCAAAAACATTTATACTTATATAAATAACTCATTCTAAGAAATTTTAATTGCAATAACCTTTTTTGTGCCTTGAAGAAAACCTTGTTAGTATCAATAATTTTGAAGGTAACTTCTGCTCTTCGTTTTTTAAAAAAGGGGATTCAGCAGACTTCCCTCCCCTCCCCCAAAGGTGAAGCCCCCATTACCTGTATGAGTTCTGAGATGAATGTTGAGGTAATAATTGGAGCGAAAATACTTTCCACAGTAGCTGCATTCTCTGGAGGTTCCAAGGGTTTTAACTTTTGTTCTTTCCAAACTATCTTCATTTTTCTCTTTGGGAGAAAACATAGACATGTTATGAAGAGCAAATGCAAATTTGCAGTCTTGTTTAAAACAACAACTCTTTAAACTTTTTTTAAGAAAAAACCCACAATGATGAACTGCTGACCAATCTTACAGTCTACAAGTATCTTTTGTTCTGATCTCAGAGCACATGAGTTAAAATGTTAAAGTTTAAAAGTTTCCATGTCCAGGAGCAGTGTCATCTGTGTCTGTAACAAAGGAGCCCAGAAAACAAGTAGGATGCAAACCCAGGGCTCAAAGAAGACAAAAAGTTGTATTTACTGACCTACAGGAACTTGATGGAGAATGGCCCATCTCAAAAACTCTCAGAGGTTATAAACTGCATTATTTTATTAAAGAGGGTGCTTGAATTAGTGTGAGAATCACGATTCTGAATAAAAATATGCTGTGAGCACAATAGCCAGTCACAAGGAGGGGTTTTGAAGAGAAAGATGCAATTTTTTATTAATTCAAATAAGAATATTATTTCCACACTAATCAATACTGTTTGTAAAACAGCATTCTTAGATTTGATGAGCAATCTTTCCCTAGAAGCATTAATGCTTAAGCCTGGAGAACTATAGCGTGGAAGTGGCAGGGGAGGACGCAGTATTCCAGGAACAAATCCATGGACGGCCAAGTGGTTCCAGGGCAGTGCAGCAGCAGCAGGTGCCACAGGAGGGCGGCAGGCACAGGGAAATGGGAGAGGAGAGGAGAGGAGAGCTCTCCCAGCACTGCTGAGCAACCACACTGCGCTGGCACGGTCAGGAAAAACAGAGACAACTTCAGCGAAACACCCAAGTCAAACTGGAAACCAAGTGAGGAAGGAGACCTTTGGCTTGAGTAAGACTTTGGATATTCAGCAGAGTGAGTTTAAAACAGTTCTTTGAGGTTCCTAAGCGTTGGAAAGGTTCTCTAGTGGAAATGCTACTTTGTTTGGCTCAAGTCTGGCTAAGCCAAGCTGTAGCTGTGTTAAACAAACACATCATGTCTCAATAGCTGTGACTCAGCACCTCACACCGAAATCTGTTGTACTTTAGGATAAGACACTGAGAAACAAAACAAGCACGTTAACATTAGGTAATAATTTCATTCCTTTGTTACTGGAGGCAAAATAAAGGGCTGCACATTACCAGAAATGGAAAAGTCAGCCCTGTGTGTGTGCCAGGACATTCTGTACGTCGTGTCTTTCCTTGAGATTATGCAAGTGTCTGTTCTTTAAATGCCGACTCGGAGCATGTCACACTCAGGAATGTGAGATTAGCTGCAAGACTCTCTGCTGTTCCTTTCTGTCCCCAGACATGCAATCTTTTTCAATTAAGAAATCATTCAGTATCACTTGCTTTTCCAAGACACTGTGACATGCAGAATTAATCCTGGGTAATGTACAGATGGAGCCCATCCACTCTGTCAGCAACCCTTCAAGGAGGTGGAGCTAAATATATACCTTACACACATGTCCACATTAACAGCCTGCATGTCCTTACACAACTGATTTAAACTTGCTGGTTCTGACACTTAGGCTTTCAAGTTACTTACTGTTCAAAACAAACACGGAACTTGCAGTTTGATAGAAAAAGTTTTAAGTTACTCTATTCTCAAGGTCTTAAAAACTGCTGGTATTGAGCACCCAACACTTTCTGCCCTTACAAGATGCAGGGGGGGAAAGTGGAACTGCAGTAATTTCTTCAGAAATACTCTGGGCAAAAACATGTGCTGGGCAAGGAGGGATATGCAACACTCCAAAGAATCCAGTAAAGAGGGAGAGAAGGGGTGAGCAAACAGTGGCATTTCCTACACTGATTGTTATTAAAGCTATTTCAGTGATTCCAGTAACTCATAACTGCAAGAGGGGCCAACACAACTTCAAAGACCTCAAAATGGTCCTTTCTTTCCCTGTAATTTTTCTCTTTCCCCCACCATAACATTTCCTATCTAGTTTTTTAACATTTCCTTTTAAGTTTTGACAAGATAACAAAGACACAATGCATTCTTTGGCTCTAAGGCGTTCCTAAACAATTCAAGAACAGCTACTTCAGACTCAAGTGCTCCAAACTCTACTCACCTAAATGGATTGTTTCCGGGAGCCCATCTTCAGATCCATCTTCGGAGCCTCCTTCCATTCGCTCTCCTGCTCCGTTTTCCTCCAGGTTTGCAATCATATCAGCACAGAACGTCCTGGAAGCAGTTGAAGTCTCTCCATCAGTCCTCCTGTCTCTCTTGTGCACCCTGGAGTGAAGGACTAGCTGGTGGTATGTTCTGAAGGCTTTCCCACACTCGGAGCAGTGGGTTGGTTTCTCTTTGTTCTGTGACGATTTAGGATCCATCTCCATAGAAGGCACTTCACCACCTGGATGTTTTAATTTGTCTTGGGTTAAGTTACCATTCCCTGTGTAACTGCTGTTTTTATTTACTTTTGACTTCCCTGTAGTTTCAGCCTGGCTACCTTTATTTGCATTCCAAATTTCACAGAGTTCTTCTTTATCAGAAGATGACTCATCATTGTCTGTACTTCCTTCTTGCCCCGGTTCTTTCACTTGGCCGTGGCCAACTGCAATCTTACCTTTGGTAGCCAGCTGCCATGCTTGGTATGTGGTGAAAGGATCTAGTTCAGCAATCCATTTGGCAGGTTTCTGCAATCTGTCCTTATCTGGAACTGAATTTGGTCTCAAGTTCAAGAATTGGAAAAATTCCTGGGTTTGAGATGTTTCTTCTGCATTCACTTCAGCAGTCACTTGGGGGCTTTCACCGTTGGCTACTGATTCTTTGGTGTGCACTTTGCTGTGCTCAATTAGAGTCTCTTTATTATGAAATAGGAAACCACAAACCATACAAATTTTGTAAGGTGACATTACATTTTCAGTTACATGCTCCTGCACCACCTCATTTATTGTTATAGGGCCTTCAGAACCTTGTTGGTGCTTGTTCCTAGAACCAGGCTTTCCAGTGTGCGTCCTCATGTGATTTTTGAGGAACCAGGGCTCTTTGAATCTTCGTCCACAAACGTTACACCAGTATGTGAAAGAATCTTTATGCTTTTTCATGTGTGCCTCAATGTCAAAAGCTTTATCAAACGTCTGCCCACAAACTTTACAACTAAGTTCTTCGCTGTCCTGCTCATTGTTTGGTGAAGGCAAGTTTGTTCTTACCTGACATTTGTCCAGAGGGCTGAGATACTCTGCCTCAACCCTCAGGACAGCTGGCTCACACAGAGTGGGCCTGTGCTGAGTTAAAACGTGCTTCCCAAGCTCTTCAGGATGTTTGAAGGTCTCGTCACAGAACATGCAGTCCAGGGGCATGCAGCCCTCAGCCTGCATGAGGAACTTCTCCTGCAAGCTTTTGTAAGAAATGGTGTTTGTTCCTTTTATTGTCATTGAGGCGTCGCTGTTGTCCATCTGTGCACCCACAGTACTGGCTATTCCATCAGGCCCTTCCATGTATGCCAGCAGGGGCTGGGTTGGCATGATTCCTACCTTCTGTTTCCTCTTACATGTCTCACTGGAAGGCTGCAGGTCTTTGAGGGTGCTCACTGATCACAATAAGGACACTTGTAGAGTTCTCCAACATGTGCTTACGAGTCTGCTGAGCTGAAAAACCTCTGCCAGGAAAAGGGGTTTTTTTCCACAAGTAAAAAATGATTTCTCTTTCAGCTTTATGTGCTTTCACACATCACTGCAAGTGCATCCGTGGGTTCACTCAGTGACGGAATGAGGTTTTTATGGAATTGTTTCTTCAGATTGTTCAAGTCTACAGATACAGTCAGTTGCACTTAGTTTTGTTGTACAAACATTTCAAATAGTTGCATTGGGCAAAAGACACTCAAGGCCAAGTTCAGTGCCACAAAGAAATCCAGCACCTGGAAAAGAGAGAAAAGAGTCAGTCAGACTTTTCCAAAGAGAAGGATTGTGTCCCAAATAATGAAAATACCACGGTTGAGAACTACCAAGTGCTTTTGAACACAGAAAGCATATTTTGAAGAGTCAGTTAGGGACAGCTGAAAGGCACTGTGGTCACTTTTCCACCTTCCACAGCTGAAATAGTTGATCTCAACCATCCCTCTGTTCTATTAGCTGGGTTTCTGTGTTACAATTACTATAGAACAGCAATACTTTGTCTTTTCTAAACTTGCTCCTACCCAGTTATATAAAGCTGCTGAAACCATATGTCAATACACTCCTGAATTCATAACCAGCAAATGCAGCAAGCCCAAGTAACCTTTCCTTGAACCTGTGAAACCACAGTAAAACTTCACTTGTTTGTCCTCTGAAGGCTGTTGAGCAAAGGACTTTTTTTTAAGACCAGACAGCTTGGAATCAGCTTTCACAGTCCTGGTACACAGGAAGTGTCAGCACAACTCTTTGTATTAAGGACTATTCACCAGTACCACACTCAAAGCTCTTCCTCTCAAACCACGAATTTACAATGCCTCCGACAATTTTGGGCTGTTTGGTACAATTAGAACCTCAGAGTTTAATATAAATTGATACTGTTTAAGATTCCACAGGATTAAAAAGGGTTATAATATAGTTAATCACAACTCCAAATTAGATCTTTAAATCTGCTAAAGTTATAATGCTTGCTAGCTGCAACTCATGGCCACCACTCTGGGCTGCCAAATTAGTTTTGTGGAGGTCAGGATTCCACTTGATCAAATTTTTGGACAAAAAAAAAGTCGAGCAGCTAAACAAGACTAATATAAATAAAAGAAGAATCACTCAGAGACAAGACACATTTCCATATAAACCTGGATGTTCTGCAGCCAAGGGCTCTTGTCTAACTACGCCCTTTATCCCCAGTCTTGGTTTTATCACTGCCATGATTAACACTTCCTCCTGCATCATGGCTCAAAAATCTTCTCTAACAGGCAGGTTCAGGCTGTGGGGGGACATTTCTATTGCAGCCTTTGCCTTTCTCCCTTCCCTTCTCAGTTCTGACTCTCCTTCTCTCCCTATAGGCAGCTGGAGAAACTATAACCACAGTTTGAAGCTGAAGCATTCACAAAGCTTTCCCTTTTGTAAAACAGAAATAAAAAAATGTATCAAAGGGTGCTGGTTAACATGTTTTACTGCAAGTTTCAACTTGCCTTTTTGTTCTATTTCTACTGTAGTCTTAAGAGGTATTTTTTTATCCAACAGGAAAACATGCTGCAGCAAAGCTCAGTGACTATCTGCCTGAAAATAATTTAGTTTCAAACAAAACAAAAACAACAACAAAATCCAGGCAAGATAAAAACAATGGAACAAACTGAAGAGCTGGCTGCATTTCCTCTCAGAGCCACGGGGAAGCGCTCTGCAGGAATAAGTGTAAGAACCATCCCAGGAAGAAGCCAGAGGCATTTCTGGGGCACGAAGGGAGATCCAAAGGCCACTGCCTGAAGTCCCACATAGTGAATTGCTGATTTGTCATCTATTACTTCCTTGCAAATGTCTCCAAACACAGAAAAAGCCAGCTAGAGTTTATTACGCTCCCACTTTGCAGCGCTACAACATATACACAACTGAGAAACAACAATTAAGTCACTGCAGAGAGAAAACAGATGAAAAGCAAAATCCCCACTCAGTCCCTCATCCTCCACAGCATTCTGGGATGAGGGAGAACAGAGCTCCTTCTAACAGGGACCATCACACAGAACTCTACTGGAGCCCAGCCTGGGGTAATACAAACACTGAGAGACACATCCTTCAGGATTTATTAGAATTGAAGGGACAGGCACAGATCACATCTAGGGAAGCACCCAGGTTGGTCACTGATGCGTGAAAAATCCACCTCAATCAATAAACGTTTTCTCTGGTAAGGCTTAAAAATGGGTCTGTTTCAATCTCAGCTATAAAAAACAAAACCTGTCCTCACAACCACACAAATACAGAGCACACAACTAACAAGGGTCATGAGAGGAGTTCAACAGGAGTTTGAGTCCAGTTTTGTTGGGGATCAATAGGTCTGAACAAGCCCTCTGGAGACTTCTTCCACGGTCATAGCACTTTGTACCCCTCCACCAAGCTGTGCTGGCTGCTCAGTGCTTTCCAAAGCTTTCACTGCTTTTAATAGGAGGCTCTGAACACTTCTGAAGAACCAGCCACAGCTCATCCTCTAGGCAGCACTGCAAAGCAGAGCAAGATATTCCTGTTTTTGGAATCTGAAATGCCTATTTGCAGTTCAGGCAACCATTGCTCTTGAATACACAGGAGACAGGACCTATAAAGTAGGAAAAACACTTCAGGTAGCATTTCTGCAGGAAACTGCAGATGCAACTAGACAGAATTATATTTAAACTGAGACGGAAAAAGAATAAAACTACTGAAGTCAGGAGGTGAGTTAGAAAGCTCTAGTCTTATTCTTGTATCTGGTGATTACACACTTCACTCTGATTAGATACATGTCTTTTACAAGCAGGCAGGGTTTTAGGCTCTTGTTGTTTAGACAAGCCAACACACGCTGGAACTGCAACCCAAATATCTACATCAGGATTTTATCCATTAGTAACAAACCTTTCTTCCCAGTGAAGATAATGTGCCTTGGATTTGAGGACCAAAAATGCTGATTAATCACATTCCTGCTATTCAAAACCCTGTAGGCAGCAGGAAAACTGTCCAGAGTTGCCTCAATTGTTGCTTTCTTGGGAAAGTGAACAACCTGGGGATTTGACCAACACTGTGGCTGTAGCTGGAGGTCTGTGTTTAAGCTCACCACAGAAAAACACAGTACCTGGATTTCTGCTGTCATCTTTCACTTTCAGAAGCCAAAAGAACAGACACACACCAGAATCAGAGACACTAAGCAAAGGAGCAGAGCAAAACAGGAAATCCTTCCTTCCAACAGCTGAAAAGCCATAACCTTGCTACAGATGAACTCAGGGTTGAAAATAAAGAATCACTTATCCCTCTTCACAAGAAAACTTGAGTTCTGCCTTCCCTGGCCATCTGTGAATGTCACCTTGTACTTCACACTGAGTCCAGGGCCCACAGACTCCAGGGGCTGCTCCAACACTCCCAGCAGGGCAGGAGGAACCTGCCAGGACATTTCCTGGCATGGTCTGTCCACAAGTGACAAGTTCCGCTCAGTTCCAGGATGCCACCAATTATACTTCATCATTCCAACAGCCCAGAGCCTGAGCACTCAGCAGACTTCAGTTCAAACTGAGTCATATTTGGCTGAAGGGCCTTTAGCCAAGTATTTCAACAGGTTCACAGCGATACCCATTACATTTATAAACACCACAAAACATATAAATAAAGATTCCACGGGACAGATGAGAACATCTTGTTTTCATTGCACTTGCCACACAACCTGAGAACCACACCAAAAACTTGCTGCATATAAATGGATTATTAAACCAGAGAAAATTTTAATTAAGTGCTGGTAGAGAAATTTAATTTATTTTTATTAAATTACACAACCAAAGACAACATATTACAGTCTCAAAGATTTCTTTGGGAAATGACCTATCAGAAGTAATTTTATTGCATTTCTACTTCCTGCATTTCAAAATTTCCATGAATATGTAATAAAAACTCTAGACACACCTTTCAGAGAACAGCAAAGTCTGGCTGTTGCATTTCCCATTTTAAACATTACAGAGCACTGGGAATAAAAGTTGCATTCCAAATCTCAGGAAAAACAACTATTCTTTGCTACTTCTGTGCTGGCAAAACTATTGTTAAACTGTAAAAAGCAAAGGGGAACAATTACAGAAGTTAAAGTAGTTGCTGCAACACATTCTGAAAAACAGAAGTGAGAAAACTACACGAGTTACAGCCAAATCCATGACATTTAGTTACTCTTCTGCACTGGCAGACAGAGACCCAGACACAACTACCTCAGCATTCTCAAATTCAAGGCCAGCAGCAAAATTATCACTTTTCAACAGATGACAAACTTCTTTCAGCTGCTGCAGATCAACCACCTTAATTTTCATTGTGACTATTGGACTTGAGAAACTTTCAGGTAACTCTCAATTCCACTTAGATAAAAAGAGAAAAAAACTTCAGCTTTCCTCACGTTTCATGAAGTTTCAGGACATAAAGAGTGATTTTACACGAAACTTTTGAGATGGCATTTCCAGTGTCCCGGGCGGTGTTTGCAGAACCCACTAACACCAGCCCCGTGCCATGGCATTCACAAGCTCCTACACTTCCAAAGTGAAGTCAAGTGTTATTGTGAGGTTCTAATTTATCTGCTGCTCCAAAAGGTGAGTCAGATTTCCAAAATCCACAGCGTGAAATTTCAGATTTGTCTCTGCAGGTACCAGGGCTTTACGGCAACCACAGAACTTCCTTTGTGCATTTAAGAAGAAACTGTGGATGTCACACCTCGGGCCATCAGGTGTTTTCCTCTGTGAGGCAGAAATGATTTCCGGCCCCAATTTGAGGGAAGGATAGTCCCTAAATTCAGGGAGGATGATGCAGTATTTGCTACATAGAACGTGACCTTATTTCTGAGAAAGTACAAGTGACCATCTGCCTACGCCTGAAATGACAACACTGGGAAGTTCTGAAAGTCAGCCCAGATAAAACCTAATTTTGCAGAGCAGGACAGAATCTGTAACTTACTGCTCATTACTGGCTGTTCTCTTGCTTTCTAGGGAGGGGAAGAGCTACTCCCTTCCATCTTTTAGCAGCAGATCATTTCACACAACGTCCCAGTGTGTTCTCTGCTAATGGAGGAGCACGTGAGTACAACACCTAATGCTGCTTCTCATCCTCACTGAGGCTTTTATACCAACTGTTCAAGTACAGAACTGGTTTTAAGTACTTTAACAGTTCAGTCTGATAAAGAACCAACATGAGCACTTGCAAAGGAAATGGAGATTTAGGGGGAGGAAGGGGAGGAAGAGAGTTGTTTGTTTCAGTTGCAGGAAAGATCAAAACGAAGATGTTCAGGTTGAAAAGAGAACATAAAAGATGACCCTGAATTGGAATTTCCACTCCCTAAATCTGCAAATTTAAGTCTCCCTCGTTAGTTTTCATCCTTCAGGCTTGAGGATTTCAAAGTTACCCTAAAGTTAAACTCTTAGAGGGGTTTTCATGGCTTATCCTTTTTATCCTCTCTAAGAGAGAAGCTCAGTTACAGTCCCTTCTAACAACACTGCAGAGATTCCCACCACAATGACACCAAGACAATTCAAAAAACAGAACCAAAGAGACACAAATACAGAATTCAAGAATGTTGTTATCCGGGCATTTCTCCACACACACTACAGAAAGATGTTGAGTGGAAAGCTCTTTTGTAGTCAGATAAACCAGACACACATGCGAGTCATTCTGCCCCTGAAGTCCGGCAAACAGGATTTTAATCACCAGTGGAAAATAACTAGTAGTTAATAATGAACAATATTAGGAAAACTCCCTCCCCCATCTCAGACATCTATACTAATAAAAACAAAGGATATCCTTTCTCTAAAAAACCTTTTCCTGTGAAGTCCCTTTTTCTTTAAGGCTATATGTCTAACAGTGTTTTGGCAGAGGATGGATGAGCTCAATGTGTCTCCTCAGTGAACTGAAAGCCTCTTCTATCAAAAGATGTAATTAGTCCTTTTAAAGCAGGGAACATATAAGCCTGCATCATTTTGCACATGTTTTTCCTCCACTGAGCAAGAGCAAATATAAAAGAGACTAATTCTTGGCATTAAAGGAGGAAGTGCTACAAATAAGTATTGACTTTTAAAGTTCAGAAGGACTGCTCTAACTGCCAGATTTTTCTCCCTCTGATGAGGAGAGAATTTCTCAGGAACCACAGAACCAGTGTACTTTAGACAGTATGAAGTGGCCAATACCTGTTGTAGAGAGGCTGGAAGACACAGGAGTGATCCTATTTGAAATAAGTCTGGGCCACATTTCACCACTGCTATAGGATGATGCAACTTCATTAAATCAAGAAGTTACATGCACTTAAACTGGCAGTGACCCCTTACCTTACAAAACAGTTTATTGTTCTCTCCACAGCAGGTAAAGGCTCTCGGTGGAATGAAGGATACGTTTTTATTGTCGAGTCAGTCTCACCTTACACAGACTGCCTCATGTGTTTAGTCTTGGTTTTCATTTAAAAGAAGATATTTTCAGAGACCATAAAAGGAAATTTGACTTTTTTACTTCTTGGCAGAAGGATGTAAGGTCTCTTCAGCAGCCACAACTACAAAGAAGTGCTAAATTCAGTTTACCAAATTAGACTTAATTCCTTATTACTCGAGAGCCAGGAGTTCCTTCGTAGCAATTATGGACAAGTTGCATCCCTTTGGGCAGCATAGGTGAAGTAACAGGAAAAGAGATTGTTTTACTATTCCTGTATTTGAGACAAGAGGTCACTTCCAAAGGGTTCCCTTTGTTAAGGTCATTAATCTGCCCTGTGCTCTCACCTGGTTTCAACTCTGAATCCACCTCCTACCCAACACATCCAAACCACTGCACAATGGAAGAAGCAGCAATATCTGATCCCTCTTTTCTGCAGAGCACTTGGAAGCTGCCACTTTCAAACACATCCACAACTGGATACTTGCAAAAGCCAGTCTTAATGAAAAAGATGAAAAAAGGCACATGGTCCAGGGAATAGACATTTACTGGTACTCCAGTCATCCTGGATTAGCATCTGGAGATATTAAAATATAAAAGTGATACAAATAGACACTTCCAACAGCTGCCTCTTTTCTCTCATGCAGGTGGGAGATCTTCCAGAGAGCCACAAATAAACCTTTTTAATTACCCAGCCCTACCTTATCTCACCCTAGTGGGCTGCAGGGATGTATGTGATGATGTATCAAACACCCTGGACTTCACAGTGCCAGAGAAAGGAGAGGCAGCACCCACAACAAACTGACCTCAACAGGCAGACTCAGACACCAAACTTTTTTAGCATAGGAGAAAAAAAAAAGGTGGGAAAGGAACAGGAAAGATAAACTGAAATTTGGGCTTCTCTGGACCACTTTACATCCATTTTGCTCCCAATGTACTAAACATCAGCCTTTGGTATAGATCTAATTTGCTTCCTCCTGTGCACCAAAAGAGAGAGAGGTCGGCAGAACCCCCAGGGCTTCCTCCACCAGCTCCCAACTATCACGATACAGTGTAAGCACAAGACAAGGGCCTCAGATTCCCTTCTGCAGCTCATGTCAGAGGCAAACTGTACTCTCTTTATTACACTGAGAAATGCCAGTGTACCTATTGCACATAAACAAACTCAGACTTTGATACTTTTAGTTACATAAAATCTTTAGCACATAGAAAATCACTATCCAGTCAATTATTCACTTCCACTTGGATGTTGTTCTGCTCAAATCTTGAAGTCACACTGATCTACATAGATTTTCCTGCATATTCTGACCACATTTCCTCTTGTTCTTTCTTTTGAAATCCTCAGGGCAGCCTGATAACCAATTCCATCTCCTGCAACAAACTCACAGACATTGTGCTTCCAAACAAGTATGTCACCTATACTTTTAATTTCAAATCATTTTTCCCCCAGCACATGCGTTGTTTTACTTTGAAATTGAAAGTCTGCTCTTATCAAACCACTTAACTTGCTGCCTCTCTTATTAAAAAAAAAAAAAAAGAGGAAGAATGAAGAGCTAGATTTATGATAAGCTATAAACTATGCTCTGACCAAAGTCATGTGACTATAACAGTAGAAGTTCTAATGTATTTTCCCCACTGACATACGCCCACATCTGGCATAAACAAGTTTCATCAGCAACAAAAGGCGATTATTTGGCAATTTCGCTGCAAAAAAAAAAAAAAAGGTTTATTTCTAAAAGCAAATTATTTTGAGAGAGTAGCTTTCTGTTTGGAGGTGCATACAAACCTCGAGAAGGTCAGGCTGGAAAAGTGTGTTTGGCGTTTTTTAATCCTATAATACACCACAGTGTTGAGACTCTGATGTAGCTTGGTCATATCCTTTTCCTTACTTTTGTACTCAGTTGCAAATCTTTCGTGGTATGAGTCACATCTCCCTCACAGCACACATACAGTAGTCAGCAGAATCCCCTGAGCACACTCAGGCACCAGGAAGAAAAACTTTTTTGTTCCTAAAGTCACCTTAAAAAGGGGGGGCAGTGAGGTGTCCCGGGTCATCAGGAACGCCCCAAAGTGCATGGCAAGCAAAGAGCAGTTTGAACTGAAGGCGGTTCGGAGCAGAGGGAAGAGGAGCTGCCTGCAAGGCTGAGCTGGCACATGGCAGCCCTGCTGCAACCCAAAGGCACTGTCCTGCTATATTTAAAGACAATACCTCAGCAGTTAAGTATTACAGCGTTTTAAGTGAGATAAATAAGCATAAGACACAGGCAAATATCCTCGGTTATTTAATCATCCTGAAAGCGGCGTGGAAGTGTGAGGGGGAGTTCAAAGGTCAAACTCTTCTTTCAGCTTCTTGCAAAGAAAAGAAAGCTCGGCCCATTTTACCTTGGGGAAGGGGGGGCTGCTCCTTCCATATGCCAGCATTTCATAACACAGGAAAGAGGGAGTGCATTTACATAGCCACTGTATGGAATCCTTTACCAGCACAATGAATCCCAAATCAAGGCTCAGGTTAGAAAGAGCTGGGACAACAAGAAGTCCCAAAGAACAAAGGGAAGTTAAAATGTACTTAACATTTCCCCCAGAGCTTCTTAATTGCAAGCTCTCGGATTTTTTTTGTAACTAAAAGTTTACTGTAATCACTGTTTTGAAAGTCTAAGTGAAACCCACAGTTCCCTTTTAAAATTATTTTCCCCTGATCACAGTAAAAACGTAACACTTTGTATAAAACATGGTATTAATCTATCAACATAGTTCTAAATGAGAATAGAGTTCTGAACGTTAGAAAAAAGTGCTCAAAAAAAGGAATTTTTTGAGTGTGATCTAATGAAAGGAGAAACCAGAATCAAGTAACCTTTTGTGTAAGACAAGTCTGATAAAAAGGTGCTAAAGTTTATTATCTTCCTCTTTCCAGCCCCTACCCTAAATCTTGCTCTCCCCACCCCTACACCAAAACAAAGCAAACCCAAAAAACATTATTCACTTGAAGAGGGGGGAAAAAAAAATCCTCTAATGCAAAGCCTGGAAGCCATTCTCTAAAGACTACTTAATATGAAACTTTGTTTACAAGATACAAATATAGCCTCCTTACCACACTCAAAACCAGAAAACATCCACTTATTTAAAGAAATGCTTTTTCTATTTAGACCAACAAGAACGTAGGTATTCATTTTAAATTTAAATTCGGCCCTAACAGTGTCATATGAATGCTTTAAACTCATCTATGATATGCACTGTTTGAGAATGTTTAAACAAAGGAAGTAGGAAAAGCCTTAAAATACACAGCAAAACTTAATGGCTTCAAATTTTTAAATATATACTGATTGCAGCATGGCAAAATTATTCTCTTATGCTCACAGTCAGCCTTCAGAAAGAATAAGTGCAGTCAGTGGAGTAATTTGTCCCACTGGAAATTCTGTATAAAACATCTACCTAAAATAAACAAGGTTCGCAGCAAGAATCGTCAGTTGCCATTAAGGACACACCTTAAAGTTCTTACCACACAGTAACTAAACAAGTACAAACTAGTGGTGACTGTTTGCTACTTTTGTCTTAAAAGTTAATGAGATCAATTCACTCCTCAGTATCAGCCCTGAGATCATTTTCTTCAAAATACAGGAGACAAACAAGCCCAAAACACGAACATTCAGGGTTTGAGCGGCTGATTTGTTATCAGAAAGCCTGAGGTTCTTGTAAAGGCGACTGGAAATATTCACATTTAAACCTGACACCACGTAATAGCACAAGGTAAAATGCTGAACTGCTCAGAATCTGGAGCTCTGGTACTGGAAGGCAGCTGTTGTTCCCCTGCCTTTTCTTTTGTTGTGCTTAATCTCATGTCAAGTCATTCAACCAACTCCAAAGCGATGAAGACATAATTGAACAACCTTAACTAAAAACTGATCTACTGTTCCTAAATAGCCATATATGCTGTTTAAAGATTAAAAAAATCAAAAAGGGGAAAAAGAAAAAAAAAAAGAAAAGCTAACATATGAAAAAGAATCCACAGAATTTAAATCAGCAACTCTGGTGCATGCAGAAGAGTTGCTTGGCTGGAGGCCAAGCCAATCAATAATCACTGTAATAACCGTGGTTCTAAAGTTATTTGTTTTTCATATTCATCACCCCAGAAAACTTAAAAAGGCAAAACTTGAAAACTCAGACACTGCCTTCAAGAATGAGCTGTGAAATCTATAACCCAAGTAATTTTGCACAGCCTCACAAAATTGCTCATTAAAAAAATATGTTGCAGAAAGATCAGTGATCACAAAGCCACATTCCTGCTACAGATCTTAAAATATTGACTCAGTTACAGAACTAGTAAAGGGGAAGAAAAAAAAACCCTCCTCCACCCTTTCCCTCTTCCCTCCCCCTCTGCCAAAGAATGCAGTTTATCCTACTTATTTGCAACTGTCCTTTTCTATTATCCAAGGAAACGCTGAAACCTTAGTGTGGACATCACAAATTAAAGTCTTAGTCGTATTCCCAAACCTACAGTTAATAAGAGCTCCTAAGAGCAATAAAACATGGCGTTAAAGCATTTGCAAGCCATTGTCATAGCCCTGTGCTCTGATACCTTTGCAGACACAGAACCAGCCCCCACCAAGCCTGGAAGCATTGGTCAGCAAGTCAATGCCTGCTATTCAACTTGTAGTTAGGCGTTTTATTTCTGTGTCTTCCAGATCATATCACTCCTGCATTTCACGGCCTAATAAAATGTGAGGAATGATATGCTCCCCCTCTCCCCCCTTTGCATCTGAAACTGCGTAATGTCCCTCTCTTCTTTTTCACACATTCTTACAAAAACTTCCCTTTTCACATACTTCTATAAGAAAATATTTCACTGCAGCTATACTTCAGTTCCTATTTCTATTTTCGATTTTCACTAGATTCTTCTGCTCCTGCCTCCCCCTCAAACCCACTGGTAGAAACTGATGTAGTTTTAAAGCTCTCAAGGTCATTTCAAAAAAGAAAAAAAAAATGTTGCCTTAAAAAAACCCTCTGAACACACAAACCCCCCAAACTAAACCCTTTTCACATTCAAACGCCTTTCATCAGCAGATCAATAACCCAACATAAAGATTTTTGTTCCCCACCACTTCAAAACTATTACACTTCAACTCAAATACTTACAGGGAGTCACACAGCACATTTTATGGGATGGCTCATTAGAGAACATACAGACCTTACTTTGGCTGCAGGTCTTCTGTGCGGGAAACAAACAAACAAACAAAAAACCCTTACACCCCAAAACACAAAGTCCAGGAGGTATCACGGAACAGGAATGAAATCCAATCTCTGGATATTCTAGAATTTTATTGTCCTCGCCTGGCAACCTCTTTTGTTGCTTAAGGAGTCAGTTGAGGCTTATTTATTTATTTTCTAAACTTCCTATTCCCCTTTAAAAAAAAAAAAAAGAAGAAGAAAGGGAGACACGATGCTAAAGAAATTACCAGGAAGGGTCCTGTCTTTAGAAGACAAAGGTAAATGAAACAAAAAACTGGCAAAACGGATCAATAAACTTTTCATTAACACACACACACACACCCTCCACCCCATGAGCCACTTACTACAGATCCTTCTTCCAGGAACATCTTTGACTCACAAAGAAATAAGTCTCTTCTGGCTCCGCACACCCCCGAGCCCGGCGGGAACCCCCCAGAGCCCGGGCGGGACCCCCAGGTGTGGGGCGGCTGCTCGGGGGGACGGCGGGGCAGGACCGGGACTGGGGCCGGGACCTGCGGGCCGGGCCGGGCCGGGCCGGGCGGGGCCAGCGCCGGGCACACACCTGGAGCCTCCGCCGGCGCCGACCCCACACCTGCCCGGGCGGCGAGCCCGCCGCTCCCCGCGGGGTGTGGGTGTGAGTGTGGGTCTGTGTGGGTCTGTGTGTGTGGGTCTGTGTGTGGGTCTGTGTGGGGGGAGCGGGCGCTGCGCCCCAAACCCCCTCACACGCCCCGGCCCGCAACGGCCCCCCCCGCGCTCACTCGCGCCCCTCACGGCAGGGGCCGCCCGCGGGACGGGGCCGCGCCTCGCCCGGCTGCGCCCCGGGCAGGGCGGGCAGCCCCCCGCAGGTGCCCCCGGCGCTGGCTCACCTGTGGCGGTGCCCGCATGGCCGGGGGGGCCGCAGCGGGGGCGGCCGGAGCGGCGCGGGCAATGTTTGTAAACGGCCCCGCCGCGGCTGTTGCTCGGGCAGCCCCGCGCCCCGCCCCGCCCGGCGGACCCGCCCCCCGCCGCGGCACGCCCCGACTGGGCACGCCCCCGAGGGACACGCCCCTTTTCGGCGACACGCCCCTTTTGCGGACACGCCCCTGGGTGAGCACGCCCCTTGATTGGATACGCCCCTTCGAGATGGACACGCCCCCTGGGTGATTGTCACGCCCCCTGTGTGATGGACACGCCCCCAAAACGGACGCCCCGCCCCTGGCCCCGCCCTGATCGGACCACACCCCTTGCTCAGCACACTGTGATTGGTCCGTTCTCTGTTGAGACCACGCCCCCTCTGTTGAGACCACGCCCCCGCACGCCCCCTTTGGGACCAGGAGCGATGGCCACGAAGTCGAACACGGGTGGCACCTCAGCTTGGGGAACAAGCTCTTCCCATGGGGATGGCAGAGCCCGGAACAGCCACCCAGCAGGGCGGGGAGGCTCCCCCTCTGGGGACAGCCCAGACCCACCTGGGTGTGTCCCTGTGTCACCTGCTCCAGGTGCCCCTGCCTGGGGCATCTCCAGAGGGCCCTTCCCATCCCAGCGTTCTGGGATTCCTTGGCTGCTGCTCCCTGTGTCCTGTCCCTCCCTGTGCCACCGGCGTGTGGGGGCAGCACGGCAGGTGCCAGCCACACCTGGAGCTCTGTGATGGGCATCACCTGGATGGCAGAGCGCGGGCAGTGCCACAGGACCTGTGACACGAGCGTGCCCCAGCAGCCAGTGCACCTCATAAGCACTGGCCATCAGCATATTCGGGTGGGTCACTGCGGGTGACACGGCCCCAACCAGCCCCTTCTGTAGGGATGACCCCAACCAACCCTTCCAACCAACCCTTTGTGATGGCCCCAACCAGCCATCAGAGCCCCAGTGTCCCTCCGTGGTGTCCCTGGAACCTGCTGCCCTGGATGCTGCCAGTGCTCAGGATGGGCCTGGCACCCATCAGGGCTGCCAGGGCAGGGGAACACCCAGAATTCAGGGATTTGCTGTGGACATCGCCCAAAAAAGGCCAAGGGTTCGTCTATTTTCCATTTCTTGACCATTTCTTGGTCTCTGGGTCCCTCTGCTCTAGAGGTGTGGATGCTGAGGAGGAATTCAGTGCTGCAGACATAGGCAAAATATATTTTCAAGTATCCCACTTGGCACTGAGGAGGTTTTTAGGAGTTAAATGCAATCTGTAATGCTGTTAGCCAAGTGCTTAATCTCTGCTAGACTCTGAGGTTAGCACCTTCTTCAAGTAAATGGGATAAGAAGGAGGTGAGTTTCCATGTGGGCTCTCGTTTTTCCCCCAAAGACACAGCGAGACCTGCTAAAGTCAGTTTAGTTTACATCAGTACGTTTAGATCACACCCAGGGGCTTGTTTCCTTCAATATAAAAATCACCCTGCCTGACTGGAGGACATTGCTAAAATAATTGCAGCTAAAATTATGTGGTCCTTTTTTTTTTTAAGTTTTCTCAAAATGTTCTCCCAGTCTAAAATGAGCAAAGCTACCCAGGCTGAAATTTAGGTCACTTATATGGCAAATAAAGATTAATCAAAACCATTACAGAATGTGTAATACACACAAGGTAATACACTTACTAACCAGGTAATTCTGGGAGATGAAATGTCTTTATTGGCAAATTTGAATGTTGCTTCACACTAATTTGAAATAGATTTATTTTCATGAAGAGAAGGTCAAACCTGATAAGGGCAAAATTTTAAAATATACATATTTAAGCATCAGATGTTGGTCTTCCCACTGCTCTGAACAGAGTTTTGAATTGATCCAGGACACTGACAGAGGAATTATTGCACAATGAGCAGTTCCAGTCCGTTTGAGTGGGATTATTTTGCAGGAGGATGTATCCAAGCCAGGTGTTTATCCATGCATGCAAAATATTCCATTGTCTTGCAAGAGCTTTGCATTTCTTTGGCAGTTGCTGCACAGCACTTTGTACTATGTGGCCAAACCTGATCCCACAAACACTCCCCAGTTTGAGCACAGGACTGGGCCAGTCAAGTATTGATTATCCACAAATGGCAGTGTGGCAAGGAAGACAAAGTAGAATTTTACTGGAAATGGGTGTGGGATTGACCAGTTTTGCTGCACCAAATAACTCTCTTAGCAATCTGTTAAAAAATTTAATCTTTATTTTCTGATTTTAGCCTTGTGAAAGACCTTATATTGAAGAGTTAAAAACAACTTCAGGGCCCACAAAGTTTTAAAATTATTAAACTTCTACTTTTGCCCTTAACTGTGTCTCCTAAAAGACTCCCTGAGTCAGGTGTTGCAATATTTCTTGTTCTCATGACATAGCAAAACCCATTAGTTTCCCCTTCCCCCTTTCATTTTTTACCACTTTTTAATGATTTTACTTTTCCAGGGGAAATCTGCTGACCTTCTTGATCACAAGGGGCGTTTCACTGGAGCCAGGGCTCTGGGTGACCGTAAACATGATTTAGCAGAGAACACAGAAGCCACGTGGGGTTTATCCACTGAGATATGGGACCTCTGTGGAAAATATAAGGAAATAAAAATACTGTTTTGGGAAAAAATGAGAGGCTCATATTGTCTTAAAACTTTTCTTCTTTCTCCTCAAAATGCATCATATAATATCACATTACACGATTGAAATGAAAACATCCCATTTATTTTTACAGATTAGCCACGCTGATCTCTGTGATTTATGCTCATGGAAATCTTTGATATGAGGTAAGGGCCAACTTGGAAAAATAAATCCTGGATTTTCTTCTCCTTCCATTTTTCCTTGCATTGAGGACCTTTGCAGCCTTTCTGGAGAAGCTTCACCAATCAATGTTTTATGTATGAAGCAAAAACTTCTACAACAAATGCACTGACAGACCTGTGTTTACTGCTCTGCACTATATGTTACTACACAGTCTTGCAATATTAAACCTAGCCCCAAACTAGACTTTGGAACCAGGCAGCTTGCCCAAAATTGTGATAATCTCCTCCATAACAGCAGAAAGAAATAAAATAACATTGCTGAAAGCTGAAAAGTTTCATCTCAGTCCCCAAACTCCTAATGCACTTAAATGTGTAAGTACTTTTAAATTACATTAAGTGCAATTACATTATATAAAAATCCATGCTGGAAGTTTGGTGATCTGGCTCAAGTCCTGCTCTTCTCGCTGCACACACGGCAAAGCCCTTGCTGTCAGGGGGAGTGAAAACAGAGCTGAGCAGGCAGCAGGAAGCTTTCACCTAAATTTAAAATCTTTCAAGGCTTTCTGGGGGTGTTTGTCTCAAACAACTGCCCTGAGCAGCACAACACCTGGGCTGTCCCTGGCAGCGGGACATCAGCCAAGTTTCATTCTTCTGCACAGGGACTCTCTCCTTTGAGACTCATATTTAGGCAGCTCTTAAATCTGGCCCGGTGTGTGGTTTGGGCACAAACGGGATTTAGGGGAGTCCCTAAAGACTGGGCTCAGTCCCAGCTCTGCCACAGACTTCCTGCGTGATCTTGGGCAAGTCTTCTCCCAGTGCTCACAAGATGCGGCACTTTTGGGGTGGGGGGGGTTTAAAGCCCCTGCTCTGGCATCAAGGCACTCCATGAAATTCTCCGTTTGCTGGCATGGACAGATAAATAAAGTAAATACGCAGTGTTTAGGCTTTTAAGGAGATAAGCTTGAAGCCACGATCAGAGTGTAACCTCATGGCTCAAACTTAAGAGAACACATTTCAGAAGCCCTTTTGAAGACTGCTCTGAGTGCCTGGGCCGTGAGTTGGAACAGAAAAATTCTACACTCCTCACTTCTGCACAACAATATCTATTTGCAAAATCAGGATCGCGCTGCTTCTCTGCTCACAAAACCATTCAGATGAGAGCGAGACTAGAAAATGGAATCATTTATGAGAAGCTTTATCGGTGTTTTGTGGCTTCTTTTCTTTTTTTCCTTTTCTTTTTTTTTTCTGCATTTCCCCTTCGCACAAATTACTCCTTTCAGCATTATTTGAGCGCGGGGATCGCGCTGGTGTTTACAGGAAACGCCTGTGCTCGTTAGACTCGGGCTCAGATTTGCCTCTCTCACATGATCGCGTTCACTAAAAGAAGACACGGGCTGCGAGGAGAGAGCCGTGCGAGCCGTCGGGCGCTTGCGGCACCGCAGGGCGCACGGAGCGCTGCGGCACCGCCGCTCCGTCCCTCGGGAACGCGCCTGGCCCCGGCACCGGGGACTGTCCCCCAGCCCACACTGCCCCCCAGCATCCCCCCTCCCCAGCCCTTTGCACGGCGCACCAAAAAGCTGCCTTCTTTATAGACGCGCTCCGAGGCGTTCTGATGCTGCTGGGGGGTGTTTTGATGCTCAGCTGCTTGTTTAGCGCACACCGGTTTATTTTTGCAAAGATAAAGAAGGCGCAGGGGGTTTCCTTTCGCTGTTTTCTACGCCCTGTCCGTACAGACTCAGAGATTGCAAACCCTGCGAGGCACGTGGACAGTGCAGCTATTAAAGATTTTCTGTTTGACCTTGATTTTGTTTTGTTTTTGCTGCATATGAACTTTTAACAGACTCAAAGCATGACACGTCTTTTTACTTCTTGCAGTGCACGTAGCATAGGAAAATACATGTAAACAGTAGTTTTCAATAGCAAGTAGATTTCTCAAAGAAAACACGTCACCTTTTTTGCTCATTCTGCTCAACCTACAGTTTTGTTCCTGTACTTTGTTCTGCAAATGGATCCTTTTCGAGATGACGGCACAGCACAATGTGACTGTTCTCTTTTCTTGTAACTCGTGGGTGAAAGCTCCCTGGGATCCCACTGTTATTTATTCAGGCACACCGTAGTTGTCTGATAGGCTCTATCACAACACCAGCAACAGCAGCATTGTTGCAACTGCGGCCATAGAAAGAGAATAAAGATTTGCATGGAGAAGTAACATTTTTTATGAGATGTGGCTGGAGAGAGAGAAGAGCTCTCAGGCACGCAAGGCCTTCCTCAGGGCTGAATAGAGAAACAGGCTTCACATGCATCCGTGCAGGGAGGGCAGAGAAATGCACTGGTGAAATACAAATTATACAAAAAAGGCTGCTTGGGCAGATAAACAAAGTGAGGATGATGAAGTCATACCCTCTGCCCAGAATGGCTCAGTTATCAGCACCAGAGGCCTTAAACTCCTGTTGTAACTTTCCAAATTGTCCTTCCCAGTATCACGTGGCTTTTACTCTGAATATCAAGAGCTGGATCTAAAGACTGGCTGTTAATTCTCTCCCTTCCTTGATTAGTTTGAGCTTCCAGTCTTCTCGCTCTCCGTTTACAAACTGCTTCTTTCTATTGCTCGGATATAGCAAAATAAAAGCACATTCACTCATGCTAATTAGCACCTGACACCATTCTTCAATTAAAAGCAAGTCTAATATTAAAAGCCCAACCCTGTGCTGACTATTCACATACAGAGGTAGGTGTGCACTGAACTGGTTCTAAAACTGAACCCTAAATATATTGTTTTGATAGGATGACATGTTTAAATTCTGTATTTGTTAATACAACTTTCCTCACTCTGCTCTGTGCTCAGTGCATGCTTGTTACAAAGGAAGTTGAACAACTCTGGGTTTACAGACTTGTGAACTCTGTAAAATCTTGGATTCTTGGTGTAGATAAATCAAGAGTTTTACAGCCACATCTCAGCTCTGACACTTGTGCTGTAGGTGTAATTCAAATGTCACAATTTTCCCCCTTCTCCTCTTGGGGTCATTTTCTATTTTGCCTTCAATTATAGAAGTTTGCCTCATCTTCGTCTTGATCTTAAATGAAAAAGAAATTTCAGGTACACCAGTAACATTAGCAAGAGGGTCTGTCATGAAAATAGTATTTTCAGAGTGACAAAAGCACTTTAGGTTAATTTCTTTATTTCCTATGGCATATTCCAAGAGCATCCAGGCACCAACACTGCCTTTAAGGGTGGAAGTTACTGCTCCATGTAATTGTGATGTGGAGGTAGATCCTTAAAAACTGTCCCATGAGCAAGGAAACAAAATGATCTGCCTTAAGACAGCAGAGAGACTGAAGGCATCCGTGAACATTATTTCAGAGTCAGGGGAGTATTCATTTGGTAAAGGTTTTTATGTAAAATTACCCACACCCTGTCAGCTGTAATCCCTAGAACAACATGACCAGTTTGGGTAATTTTTTGAGCCATACTTCTGCAAAAATATTTACTTTAGAGTGTGTCCTCACACTGGGCTCTAATGCTACTAGAGCATTTCATCCCCCAGGTTGTAGAGCATAGAGGATTCAGAAAATCACTTCTTGTTTCTTGTCCCAACTTTCATGGTGCTCAAAATAATAATTATGTCTCATAAACTGCAAGTGCTGGTGCATTAATAATGGATGGTGGGATTCTTGCACATGTGTTTATTAATTTATAAACACCACACAGCCTCAGAATGAAACGCATTCTATAAATAGAAACCTAATATTGATCAATCCTGTCATGGAATTACCATTCTTGGACGGTTGCAACGTTTTGGGGTTTTTTTCCCCCTTCTTCCTAATCTGATAACAAAAAGAATTCCCTGAGCTCGGCTCTTTGTTGTCATTATTTGTTTCTTCCTATTGTACTTTCAGCAGCACTTCCTCCTTGTATCAGAAATGCAGGAAGAAAAACCTGCGGCTTCTGAGTGCTGAATGCAGTAGAGCTGGTATGTCACAAATGTGCATTTGAAAGGTGCTAAAAGAGAGCAGGAATTGTTTAAAGCCAGGAATTAGCATGACAGTTGACAAAGGCATGGTATGTGCCAGAGCTGCCTGCTTTCCAGTGCCACTTGATGGGAGTGAGGAGTCCCTGACCTGGGGGACACACTTGCCTCCCATGTTCTCACACACGGAATTGAGAATCCCTCTTCCAACACCATAAGGAGATATCATTTACTTCCAAACACATTCTCCCTTTTCCTCTTTCACCAGTGACAAGTAACCCGACCCCTATCTTTGCATTTCTTATGTTCATTTGCTTTATTTCCTTCTTCCCTGTCTTTACAAAAATCAGGTGCTTACAGGGCAAACAGGTGAAGAACCTTTGCCACCCCCGTTCTGGGCACACAGGGAGGGGAACAGCAAAGCCCACACTGCCCACATCTAAGAAGCTTTCAAGAAACTCTGGAAACCAAGCCCAAAGAGCAGCCTCTACCCCTCTCCTGCCGTGCTGACTTGGGCCAAAACCTCCCAAACAATCCCAGCAGGGCGGTTGTGCCAATACTCACACACAGCCAGCCCCTATCAGCAAAACCTGCCAAATTATCATAAATGGAAGGAAATGCTGAGCTCCAGTTGCCCCTCCACTCGCTGCTGGGATGCAGGAGGATGAGGATGGAAGGTGAAGGCTGGGACTACAGCGAGGCTTCAGCTGGTGTATATCAATATCACACTCCTGCCTTTAATGGAGCCCCAGTAATTTCCAGCAGCTGCGGCTTCACTGCAGCATTTTAACGTGTTTAAGGGGAGTTTTGATTCCAAACCTGCTCTTCTGTGGGGCCCAGTGCTGGGCAGGGGGCTGCAGGGACATGGCAGCCCCCCCAAAATCTGTCCATCAACGAGCCAGAGCTCCACTCACATGTGGAAATTCAAAATTTGACATCGGTGCTTTGCTACAATGGAAGCATTGTCTATGGGACACAGTCATATCTTCCTGCAGGCTGCTTGTGTCAGGAGATTATTCAAAGTAAATCATCAGATTTTGCTTCATTTTTGCCATTGTTACATTATTTCCAGTACAACTTCTCTTTTTCCCCTCCAAAGAAATTAGCTCTTATTTCATACTGAAGTTTTTGAGAGGATTTTTTTTAATTACCATAATTGGAATTTTTTATACAGTTAAAAAGCCTGTTTTTACAGGGGACAGTAACACACAACTGAGGACACTTTAAGCATAAACTACTCATGAGAGAAAGAGGAAGGTGACTTGTTCTGTGGAAGCAAACGCAGAAATTAAACCATCAGGCATGAAATAACAAGTAGAATTGAAATGTAAACCCTTTTCAATGTATTCATCTGAGGTGGTGTCACCACAGGTTAAATAGGAGAAAATTGTTATATGGGGCGTTTTTAATACGAGAGTGTTCCTCCAAAGTAATAGGATATTATAGTCTTATAATAATGAAGTTTCTGTGAGCAGTTTGGGAGGCAGAAAGCAGCTTGTTCCTGTGACTAAGAAGGCAGAATAGTTGGTACAGACTGGGCCACGTGCAGGAGGTGACTGGGAGAGGGTCGACCTCTCTCCCAGCTCTCCTAAAACAGCTTTTGGTGCTGACAAAATCCTTGCCCGACAGACGAAACCAGAGCTTTATCAAGGACTTCTGGTGACACTACAAACCCCAAGCATGAAAAAACGCTTCCTGCTGCCGCTTCCTGCTGCTGCCACAGGAGGAGTTTGCTCAGGGGTTGTCTTTGTCAGGCTGAGGGGTGAATTAAAGCCTCTAACACAGCACCCACGAGCCTAGAAAAGTGTGTAAGCTGGTAATGCTCTGTCGTCTGGTGTTATAGGTGTAGATTTAGATAAAATACCCTCAGCAGACATTGAAAGGTTATGGTGAATGTCACTCTTTTATACAGAAAAGCTCCACAATCTATTCTGCTGAGGTACAGACCAAAATGGTTGTAAAAGGTGGATTTTCAAGAGAAATTAGGATCTCCATGACTATTGCAAATGTGTGCGAAGCTGGATGGATGCTTTAGGCATGTAATTATTTTAATTCGGGTATGTAAACCAGATAATTGTACGTGGAAGCAGCTAATTGAGCACATTTTAATTTGCTTTTACCTGTACAGACACTCAGGAGAGATGGGAAGAGCTTGCTGTGAATACGTGCCCTCTGCCTTCTCTACCTGCAGGCAGCTCTAAGGTTCTGTATCCTGCTATGGATCCCATACAGAACTGCCTTTGAACGAAGGAGATCCTACAGTTTTCCATGCCCCAGGCCATGCCAGTTTGCTGCCCCCCTTCCCCATCCCTGCTGCCCCCCAGGGGCTCTGCAGCTCCACTCAGATGGTTTGTACCCCCGGCTTTGGCTCTGCCCCTCGCTCTGGTACCTTTTAGCCCCCTGCACAAAGGCAAAGGGAAGAAAGGAAAGGCAGGACGTGTTTCTGGGTTTGCCAAGAGGATTTGTTTTCCTTTTTGGAATACAGACAGACGAGGCTAGAGCGAGTGCACCAGGAGATACCAGAATATCTCAATAGCATTTTCCTCTGCTCTCAGTTTCCCTACCCCTAGCAACATGCTGACAAATCAAGAACTGCCATCCTATATACAGTACTCCAGCTGTCAGCCTGGAGCAGTGCATCTCCTTGCCGGAGCACAGCCTTCCCTTTGTTTCAGCTTTGGAAATAAAATTGCAGTTTGGGAAATAAAGGGGAAAGAATTCTTTTCTAGGGCAGTAAAGTCACTAATCCTTTTTACAGGTTTGTAACTGCGTTAACTGCTTGGAACAAGAAACCACACGGTGAATGATAATGGATTTGTAGTAACAGTACGCCTTGTATTTAATATAATAACCACTTACATAAAGTCAGCAGACTCCCGAAACTCACCTACTACTTGGGTTTATAAATATTTTCATTGATTTAATTTATTCTCAGTAAGAAATGTTTATCATCTGAACCGCCTTTGTTTCTACTTGATCCTTTTTCAAGGGAGGAAAAAGACTTTTTGGAGGTAGCTGTGACTGTGGCAGTTTTGGAGCTGGCTCAGAGGTGGTCGTGCACTTTGGCAATGTCCTGGACTCTCATGTCTGAAACAGGAATAGGTCAAAGGTAAGGTGAGTTTCGTGGGGCTTTTAAAACATGCACTGTGTGGGAGTATCTTATGGAGGCACAGGCTGCAGAGGTAGCACAAGTCTTATTTAAGGCATCCACAATTTAATTAAAAGACAGAGATGGCCACAGGAACAAGAGAACCACTGATGTGTAGTGGTACAAGTACTTTACAAAGAGCAGAAGTCATCACCAAACCCATTTTATAGAGGGAGAAACTGAGGCTTGGAAAGGCACGGTATTTTCCCCAAGATACAAGTATGGGACCCAGCCCTGGACCAAGAATGCCAGGAAATAGCCATGTGACATGTAATGAGCCAAATCCATGGACCTCCCACTAATTAGCCAGAGGAGAAACAGAATGGGAAGATGCAGCACCCTGGGATTAGTGAGGGCTACTCTATTTGGGCTTAAATATTTGCAGGCACCTCTTTTTTTTCCACCAAGACAAAGAAAATAATTTTTTTGTCCTTTCCTTCCTTGTTCAAGAAGGCTGGATTTGCCCTTGCTCTGGGATTGCTGGCTAAAAGGGCAGCACAATTAAGATTTGCATCCCAAATTCCTGGATCTGTGCAATGGATTTGTGGACCTTGTAGCACTTTCTCAGAAATGCTGGGTTTATTGAGCACACGATGCATGGCTGAGTCACACACTCACAGTAAGTTTGATGCATCCTGGACACATCAGGTTCATTCTCCAGTTTATTCTACATGCCATTACACAGCACACATGCACCTATTTCTGTCCAGGAAATACCAGACAGAAACATATCGGCCCCAGATTAGCTGTCCAGAGCCAAGGAAGGCCTGAGTGGATTAGGGAGCTGGGAGGAATATATTGACTCATGGCTTTGGAGACAATACCTGTCATCCCAAGGCAAAATCCCGAGGGGAAATATGAGAAATTTCCATTAACCACTCAGCTTCATTTCCCCCCATTCATTGTCTAGGTTTCTTCAGACTGAATCTATCCAAACCCCCTTCATCCCACAATATTCAGGAAGTACCAGCCAGGCTGTTTTCCTTGGGAAAGGCTGAAAACACAATTTGGGCTGTAGCAGGCAGATGCACATGATCCTTAATATGAGTCTTTATAAAAATGAAACAGAGGAATCCTAATTAAATAGAATATTAGACCCAACTGGGACTCTCATCGTTTGCAAGCCAAAGGTGATCAGGAAAAGTTCATGATTTAAAAAAAAAAAATCCCTGAAACTTCTTAAGTTTGCAGGAGCCGCTCATTTACAACACAACAGGAGAAAATAGTGTATAATATTTCCAAATTCTGCTCTAAGGATTGTGGCTAGAACTGAAATATTTGCTAATACAAGAGCTAAAGCAGTTTGCACGTGAAGTGAATCCCAATGAAAGGAATAAACTCAAGTATTATGAATATAACATCACGCAAAGCCATAGAAAATAGTAAGTGCAGAAAAAGCAAGAAATCAGTAGGGGAAATATCTTTTCCCCAAGACTTAAGTTGTAATAAATTTCTAGAATCTTAAATGCTAAGTTCAAACTGCTTCATTGCGGATTTCTTTTGCATATCATGTTTTGTCAATAGGCAAGGGCCAAGCAACACTACAGCCTGGGGTTAAAAGTAGCTGCAGGAATGGAGGGCAGATGTCTCCAGAAGCTGAGAAGAATTCACATGTACTGTGCATTTCTCTGGCTCACTTGCAGAACTTTCTTCCCCTGTATCTTTTAATTTGCCAAATGATTCGAGAGAAATCAACCCACCTCCCCTTAATTAGCTTTATAAATCAAAGGTGACAATTCTTTAGTAACCCGTATTATTTCCCAGCTAGAAAAAACGCTGACAAATTTATTTATTGACCTGTTGTGTTTCGCAAGGACAGCCAATGTTATATCGATCCAGCTCTCCAAAATCCTGTAGCAGGGGCAGGAACATCCCGAGTGTCTCCACACAGTCCCTGCTCTGCACTATCCCTGGGTGATATCCCCCCTCTCTCAGGAAAATGCAAATGCTCCCATCCCCCAGCCCTGCCCTGCTCTGCCTTTCGGGAGGGATGCTTATTGTTGGGAATGAAACGGAGCCGGAGCAGAGACCTTCCTTCCCGTTTGCTTGGCATGGAGTTTGCCTCTTTCATCGCAAGTGATCGTCTGTAACTACGGTTGCAACTTTAATTATATCTCACTACGAGCTCCCCCACCCCCGGCCCTTGCTGCAAACCCCCTTTATGTCACCCAGGAATCTGATCCTGCAATCCTTCATGGCAAAACCTCTATTGAAGCCAAAGGGGTTGACTCCAGATTTCCTCAGGTCTCCCTTCTGTAACGTGTGTATTTAAGGCATCAGCTTTGCTGTCTGGTGCTTAAAAGTACGAATGGGCAGCAGATCTTTAGGAGAAGAGCATTTCCATTTTTAGTTCTTGGTGAAATGAAAAAATAAATGAAGACTTCAGTGTGTGACCTACTGGGATCCCTCGCTTGACAATCACTCATGAGTCAGGGTGACAAGGTCACGTTCCTTATTCTTTATTCATTTAACCGTTTGATAATTATAAGTAGCAATGGAAAGCAAGCAATTCTCACATCCTCACAGTTAATAATCTTCCCAGACCCCAGGGTACAGAGCAGGAAAATGGAGGAAACAATGGGGAAAAGTTAAAAATTGTTCTCCATAATCTATTACCATCAGGTAAAGGAAAAAAGTGTCTCTTTGGAAATGCACGTTCATTTACATTTCTAGCCAAACCCATCCTGCAGTCAGCGAAAAAGATAGAGAACACACTGAAAATAGGTTTGGAATATTATTATCGAGCTGATGTTCTTGTTTTCCCATGTGCATTTTTATGCAAATACTGTTAGTTTCGCCACCTCCAACGCTGCTGAATTCCCACTGAAACCTGTGAGAGCCCAAGGTCTCCATCATCACACAATTATTTTCTGTATTAAACCACGGCTGAGGATGGGAGGTTTGGCTGCTCTAATTGCCACGTGTGGCCACCTTCTTTGTACATAATTCTGTGTTCCAATGACAAAGGCCACGAGGGAAGAAATCCCTTTCCCTTGTGCTCCAATCCCACCCTCCTCAAGATCCCATCCCTCAATATCCCACTTCCAGTGTGACCAACTGGAAGGGTTACCTGGTGCATGTTTTCCCCCATGCTGAAGTGTGGGCTCAAACAGGGGTGCATTCCTGAATCCAAATCAATCCATCCAAATAGCTGCAGGTGAGAATTCTTCATACGTGCTCTCAGTGAAATATGCCTGGTCATACAAGTACAGGCCCGTTTATTTCAGAAAAAAAAAGGAAGTATTTCAGGTTTTTTTGTGTTCTATGCAGTTTAAAAGCTGCCTCTGGAAAAGCAGGATATTTTCCCAAGTGTTCTATTGGTTAGATATGTAACGCTCGCAAAGAAGCAATTGAAAAAAAAATAAAGTCAAAACCCAACAACAAAACAAACCAGCATTTCAAAAATATATATACAGGTCTTATATTTTAGACTCTGGTGTTTTCTCCTGGCCATTTCCTTATGGAGCCTGTTTCGGACTAATATGTGAATTTTAAAAAGTAGAATGTTTGTGTAACCTCGTCGTTTGCAAATAATCAAAGCAAGGCGAGATACACGCTGGGTACCCAGATGGATAATATTTTGTTTTTCTTTGTGAACGTCTTTTGTCTCAAAGCTGGTGTGAAAATGTAGAAGAGGGCCCCACATGATTGATCACCACAAGCATCAGAAGGAAATGATTCACCACAACACTGTAACTGAAACTGCTTCGACACCTGATTGCAAACTTCACACTGGGGGACTAATTAAGTGCTGTACCTGCTCAGGGCACCTCATCGGGCCACTTCCAGCTGGGAACACCCGCTGCTCTGCCTGCTTCTTGGGGCTGCAGCATTGCTGCCTTCAGGAGGGAACCAAGAAGTTCAAAATTGACACTTTTAATGATGACATTAAACTCTAATGTCATCAAGATATTGTTTTAAAAAAAGAAAAAGTGTAACCTCAATATCTACCTAAAGGGAAGTGTACACATATTTTCTTTGCCTCTGATTTCAGCTTCAGGGTTTTCCTACTGTTTCCATTAACTTCATTTCAGGTACAATGTGAACATTTGTGAAACATTTTCAATATTAGGAACATAAGGGTCATATTGTCTGAATTTAAATACAAAGCAGTACATGAAATATAGTCCAGCTCCCCATGCATTGCACTCAGAACTGAGCCAATGTCTCAGCAGATTAACATCAGAAATTCAAGTTTGCAGTCTGCAAACAGAGATAATGTATTCCTAGCAAGGCACTTAGACAGAGTGATTAGAGAGAACAGAACTATAGCTGGCTAGGGCTTTTATTAGGGCAAAAAAATCTATTAAAGAACGTTTTAGTCTGACAGTAGCTATATGGCTGCAAATTAATCTACTAAAATACAGGGTTTATAACCAGTGTCCAGCAATGTGTTGTTCTTTTTCACTACCTGGACAATGTCAGTTGTTTTGACAAAGAAAATGATTCTTCCCTCTTGCCTTCTGTCGCCTCCACTCAATTTAAATTGAAAACTATTTTTGAATACAGTTTCAAGCAATTAAAAAAAAATAGAAGGCCCACGGTTTGGCAAGAGTGTGGAATCATTTGGCAATATCTGAGAAGGATGTGTCCTTTGTTCTCATTTTCTAAATGATTGTGAGAGTTTGTCCTGATGACATGAAGAAATTGGTGAGCTCTTCAGGAAAGCAGCATAAACCCCATAAATGCAGTGTCAGGGTGACATCAATTTGGTGCTTCTAAAAATAACTGCCCCAATCTCCATTACACTCCTTGGTCCCACCACCAGCAAAGGTCATTAAGCACCTGGAATAATTTCCTGCTCATCAAATGTTATTTTCCCTTTAAAAGCCAGATAATCCAGTGTGAGAGCTCCCATCACTTGCAGCAGTGTCTCTGAGGGAAGATTCGGGCATTTTTTAATCTGCCCAATAATGATACAACCCCACAGTACCATTGGCAGGGCAAGGTTTGCCCACAGAGCCTTCCCTGGCTTTGTCCATGTGCTTTTCTGAGCTCCACATTAAAAACTCCCAAGGAGCTGCTGGAGAAAGAACGTGGGAATGTGGCAGTGCAGAGCTCCAAAGTTTAAATACACAATGACCACTCATCTCACAGCCCCACTGAGAGAAATTCCACCTTGCATTGCAAATTTGCCCTGAACTGCTGAGTTCTGAGGGTGGTTCCCAACAGGATCTGTCTGCATATTTCTAATGTAAATGAGGGTTGGAATACACCAAGGTTTGCTGTGTATTTTACCTTCTGAATTCACAGCAACCCTGAGCTCAGTACCAAACTGCTCATTTCAGAGTGGTGAAATTCTTGTTATGTGTGTAGGCAGTTGGTAATTTCATCTCTGAGTTTCCAATATTAATCAGAACTTACTCCCTATTCCCAGGGCTTCATGGAGAAAGAAAAAGTGCACATGTGAGGTAGGACTTCTCCACAGTCAAGCTCACAATTCTGGGTCACACTTTCCAGCTATCTGCTATCAGATGTTAGATTTCTGCTTGAGTTAATGCTCTTCCTCTGGGAAGAAAGGGGGAGAGGGGAAATCTAGTACTTATAAATACATCACAACCCTAAGAAGTAAAGTTCCTCTTCCTCTGAAAATAGAGCAAGGAGGAAATGTCTCTAAGATGCCCTGAACACACTCAGCTTTGACCTGCAAACAACAGAAAGGTTGAATCCCAGTGTGTTCCTGGCTCCCCTCCTGGAGATTCACTCCCCAGGTGCCAGCACTGTCACCACACTGATGCCTTCCAGGTGCAGAGACTCCTGCACCTGGAGCCACTAAATTAAGAGAACAATATCACCAATAGTTGACAATTTATGATCAAAATTGATCTGGGTTGGATTCACACGCAAGTATTTTTTCCTGGTAGACTCTGCTGCTGTTGTTGCATCAGTGTGTAATGACTCAGATTAAACACAGATCAAATCAAACACAAAGCAAATTAGCTTAGTAGTTAATAAAACTAAACCCAAAAAGGATGCTTGAATAAAAGTTTTCTTAAAAGGTCATGTGACCATTTCTCAGAATGTGGATTGGTTTTTGTTTTTTTTTTTTAAATCTTCATTACTTTTAATAGTTGTCCAGCTACTGAGAAAAAAAAAAGAGTGAAGATATTCACAAAGATATTCACAAAATTACAACGTATTAATCTTCCTTGCAATAAATTTGAAGTAGTGAAAAAAACCCGTGCAGATTCATGGAGACATAAAAAAACCTTCTCACTGCTCTGCTTTGACCCCCCCAGGGATCACAGGGGTGAGCACAGGGTAAACCCTGTGTCAATATTGAGGGGCTTTCAGTGCCTGAACACTGCGAGGTTTTAATGACTTTACTGTATTTTGAAGGTCTCCAAATCAGTGTAGAAAATCTATGGCTTCTGATGGAAGAGTAATATAAAATCAGAGGTTTTATGTGTGGAGCTGAGAACAGGGAATGTCTTCCCTGGGAAGCAGAGTGAGAAATGTCTGTGACTACCAGAGGAACAGATCCCTAAAGCAGAGCAGCTGCAGGCAGGACTGTGACCCTCCTGGGCAGGGACAGGGGACTGCCAAGGCAGGGACCAGCCTGAGCCATGGGCAGAGCATCAGGCAGAGCTGCCCATGCCCTGTATGTGAGCAGGGGGCTATTGGTCCTGCACTAAAGCCTGGCAGCTGGGCCAGGGCAGATGGGACCTGCACAACCACCCCTGCCCCAAAATCCTCTGGTGATGCCACCACCCAGCTCCCTCCTGGCAGCACTGGCCACCTCCTGCCCTCCCAGCCCCTCTGCAGGCTCAGAGCAGGAGCTGCCCTGTCTCCTGCCAGCCCAACAGTGCCCAGAGCCACCCCTGGGCTCCTTAGCCAGCCCAGCAGATCATCCTCCTCACCTGCAGTCCATCCCCCCTGTGCCAACCAGCTCTTAGGACATGAGATTTTATAGGAACAGACATCACAAAGAGCCTGTTCTATGTTTCCAGGGGCATCTCTCTGACAAACCACACTTCCCACTTTGCAGACACTGGGCCAGCTCTTCAGCTCCTCCCTGGGTTTTTACACCCAGTCAAACCCCAAGCAAAGATTAAATTAAACGTGAGCCAGCTTAATGAGTTTTCCCAAACTGTACCAGTGAATTTTTCATTGCAGGGAGTGCAGCCACTTCTGGAGTCGAATGCAACAGCTCATAAATAACATGCAAAAACTTAGTGCAATGGCAGAGGAAATTCTAGGTGACTGCAATGTAATTTGTCAGTTGTGCACTAATGGGGCTGCAACACGCTCCTCTTTTCTGCCTGTGTTTCAAGGAGCATCTTGTTTTCCACACATCCTCTTGTCTAAAATTATTGGTCTCTGTAATAGAGGATGACCATAGGAAAATACAAAAGATAAAACATTTAAAAAGAAACCACAAAATGACACTACTGCATCTCAAAATGTTGGTCTAAATATACACAGGCAAAATGAAGAAAAATCAAAGAAAATTGCAAAAAGCAGGTGGAGCAATGTAAAATTATTTGTGCTGTTCAGCTCATACATGTGCCACAGTCAATAATTCATGAACAGGTGAATAAAGATTTATTTCATCTGCCCATATCTCCTATGAATATTTTCTTGGTACTGATGTTTAACTGTGTTTACTGAGACTTAAACACTCAGCGTTGCCCAAATCAAAACAAAAACATTTCCAGAAAGGATAGGAGGAATTAGTATTCCTTGTTTATTTTTGAGCAAACTCTCAAACATCAGATACAATTTAACCCAAGTGAGATAATAAATCAGTGGCATAGTTAGAAATTATTTCCTTGCTGGAGAAACGTCTATAATAGACCATATACAGACTGCCCCGTTATGTCTCCAAATTCTAATTATTTGTGCTTCCTAGTCACAGCACTAATAATACAGATTAATACTCTGCACAGGTATATGACCTCCCTCCGGGAATTTCAGAGCACATTTTTAAGGATTCATTCTTTAAATGATATAAGTCAACTTCACAGATGCAGGAACTGAAGGTGCAAATAACGTGAACTTGAACTCCATGGAAATCCAGTGGCTGAGCAAGGAACAGAGCCAGGGCTCCCAATTCAGCCCAAGGTTCCCTGTATAAAATTGTAAACATTTTGTGCACATATTTTATATATTTTTTCATTGTATGACTGACTGTACCTCTATTTTATAAATAATAATCTAAACCAAACAGAAGTGAGGTTTTGCATAGCATGGCAGCTCCAGGAATGTCATTAAGCCTTATAATATTGGGGTTTTTTTAAGATTCAGTTCTGGGAGGCAGAAATGTTCTCATGTGTTTCCATGAGAACTGTAAGTACTTTCTTGAAGTTAATTCCTTATTTCTCTTACTCTTTCTGAATGAAAACAAAAGCCTGAAAATATGAACTAAGACTACATAAAATCTCAAAACCAAATAAATAAAATGGAGAGAATATTTTTAAACCCTAATGCTTTGGAGAGTCAGTGCTGTGACTATTTCCACCGCCGTTGTCTGGCAACACAGCCTGGGTGGTGTGATACAAATAATGCAGATGGGCAGCAACATTTTAGAGTCTTTCCACGTGTGTTTTGGCAGTTACAGAGTCTGCAGGTGTAGGTTTGAATAGAGGAGAAACTCATCTCCTTGAAACTCATGTTTTCAGAAGATTACATTGTGTAATCAAAGACAGAGCCCTTTCCTGAGCATAGGCAGACACACAATTGCAGAGGGCTTTGATTTGAGATATCAAGGAATTACATGTATTTTTTCAGTCTCCAAATATCATTATTCACTGGAAAACTGAATGCAACAAAACAGCTTATGCAGAGGGGTGTGCAGCACATCTGTTCTCTTTTGATCTAAATAAAACAGAGCAAGAACCTCACTCGCTATCTTGACATAACACACTTCACTGTGTGTGAGAGATCTTTCCTCCTATAAACAAACCTCTTCCTGTCTCCTTCATTCTCTTCTGGTATCATCTATAGATCAGCATATTCGTATTTCGTATTTCTCAATGTTCTTTCCCCCCTGTGCACTGAGTTCTCCTTCCCCTCTGCAATACGTTCTGCTGATGTCACATCTAAATGAACCACGATGTTTTTTGGTGTGGTCAAACCATCCAAGGCCAGGTTGGACGGGGCTTGGAGCACCCTGGGCTGGTGGAAGGTGTCCCTGCCCATGGCAGGGGGTGGCAC
>JAWWEE010000051.1:12759844-12773885 GCA_035221455.1 Xenops minutus | reverse complement strand
TCCAGGGGCAGCCACAGCTTCTCTGCCCAACCTGTGCCAGGGCCTGCCCACCCTCCCAGCCAGCAATTCCTTCCCAACATCTTCTCTGAACACACTCTCCATCAGATAAGGCCATTCCCCCTTGTCCTATCACTACATACCACTGTGAAAAGTCTCTCTCTAACCTTCTTTTAAGGTAAAACTATTTCAATATTTAGTAAAAGAGCTGGATAATCAAATCCAATTCCTTGTTTCAACAGAAAGGCAGAGCCCAATGGAAAAGCCATTCAAAACCAGATTCTGAAACACTCACACTGCATTATCAAATCAAGCTGTGCATATATTTTAACCCATAAAGAGTGCCAACAAGTATTTAAAGACTAAAGAGACTTTGCAGAAAGGTGCAGGTAAAACAAGGTAGAAGATATTTGCCATCTGGAACAGACATTTATAGATTCCCACTGTGCCACCACAGGGAAGGAAACATTCCTCTCTATTTTGGAATTGACAGCAATATTGTCACCCAGCAGGTACACGCAGGTTATATGGTGACATATAAACTAGAGGCACACTTGGTAACTGCAGCAGCATCTTGCTTTTCTACACCCCATTTATTTATTTCAGCTGACAACAGCATCCCTGTCCACATTTGGAGTGGCACAACGCATCAGGAAAACATGGCAGAGTTCAAATTTGGGTTTCAGTTTAGCAACTAACAGCAGCACAACAAAGCCCTTAAGCATTTCTAGCACCTTCACTGATCTGAGAAGTACCATAACTAGTAACCCTGAGGCAACAAAACACGCTGAATCTGGATAATTCTGAGTCTACAGGCAGTTCCCCACAACTCAGTGCAGATATTGTAGTGGCAAAGATGCTTGAATTTGTGGTTGGATTGTACCTATATTATATATATATTATTGTTGGTTTATACCTGTGCAAGCTAATCACAGAAGAACCCCCAACACCACTAATTTTGCCATGAGCTTTCTAAGCACTAATATTCCACACAACATTTCTATTTACATTTATGCAAACACTGATCTCCATCAGATAGTTATTATATTTACTTTATTTATAACTTATCTTCATAGGTGAGAAGATCAAAAGGGATTTTCTAGTTCACCAAACCCATCATGCTGTCATATCCAGTTTATAATTGCTTTCCTAAACTGATCCTGGTTCACCTTAGAGCCATGGTTTTGCTTTTATAGGCAGATTATTTGGGAACTTCATCTTTCAAATGGCTAAAAGATTTCTACTTTGTTTACGGTCTGTTTAAATCTGTTCTGTAATTTTTTGTGCCAAAGCTGTCTTTTACCTCAAACACATCTCTACGAATACACCCAGAAATAAAACTGGTGTAGGTGAACAATCACTCAACCTGCATAAGAATAAATCTGAGTTGTAGGTGTGCTGGGATTTCACTTCATGCTTCATCCCTGTGCTCACCTCAGCCTTTGAATGCTATTTCACGGCTGATTTAAACTTAAAATCAGAAAACATCCAGAAGGAACAGAGTTTGTTTCACAGACATGCCCCTCCATCCACCTCTGTCGTGCCTGGTCCTGCAACATTGCACCTTCAGGTGGGCTGGATCAACTTACTGAAAACCTGCACTGTGAAAAAAGAATAATAAAAATTATGATTCTTAGTCTTAGGAGCTGATCCAGAGGGGGAGAATGCACATGGAACAGGTAGTGAAATCTTAAAAACTAATCATGGAATGGTTTGGTTGGAAGGGACCTTAAAGACCATCCAGTGCCACCCCTGCCATGGGCAGGGACACCTCCCACCAGCCCAGGTGGCTCCAACTTGGCCTTGGACACTTCCAGGGATTCAGGGGCAGCCAAAGCTCCTCTGGGAAAACTCTGCCAGGGCTGCCCCACCCTCACAATCCTACAAGTCCCAAAGAGCACCCCAAGAAAATGGGACTTTGCCTGGCTCAGATGGAAAGCAGCTCTTCAATTAGCGCTGTTTTGGGAAATGATGTTAATCACCCATTAATAACAACGGTGTCAGGTCACTTCAGGAGCTTTGAAGAGCAGATCATAAACCATAAAGAAGCATCTTCACCAAATTTCAATCATTTGATGCCACCTCAAAGTAGGTTGGCCACAAGAATTAAAAAAAATTCACCTGTTGTCTGTCTTGTATTGTCAGGAGTGTTTCCTTGAGGCACAAGTGATCCCTTGGTCATCTAAATAAAATATTTTAATATTCTAGATTTTTACATCTCTACAGCTCTGCTTGAGCATCTGTGAAAGGAATTGTTGGTTCCACTCTAACCTTGTGCAGACCTTGATCCATTTCAACAAAGTAATTCGCGTTTTGGCACCTCATGAGCTTCTACTTTTTCCTCAAAGAACCAGAAAGAGCAACAAAAATGAAAGAAGTTGATTATATTCAGAAGTTTTTCACACAGATGACACTCTGATTCTATCATTTGCTCATTTTTTCCAGACTAAAATGATGCAATTCATGTCAAATTGACAATAGAAAAAAATAAAAATAGAAATTATATAAATCTGAACACACAAATATTTTTAGAACAAATAAATTGTTGATTTTAACAACTCCTGAAACTTTAACTTGTCACCTTGAGGTTTCCCTTTACCTTTTTGGACATTTTCTTAGAAATTAAGTCCTGACATGACATTTCAGTAGATGCATTCCAAAGGATACAAGTAATATTTAAAGTATTTCTTTAAAACAAGCTGAAGTTCTGAAGGAACCTGTAGAGCTTTTTTTTTAAAAAAAAAATCTATCAATATTTATTTCTTTTGTTGTTATTATTGTTCTTTTGCCCTTTAAAAGCAAACCCATAATGTTTTAGACAACACTAACTCAATTTTTTAATGTATATTTTAAGTATTCAATTTGTTTTAAGTGGTCCGGAGGGTTTGTGGGGTGATTCATTCTTCCTTTTTTATCAAATTATTCTATAGATTTTCAATACATTTGTGCAGGATCAAATCTAACCTAAACACTGCATGTTTTTGCAATTTCATTAAGAAAACATAGAAGGAAAGTGGTTTTTATTTCTCTTCCAAGGTAGGAAATTTTTCAGATTTTGTTTAGATAACATAGAAAAATTAAAATAACAAGTATCTTTATACAGGTTCCTAATTTCCAGGCTAAAATATTTCCACTATGGTAAAATAATATTAAGTATTTTCCCTCAATTAAACAGATTATGTTAAATATACCTTATTAATCACACATGATCAAATGTTGGCTTTCAAAAATTATCTTTTTGATAATTTCAAAGCCAAAATCGAAGATGGGAAACACCTCCTCTAACTTCCCAAATAATGAAAAACATACAGTTTTTCATTTCCAAAATAGAAATTATACCTAGAAAAAGTTAAATTGAAAAAGAAAAAAATCCTATTCATTTCTCAAACCTTTTGCAAGGTGAAAAAATTTATCTGAATTCTTTCCCACGGATTTTGAGGTTTTTGATAATTATCACTTCAGGGTGAAAAAGACTTGATTAAAAAGTTTAATTAACCACATTCATTATAAAAGCCAATAGGATCATTTCCATAACCAAAGTGTCCAACTTCAATATCCAATCACTTCCCAAAGAGGACTCTCCACCCATCTAAACCAAGCCAAGAGCAGAGGTTTTATTGGCAAATTTTATTTGCAAAGCTTCCACATCCACATTGAGAGAATATTTTCCTGCCACATTCTATGTCATCCCTGTTTATTCATAGTGACACTGTGACTTCTTTCTAAAAGAACCACTCACTTTAGGTAGCCTGGACTTTGTTCAACAAGACATCAAAGCCAAGAAGTTCGAAGAGGAATTAGAAAGCTATTTAAATGGATAAATGAGAATTTCTCCTCCTGCCGAGCAACGATGCTGCCACAACACCCCTCAGTGCGACATCTCCAGCCAGAGAGAGCTCAGAGCAAGCTCTGCTGAAGAAATCCACAGGCAGGATATTCTGATCTTCTCTGACAACTGCAGAACGAGCCAGAGCACGGTCCTGGTGCTCGTGGTTGGATGGAGTTGCACGTCAACAAGCGCCGGAGATGATAAAGAGAAGAGCGGTGCAAAAATGCACTGCGGTTGGCAGCGGTGGGCGAGGAGGAACTTCTGGCATTCACCAGCTCAGAGCGTGGAGGAAGATGACTTACCCAAGAGCTGCTTCTTGCTTTGCTTTTTAACTTTGACAAGTGTCTTCCTTCAACGTGGATGATGCGCTCGAGCTAAATGTATTGTTACACCCGGATTGACAGCTCGCATTTCCAGCCCTGTCCGTTTAATTCAGGAGCAGCAGAGGAACGACGGAAGTCGAACGGCACCAAGAGTTTCAGAGGAACTCTGAGCAGACAAAGATTGCCTCAAATGCTTGTCCAGCTTGGTTATAACAACTGAAATAAATAAAGAACAACCAGGCCAGCAAGAGGACGTGATGGGGAAGTAGATCACAATCAATGTCTCCTGAAAGATGTGAAAGCAGGGGTGGCCAACAGAGGAAAGATATTGATTGTTACCTTTCTGAACTTGGTATGAGTTTAGCTGCTGTCCCACACACTGCCCAAGGGTGGTGAAATCCAGACAAAGAGAAAATATATTCCAAGCTCTGTTTGTGTGATCCAAGTTATCTGACAGGCAACTTAAATCCACTTAGAGCTTCTGAACCTGCACAGACTCCACACTGGAATTCCTTAACACGAGGAGAAGTTCACAGGAGTGAACACAAGTTGTTTGATGTCCAAGTGGGCAAGACAAATCCGAGTGCCACCATCTCTCTTGGATAGGGTTGGGGCTTTACCTGGGCAAAGCCCCCTCTGATATGAGCAGCCAATCCAAAGTCCTGAGGAATTAGGGATATTAAGGATTCAATATAACTTTTCCCAAGTGTAGACACGTGAGCACTGATGTCCTGGCCAAATAGCAATTTGGATAATTATTTGCCTACCTCAATGTCCCCGTTTTCCTTGGAATAAGGTATTCCTCCTTTCCAAAGCTGTTCTGCAGTGCTGTTCAACAGCTGCAATATTTCACCCCAGAGATGGCTCCGTTTCAGTTGTGGGTGATGTGATCCAAAGAGTTTGAATATCAGTTTAATCACTTTGGCATCCTTCAGGAACAAAGTCACTATTTAAATGTAAGATTATTGTAGAGAATAAAATTGTCAATAAATGTAGTAATGTCTATCTCTAACTATAAGCAAATTACAGAGCTAATCTCCAACTCTCAAAAATAACACCAGATGGTATTTTTCAGAAAAGTCAAATGTAGAATATTATTTTTTTTTGCATTTTTCAGTACATCATGATGGCAAATAATATTATGTGATTCCTGCAAGTACAAGAAAAATCTGCAAGTATAACATTCTTCTCTTCCAGTGAACATCCTGTGAATTCATAAATATTTACATTTTGCAAGTTATAATTATGTAGCACTGGAGGGGGAAAAAAAAGAAAAGAGTGACTGTATATACAAGTTTATAAAAGAACATTCATAAATTAAAAATGTGCATTGTTCTGAAAGTGATACCTACTGTGTTTTTCGTGTCAGTGTGTCAAACCACAGGGTACCTTCCTACCTCTCCCTCAGCTGAGGAAAAAAATAACACTTGTAGGTTTAAACCACTTTTGATTTCTTTGCATAGTTTCTACTAATAGTTTTAAATCATTATGGATGAACTCATCACTGTTGGGATCTGCTGAAGCAAAGTAAAGTTGTGCAAGAGGGATAATCCTCCTTCACGAGTTGACAAACAACTACAGATATTTATAAATATATATGCATAGTGGAAAGCTCACACACAATTACCTCAATTTGGATGGCCCAGGGTTATCTCACTGATATTTTTTTAATTGGAATTTTGTGTCCCTTGTCTTATTGCAGCAATTTATATATTAGAGGCTAATTTTAGTGTGAACGAATCTAAACTGTATCAAAGTCTGGCAGTTGAGATCTCACTTGCAAGAACCTCATTTTTCTCAGCAACCAGCAAAAACTATTCATTGAAGACTATTCTTATTGAAGGAATTTTACCATTTTGATTCATGAATAATCCATGAACAGATGTTGATTTTTACAAGTTCAGTTGTTATTTGAAATTGTTTGAATACTTTATACAAACATATTGCAACCTCTGGGTTATTTGTATTTTTTTTTGTTCTCTTACAGTGTTCAAGTATTCATTGTGAGATAGATTGTCTCCTCATACAAATAAATCCTTACCAATGTAAGACAAAAATGGTTGGATAAGTGACCTAGGTGTATTATTCATGATGTAAATTCTTTAGGGGGGGGAAAAACTAAATTATTTGATGACCAGAAAAATCAACTTTTACAAATAGGAAAAAAGAAAGGAGCAAATTATTTGTACAAATGTTTAATACACTGACTATAAGATGGTCAGCTCCTATGAAAGTAAAAACCACCCACAACCATCCATGCAAATAGAAAAGGATTTACCAATAGGAGAGTTACTTTGAGATCTCAATTAATAGCTCTGAAATCATCTTTTACTCTCCCTCTAAAGTATTTGTTCAGCTGTATTGTTGAGCCAACAACAAACCCACAGTGGCAGCACCTTTCTCGTGGAGCTCTTTACAACCAGGGCTGCTTTTCCATTTTCCCTTGGCTCTTTCCCTGCAGGCAGACCATGCATTCCTATTCCCTGCTCTTCCTTCCCCTTTTTCAAGCCTGCCAAATTTGCATCCTCACCACACAGTTGCTCACAGGAGAAGCCTGTGAACACAGCAGGCAACTTTCAAACCGTAATTTTTACCTCGTTAGCTTGTGCAATATTACCCTAATTCCAGGCAAACGATGCCAGAACTTCCAAGGAGGAGGAAAAACAGTCTCCACAACAGTTCCACGCTATCAGCTTCCCAGAGCTGATTTAAACCTCCCATCCTGAAGTCCTTCTGCCTGTGTTTACACAACATGAATCCTTCCCTCTTATCCTGGAGTTTCAGGTTGCTTCCTGGCAGTCCCTGGACAGACACATATTGGAAAACCTGGGATAATTCATTGGAGCTGCAACCTCCTGGTTTTGGTAGAATTAGGGCTGGAAATACCTCTAAGACCATCAAATCCAACTGTTTTCCAGCCATCTATGGAAGAATGACAGGGTTTTCCACACAAAAACAACTGACCAAGCTATGTTTATTTTCAGAGCCTTTACAGAGAAGGGATCACCATTCTGAGACACTACACTGAAGAAAAGAAAGGACATAGAGGTGCTGGCTATCAATTTATTTATTAAATTGGGAAAGGCAAGTAGGAAGGTTCTGTATATTACCTTTGAGAGCTCATTATTCACATGATGAGGAAAATGTGAAGTTGGCCAGTTCTCAGGGGCAGAGGAGCCTGTAGGGACAAGGCAAGGGGGAAAGATTCCAAATAAGAGTAGGTTTAGATTAGGTATTAGGGGGAAATTATTTGCTGGGAGGGTGGGCAGGCCCTGGCACAGGTTGGGCAGAGAAGCTGTGGCTGCCCCTGGATCTCTGGGAGTGTCCAAGGCCAGGTTGGAGCCACCTGAGCTGGTGGAAGGTGTCCCTGCCCATGGCAGGGGGTGGGATGAGATGAGATTTAAGGTCCCTCCCAACCCAAACCATCCTGTGACTCTGATTCTGCTCTTGGGCTCCAACTCACTAGTCCTGAAAGCCACAGAGGAAGACTTAAAACTCAAATTCTACATAAGCCAGATTTTTATTTATATGTTCAAGAAACCTTAAGATTTTTTTTTTTTGGTTGGTTGGTTTGTTTTTAATGCTTGGTCCATTGATAATTCTGTCTGTGTGGTTTTTATTCCTGAACCTCTCCCTACACCACAAGTTCATGGAAGCTGAAAGCTGATCCTTAGTCCAGGTATGTTTATGTGTTCCCCCATATTCCTGTCTCTTAAATAGACTAATCCCCATAGTTGACAGCACTTATGTTGCAATGACCTGCAGTCATCTGATCAACTTTCAGAATACTTACTAGCTATAATCAAATATATTCTCATCTCTTATTTGAACAAATCAAACAGAAATTGAATACATTTTTTTATGAACACTAGCAATATGTTCTCTTCTCTGATAATTTTGACATTAAAATTCCATTTTAATAATCCCATCCTTCAGGCTTTGCAGACTCTTAAGGTATTAAAGCAAAAATTATCCTAAGCAGTTAGATTATAATGTATTTAAAGATTAGACATTTCATGTTGAATATTAACTGCTCCACTTCCCAGAGAAAAAAAAATGATGCAGGGCTTTTTTTCCTAGCATAATTTATACATTTTTGATAGGTTGACTATACAAAGTTCAAACCCTTTGTGAAAAAATACTATAAAATGTACTCATACTCCTGCATTATATTAAAGAGCTGTACATAAAGGTAGGAGAACACATTTTTGCTGACATCATTAGCATATTTTGATCCCTCAGAAACAGACAAAATGCCTGTTCCACCTCAGTGAAGCCTATCAGGGTTCTGAGCTGAGACAAGACTGCAAACAATTTGCCATCTAAAGAACTTTTGTTTACATATCATAAAAGGTGGGTCCCATATTTAGGTTTCATGATAACAGAAAATGGAGAGGCATTGCTTATTTAAAAAAAAAAAAAGGCAAATTGCACCCCAAAAAATAAGTTTTAGGCAAATCTGTAAGTATTTTTGGGTATTTGTCTAACTCATGCAGTTCATCATGAACACTCCCCATCCCTGGAAGTGTCCAAGGCCAGGTTGGGTGAAACTCTGAGCAACCTGGGCTAGTGGAAGGTGTCCCAGCTTGGAACAAGGTGAGCTTTAAGATCCCTTCCAACCCAAACTATTCAGTGATTCAATGAAGAATTATTTGGGACAGAATTCTGCATTTCAAATTGACCAATGTCTTCTAGCCAGAGTGTTTTACCTCCCTGCTTACCTGCCCACAGACAAGGATGAACATCTCTCCTCGTATCTGTTGTGTTTCGACACACAATGCTCTCCTTCCTACACACAGATCTTGTCTTAATCTGCATTTGCCTCTTGCCATTCACCATCTCTTTGAACTCCTCCTCAGAAAGTGATGTGACAGCTTTCAAAATCAAGCAAATCAGCAGCCCCAGCCCTTGTCAGTCTCTCTGGGGAAATCACAGGTTGTGCATAGCATTCCTCCTGTGGTGTGCTCTGTCACTGGAAGCTTCCTCTGAAGGACCATCTCTCACCTGGGGCATCAAGGAGAAAACAGCAAAACCTGTGGGGCTGCCTTCCTGCTGTACTTTGTGCCAGCACAGCTGGTTTGGTCTTCAGCCTCTCCTGCTGCTTAGATTCGACCTGTTTATTTCTTATTTTCTTCAGAACCTATTCAATGTGACAATGGGCAGGAGCTGGCACAGGTTGGGCAGAGAAGCTGTGGCTGCCCCTGGATCCCTGGGAGTGTCCAAGGCCAGGTTGGTGCAACCTGGACTAGTGGAAGGTCTCTCTGCCCATGGCAAGGGGTGGAATACAATGACTTTTAAGGAACCTCCCAACCCAAACCACTTTGGGATTTGATGAATGCTCAGACACCTGTCTGAACCCACAATAATCATTCAGTGACAGCTACTGACTAGTATGGACATGATCCACTCTCCACCTGCTGATACCAGCACTGGCAGAGCAAATCTTCCTGTACAATAATATCCTGCTTAAGCTCACCCACTGTCTTTGTTCTGAAATAGTTTCTCTGCACAGAAAAACTGTCACCTGCAGAGAAAAAAAAAATAAAAATATTAAAGCTTTCCTTTTAGTTTCTACTTCTGAACCTGCAATTTGCAGCGCAGCTCAAGGAGACCCCAACCCTCATGTGCCACTTCATCCAGCAGCACAGGTACCCATGGACCACCTTGCAGGGCTTCCTCTCCTCGAGGCAGCACAGGGTGTTTCTCCTCTTTTTGTAGAAACAGGGGGGAAAACCCTGCAGCACAATGGAATCTTTTTCCATTGGTGGGTAAACAACAGCAGAGACAGCCAGACTTTGTTTCCACACTCTGTGACACCATAAATACACACCCTTTGCTGTGCTATTACTTGCTCATTTTTTAACAATGTGCTTATGCTATCAGGAGTGTCTTTTGGGTTATTTCCGTGGAACGTTTAACATCTTTTCTTTTTGTCCTTTTGCCTTGCCCTTCAATTTTGACCATGATGGATCTCAGCATATTTAGGACATTAAGGGCAAAGTAAATTGTTGTTTATACGGTTAAATGTAAAAAGCATAATGGTAGGGTAGTGTCTATATTGTGGAAAATAAGTACACTTGTCTGATTTTTATTACAGATCTTCTCTCCTGATGTGCACTGAGCAAATTGTGGGGTCTCTGCTGAAAATGCAATGGGAAAGTTTAATACATCTGCAGGATGTGTCAACCTGAGCACACACTGAGCAACTGAAAACACAGGAAAGTACTTGTGCTCTGGGAAAGATGCTCCAAGAATGCCTAAATGATCCCTGTGCAGTCTCAGAGCTGGTAAGTGACCAGCATGAGTTACCTCCTCCATCAACCCCAGCAGCTTGTCCCTGCCATCAGCATCTGCCCTGGTCACTCCGGGGGCACTGCCAGCCCCTGATATAGAATAACAGACTGGTTTGGGTTGGAAGGGACACTAAAAGCCATCTTGTTCCACCCCCTGCCATGGGCAGGGACACCTTCCACCAGCCCAGGGTGCTCCAAGCCCCATCCAGCCTGTCCTTGGACACTTCCAGGGATCCAGGGGCAGCCACAGCTTCTCTCACCCTCCCAGCCAGCAATTCCTTCCTAATATCTCATTTAAACCTCCCCTCTTTGAGTTTAAAGCCATTCCCCCTTGTCCCATGCTGGATAAAGTTCTGGAAATGAAGAACATGTACAGAAATCCCCATGAAATCTGAACACAAGAACCCACCAGGGTATTTTCCAAGCGAGACACAACCTGGTGGCCTGTGCATGCAAGGGCTGCTAATCCACCCCCAGCTCTCTGAACTCACACATAGGCACTGCTTTGCCTGCCCAGATGTTTTCTGATTAATAATGAGGTCACTCCCAATGCCAAAAAAATGGGCTTGTAGTTCTCCAAGGCTCTTGGAAAGCCCCAGTGTGTTTGAGGGGGATGAAAATATTAAATACAACGTAAGTATAAAACATAATAAATCAAATGAATTTGTTTAGATGAAAAGCACTTTTTTGTTTTTGTCAGCACAGCAACTGTATATTCCACAACTATTCTAATGTTTTCTGACATAAAACTGCTGTATCTGATTGCACTCTAGTTTCACCCCTTCTTGCTTTACAGGGTGGTTCTTAAGAAAATGTCTGTATTTTACCGTATTTAACCATTTCTAAGGTAAAAAACAGAAAACAAGAAATATGAAATTGAAAAGGGATAATACATATCATTATTAGGTCTTTTCCTTGATCATTGTCTCCAAAAAAAGCCTTGAGAAAAAGAGTGAAAAGGTCTCTCAGATTTGAATTTCTGTTCCAAAATGATGGGCAGAGACAACTGAAATGCCTGACCCTGAACAAGCCAGAGGAGAGACATGGCTGTGACAGTCTTGTTTGTCCCTTGAAAGCTCTTGGCAATGCCCTCATGACCATTCCATGCTGCTGCTATTGCTTTACAACTTTATATTTAACCATAAGTAACCTCAAGGGGTCTAAAGTCCAAAACCAAACAGCTGAGTATTGCTCCTACAGCAAAGTCTTGGAGACCCTGAAAACAGAGATCCCCAAATGGACCTGCTTACCAAGGACTTGTCCTACACCACCCCAGGGAAACACTGCCTTGGGACCACAGAGCCATGGGAAAAGCAGCAGTTTTTCCAGGCTCATGCAGCACCACCTATAGACAAAAGGCTACATTTCTCTGGAGTATTTGGGAATAGAAAATCCTGCTCTCCTTGCTCCCACAACACTGCCTGTGCTGCTGTTTCTGCTGCCTCGAGTGCTCAGAGAGCAGCAGGGCTGCAGGGAGTGGGGGTGAATGTCTTAGATTGAATCCAGAAAGAAATCTTGAGAAACCAGAGAAGGTGAACGACAGTGAGTGTCTGGCACTAAATCACCACAACCAAAGACCCATAAAAACCGAGTTTTTGCATCAAAAGTCAGGCAATTCCCAAAGACTCTTCACCCAGAACCAGGTGCCTCAATAAACAGTCAATTTTGGGGATTTTTCTGCTCTGATTCTGTTCTGCAGCACAGAGACATCAAATTAGAAATAACACTATTGCTAAGAAATAACACCCTGAATACTTATGGCTTTCCCATCTCATTCTGCACATTGCAGGCTCCGTGCGATGCCGGCACAACCCCGGCATTGCAATCTGGAATTTGCCACCATAAATGTCTCCGTACGCAAGAATTTAAAGGTTTGGGATTTTTTAATTATGATCCCTTAGAGAGAGAATCTTGAAAAAGTGAAGTGCATCGCAGAGGGACTGATGTCTCCCCATTTCCAGAAAATATGGGATGAGATGTGCATTGAGAGGTGAAGCATCTCATTCTCCTTAGTGCTAAACCCAAAAATGACAACCTGCAGCACACTGTGAAAACGTGAGTACAGAAAACAATAATGAAAAATAAAACACGGTTTTCACATAAATAGAATGTTTTTCAATATATGCTTTCTTTTTTATTTAGGAAAAAAAAAATAAAGGGGGAAAACATTCCAGAAAACCTCCCAAAACTTATGTCTGAGGCAGAAATAAAGTCCTGGAACCTGACACTTGTTGCAGAATTTAGATGTGGTTTGACACAGAGCTCACATGAAAGAATGCCTCTTGGATCAAAATATTCCTGCTGGACCTCTCTTATACTGGCTGCTTCCTTAATTTGATTAATTGTAGAACTTTGGAGGAGTTCAAACTTGGAACATTTGGGTTTTTAAATGCAGGATTTTCTGTCACATTTTATGCCAGTGAGTGATAATGACATATCTTGAACTTCAAAGGTGTCTAACCAATTAGAGATTCTCTGCAAGAGAAAATGCAGAGAGGAGAAAAAAAAAAAGGAAAAACTGTCTTTGAATAGTTTTCCCACAAATGCTGAATATTAAGCACATTTCGAGAATATTCATGTAATGTTAAACGTACAGTTTGCTTTAAAATGATAAATAATTTGACTGTTCAGGATAGAAAACAGCAGTGCCGTGATTCTCTTCTTCAGCCCATCTTTTATTTGCGCAGCCCTACAACACCATGATTTCATGCTACATGTGTTGCTTGTTATACATCCTAAAAATTCAATTTTCTTATCCCAGAAGGAAGGAGCCATAAGTGAAGCCAGTCATTTGATCAGAAAATGTTGTCAACGTGAAGGAAAGCGCTTTGGAACGCTCTGCCACCACCCTTATTTGTGGTAATCATGCAAATCACTGCAGACTGCTCTGAAGCCTGAGTTCATTTGGGTTTGAGTCGAGCCACAGCGATTGTGGACATGGAGGGAAGGAAAAACTCTCTCTGATACACATTCCTACAGACATTTATCCCTGCCAAGCCCGAACAAAGCACAAAAGTAGCGTTGCACCCACCCTGGTGGGATATATGTCTTTGAAATGGTGATCTCTATCTCCAAACCTATTTAAGCAGCCTCTGATAGGGCAGTTGCTGTGGTTATAGGGCTTTCTCTCCTGGAATGATGGAGCACCGTAAAACACCTTCTAAAACAACACGGATGTTATTGCTGACCAGATTCTGACTCTGGTGAATTTATTGTGCTCTGCCTTTGCACGAGTTCTCCATCCCTCTCTACTTTGGCTTCTGTGTAAAGTGTTTATCAGCCACAAAAGGGATTGTATTTTCTCCCTTTCATTTATAAGGTCCCTAGATTTTGAGGGGCGCAGCTCAAAGAGGGCAACAAACATCTAAACCTCTTATTGTCCACAGCTCATCAGTAAATTGCACTATTTTAGACTGCTGAAGGGTTGGGGGGGGTTATATTTTGTTTGCTCTTCCAAGTCCTTTAGAATGAAAAGCTTTAAACAAACTCCTGGTAGGATCGCAATTCCCTTCTTAAAATCACCCATGGAAAGTAACTCCATCAATTGCTGGTGAAATAACTGCTGGCCATGGCCCAACACAGCAGTGCAAGGTCACTTC
>JAWWEE010000051.1:12687344-12754844 GCA_035221455.1 Xenops minutus | reverse complement strand
AGAGGTTTTAATTTTTACATGCTTTTCCACAAAAAAAAAGTAGATCTTTCCTTTAAAAACCTGTGATTTCTACCACCATATTCTTGTGAGGAGATCCAGTGGAAAAGACATCTGATTTCTTCAAAGGGAGCTTCTACTTTGCTGGAAATGCATTTTCTGAGAGAAAAAGCTCATATTCACTTTTTTCCTGACTGGTTCTGATGATGGGGTCTCAAACACTCAGACAGGGAACCCTGGAGAGAAAGGGGGACCCCCAGGGTGTTGGGGAGCCCCAGGACAGGAAAGGGGCTGGAGGAAGAAGATGATTAAGGAAAGGTTGCTGACCATCAGTTAAGAAAACATAACACTGACAATCCAATGATCCTTCAGGAAGGAAACAGCAAAAAAAATAAAGATGCCATTATAACTGCAAGGAAGAGCCTGAAGGCAACATTTCAACCATAACAGGACGGCTCTTGGAAATTAATAACAATTTCCCATTTACAAGCTTTCCCTTTGTTTCTGCAATAGAACCATTCCCAAGGTACAACTGGTTTCACACGATAATTACCTTGACAGGTGCTGTATTAAATTCCTCATTTCTTCCCCTTTCTCCCATGTTTGTGACAGGAAGCCTTGGATTACTATAACAAAACTGCACCTTTTTTGTGCCTTTTTTTTTTTTTTCCTGCTGAGTGTGTTTGTTTTCTCACCTTCAATCCTGGCTCTCCCCAAGCTGCCTGGTTTCTTATTCCACACCTCTCTGCAAGGGTTTACAGGCTTCACATATAAATTACAATTCCCCTTTATTAATCTAATTGATCGTTTGGTTCCAAATGCATATGCAAGATCTTTTTTGAAACCTTTTAGACCCCTGCGGTTCAATATCAATCTCTAAATATTAAAAGCATCTTGTGGAAAATTAGAAAGCAGATGAGACACTTTGGGAGTGGAGATGCTGTAGAAACTGAAACTTTTAAAGCAGCATTGACACAATTATTGAATGCTGTCATTGCACAAAAGGGCTTTTTATTTTATTGGTTCATCTGTAATTGTTTTGTACTTTTACTATATCTGTGTAATGTGACTGCCAGGAATTCAACCTTCATGAGAAACAATGTTGAGCTGGAATCAGATTTAGAGCCACACCTTGGAGTTTGTTTCAATCCTCTTTTTCACTCCCATTTATCTTATTACCTGGAATTCATAGAATGATGGTTTGGGCTGGAAGAGACCTTCAAGATGTTCTCATTCAAACCTCCTGCCATGGGCAGGGACACCTTCCACCAGACCAGGGTGCTCCAAGCCCTGCCCAACCTTGCCCTGAACACTTCTAGGGATGGAGAAACTTCTCGGAGCATCCTCATCAGCCAAGAACAAAATACTTTGGAAGTGCAAGTTCTCATTCCCAATGGATGAAAAAACACCCTTGAAAAATACAGTGCAAAAAGATGGAATACAGCTCTCCCCCACCGTGGATCACTTAGTAATCTCTCTTTGTTTACACAACTTTTCCCCTGGATTTAAGGCATTTTGGGTATTTCTCATGGTGAGTTTGGAATTCTTTGGGAAGTCAGAAACGACTGTGTTCAGCAGGCAGAGTCGAGACTGCAGGTGGCATGATTGTTCCAACTGCATTAAAGTCACACTGCTGTTCAGATTCCTTGCAAGGATAGTAACTGTTTCCTCAAGAAAACTAACGGAAATTACTCCTCTTTTTCTTAGTTTTAATCAAAGCAGGCTGGAAAGGGAATGAGTTGAAAGGAATCAAAACCACACTGCTCATTCTCATGGAGGAAAACAAGACTAAAGCTCGATCATTATCATGAGGATTTTGGGTTCACCTGTGGCTGTTGAATTCAAAACACCCTCACAAGTGTTTTACTGAAATATTCAGTGTAATGGGGTGTCACTGAGCAACATGAAGTTTAAATCGTTGTGAAACAACTAAAGAACAAGAGCATTTTGGAAAAAAGGGAGTAGATTTTAAATATTGTCTTTACTCCTTTTCCTATTACTATTCCTTGTTTTAGGGAACTTAGTCATCCAACTAAATATGTCTTTTCTTTCTGACTCCCTTGGTGTGTAAATGGCTTACATGAAGTCCATCCCCCATCTCCAGGCCCTTCAAAAAGGTTGCCATGAAACTTGTCACTGTTCATTCCTCCCATATGGAGCTTCTCCAGTAAAAAGCAATATTTATAAAGATATAGAAGAACCAGGACTATTCACCAGCAGACAGAAAATGAAGATATCAGCAGAAAAACACTGATGGGAAGGCCACAGCTGCGTGCCTTTATGTAATTTAGACATAGCCCAAGAAAAGGAAAGGGCTACCTGACCACACAATCTTAACTCAGCATGGGAAAAACAATCATAAAGGAAAATTACTGCCTACCATGATTGTAAAGGAAAAGAACTATAGAACTATGAAAAGGGAAAATACAAATTACAAGTCTACTCATCACAATGTTTAAACCTGTTTAAAAGACAAGTTGCAACCTTGTGAGAAATCCAGCTTTTAGTACTCTGATTTTCATAGTTGTTGGTTTTAGTTCAGTAAAGGCCTAATTGATAAAAACACATAGCATGAACTTTTTTCACCACACTTGTCCATGCACATCCAAAACCTCCTCCTTTCTCACAGCCCAGATCTGTGACCTCCCCCTACTCCCTTATCAAACGTTGTCCATGATTTATAGAACCATTTAGACTGGAAAAGGGCTCCAAAATCATCATATCTGACTCAAAAAGCAGGACCAACCCTGACCTTTCCTCCTTTCATGCTCCCTGGCCACACCAGGCTGTACTTTATTTAACTCCTCCTTGTTAATTGGCTAAATTGACTCTGAGTTGGCTCAGCCACCTATTAACCCATGACCAAAATACACATAATTCATGCCATTTTTAACATCTGAGACCCCCCCAAAGACTCTGTTGCCTTCCCAGCACACAGGTGAGCAATGGCAAAGGCCATTACATCTGGTGTGATTCATGGAGCAGGGACAGCATTTCCATTCCACACTTCCTTGCAAAGCTGTTGGATAAGACCACAACTGGATAATCAGATAAACTTTGCCAATAAATCCTGACTCAGTGTCACTCTGCAACAACCCACAGCATCACTCACCTGTAAATCAATAATGAAGATGTTAGATGGATGTAATTTGCCCACTAAGGACTGCAAAGAAGCCAGGAGCTGCTTCTAAATTAACTTTTCCTCCCCTACCACCCAATAACCTGAGGCCTGGGCAAGGCTCCAGCCACCTTTCAGGAGCAACACATTATCTGCAAAACCTGGATATCCACCTTGCTCTCAGTAGCTCCAGTCAATTACAAGCAGAAAAGACTCATATTCTTCCATTTGCTCCTACATGTCAACATTATGATCTAGACAAAGGTCATAACGCTCCAATATCCAAAATCCAGTTAATTGATTCCCTCTGGGTATCAAATCCCTCCAGCCCTGCAGTTATTGCTGCATCAATCATATTGTTATTCATACCAAAGAATTAGAAAGATGTCCAAAACACTGAAAGATCTTCCTGCTCCCATTCTCAGCTTCTCCTCCGGCCATTTCCAAGCACACCAATTTTCTTGGTAACACATTTAAAATTCAATTTCCCCTCACAGGATTTGATTGTGCCTATAAATCTGAGCCTGGGCTCTGATCAGATCCCCAAAATTACTCCCAAAATTCCTGCCAAACTCTCCATTATTGCATCCATATCTTAACAGAATACCATCTTGCCACCTGTTTGGGGATTAGGGAGTCCTAGAACCTCTAGTAATTAACATCAAATATTTCTACATCATTCAGATTTTCTTTAGCCATATATAACATTTCTACAATTTTAATCTCTCACCCAAGTAAGTCAACTTTTGCCTTGTTCCCAGAGAGACTAACAAAAGCATGAGACTCCCATCCATAAGATTATTTCATTTTCTATTCAACAAATAATAAATTCATTTAAAGAACAAGATCCTTTCCACACAAAGCCTCGGAACCAGTTACCTGCCCAAGAAACTTCTCCAGGTTTGCTACTCACCAAACATTCACTCAAGCACAAGCTTTTGAACATTATCTTAGACCTGAAAAAATAGCTTCCAATGAGACTCCACATTCAGATATAAACCAGGATCAATATAGTAATTTTGCTGATGAATTTCTGTGGTCAAATATAACACCAATAAACTCTTGCTGAGCTTGAGAGATGGAGGCTCATGAAGAAACAATTGCATCTTCAGCAACTGTGAGTTGAAGGACCCAACCTCCCTCTCAGCAGCTCCTTACATTGATTTTTTTCTATTTAGTGATATTTGTTCTTACCCTTTAGGTGTTTTTATTTTTCATACCCTATTATTACAAAGAACTTTTCCCCTAGAAGGAAACCACTGGAAACCTGGGATCTACAGAGGGACTGGATATATCCAGTGAGATAGGGACATACCTGTGACAATCACGAGTCTCATAATGCAGGAAAACTGAAGACATCAGCATTCCTCCTCCTTGATTTTCAGCAGTTCAAGTTAAAAAAGAAAGGAGTGTAACTCTCCCCTAAGCCTTTTGTAGAGCCCAGTGGAAGGATTAGCTAAATGGTAAAACCTGGTTAAAATGACAATTAAGTCATGACAGCTGGACCAGCAAAAAAACCTCTTGGCCTCAGATGTAACCACTTTAGGTTGAGGTCAGAGGTGGACAATCCACAGACAGAGTGGGCAACCAAGGTGATGAAAAACAATTTGCTGCAGAAAATATGTTTTCTGAATATAAAAAAAAACAACTATCAAGGAATTTTGAAACTGAAACCTTTTCCAAAGTATGTCAAGGAACTTTCTCTGGCTAATTAGAGAAGCTCTTCAAGCTGGGGATGTACTTCCTTGCCCTGAGCATAGCAATAGTGTCAATAAATAATAATAATTGCAGGGTGGAATCAAACCACAATGATTTTCTTGCTGAGAGACTCAAACAACAAATAACGCCCGCCCATCTATCAAAGAGAAAGCCACGCCAGTTCACCGAACCATCCTCACTGTGTGCTTTTATCTGAGCTAAAAATTGCATGTAAATGTAGATGTAAATTATGTGTGGCCCTCGAGCTCCTGGAAGGTTGCCAAAAAACCCTCCGGGGTTGCAAAGTTGAGCATCCTCCCTGCCATATGGTAGTACCTGTGAAGCTCGGAAGGGAAAGGACACCAGCTCCTCATACAGATGGTCCCCAGTACCTGGGAAAAGTTTGGGGACGTAATGATGAAAACAAGACTTTTCAGATGTTGTCAAGAGCACTCAGTGTTCTCTCACCGCTGATATTACAGCAATGTGATGTAAAAAGGATTAATAAACTATAGATAATGCACCTGAAGTTCTTCTAGGGGGATGTGTTGATCAGTGATTCAAAATAAAAATATTTGCATGGGGTATTTTTTCATGATTGGGTGCTTTTAACAGGAATGTGTCTCCCTGGAAGAGAATAGGGACATCTACATAGAATCACAGGATGGTTTGGGTTGGAAAGACCTTAAAGATTATCCCATTCTACCCTCTGCCACGGGCAGGGACACCTTCCACTAGCCCAGGTTGCTCCAAGCCCCATCCAATCTGGCCTTGGACACTCCCAGGGATGGGGCAGCCACAGCTTCTCTGCCCAACATATGCCAGGGCCTGCCCACCCTCACAGGGAAGAAGATTTTCCTAATATCCAACAAAACCTACTGTCTTTCAGTTTGGAGCCATTCCCCCTTTTCCTGTCCCTCCAGCTCCTGATGGAGAGTCCTCTCTGACTTCCTTATATGCCCCTTCAGAAACTAATCCAGAGTTATTCCAGATCCCCAGTGGTCCCTGCTGATTGCTCTTAAATTTTCTTTAATAGTGCCAATCTCCAGATAAACAAGCTGGATTTCTTCTGTGTAAAAACCCCCAATTTCTGAAACATTTATGGGCTTCAGCATAGTGGTTTCACTCTGCTCCCACTGCCCCACTCTATGGTTGATGTACATGTTCCCAGCAGCTCCACAGGACCTAGAAAAACTGAGAGCTGGTTTTGCTGAGACAAGCACTTGGTTGTTGCAAAGTATCTCATCTTTTCTCAGTAATTTTGGGGTTCTCACTTCTCTGAAACAGAGTTTGGAGGGGCGATTTTCACTTTTGCTACGGAGCGCTCATGCCAAAGAACATTCCCGTTCTCCCATGCATACCATTAGCACAGTGTACATCTGAAAGAGGGTATTTATATATCTCAGAACGTGTAATTAGGAGTTTAGAGGAGAAATTCCGACGGAGAAGCAGGACTTGGGGAGTGGTATCATCTGTTGGGTGCTCCGTGAGGAAGTTGCACGTACCCGGCACGGCTTTCCCTATTTATAGAGCGCCGGGAACGCTCCACGGCAGGGCCCACTCAGCCAAGCTGTGGGAATATTCCACAATGAATAACTCATTTGCAGGGTTTTGCCTCTTTGTCTGTTTACATTCTGCTGTTTAATAACGAGGTATTTGTTGCCGTGGTGGGAGCGTTGTTGGGCGGGTGGGAGTTTCCCTTGCATGGATCTGATGATTTGGCCCAGTGGGAGCTGAGGGTGCCTGGGAAGATCAGACTCCCAAGAAAGGAAAACAGTTAACATTGTGCTGACAATGTGCCTTAGTTGGATACATTGCCAAACAAGACATATAGATTTTGTGTAATGTTGCCTGTAATCAACCTACCGTGGCATAATTAAGGGACTGCTTTAGTTTAGATATAAGAAATGAACTCTCTTTCTGAAATGCAAAATTGGTCAAGGGGTTGGTTGCTTTTTTTTATTTTACTCTAGTTTATTTTCTAGCGGGCAAAGAGAACATTCATAATTTCAGTTCTTTTCTGTTGTAAATTGCACAGCAAAAGTTAAAAAGTCTCTGGCAAACACACTCTGCATGATTAGTACAGGCCCACTGGTAGAACAGAATCGGCTCAGACAATGGGTAAAAATAAATCATTACTAGGTACATGGAATTTGAGATGGAAAAGGCACTAATGGTTGTTAAATGAGGTATATTGCAGGGAAGGATTATATTTTGAATGGTGTTAAAATTGCTTTGGGAGTGAATATTCTGACTAATATTATTATTTGTGTACTTGAACTCTGGCGTGATGGGGTTGTGTTCCTGAAGAGAGTTTATTAGAAGTACAAATAGATTATGGATGCTTATTTTTCCCTTTTACTTTCTGAATAACAAGAGGGTAAACTACCCTTACAGTGAATGAACCACAGCTTTATCTATTCCTCACTATGACTCAGTCAAGCCAGAAACTTCCTCAAACTTTTTTTTTCCCCATAAAAACCTGCTGTTCTGTCAATGACAAAGGATTTCATAAAAACATATTGACCTCCAAATTTAACAGTGTCTCAGGTCAAGCTGGAATTTCAGGAGAGAGAAAGGGACTCAGAAAGAATTTATCTGAGAAAAAATCTATTTCCCCAGAAGCAGAAAGAGAATTGTTCTTGCAAGAGTGGAATAAAACAGAGAGTGGCAGCCTTTGCAGCTGGACACAGGTTGAGATCTGTCACTTTTCAGCAGCCCCCTTGACCCAGAATGGTCTCCACACACCCCCCCGAGTCACGATGTAAATATTTGGTAAAAGTTCAGTGCAGTGAAAGCTCAGCCTCAGACTCACAAGTACAAGCTGGTTGGGTGTTGACCTAAACCTTCATCATAGCTACATGAAGTTACAGGAGTTGGCCTTTGATGATCCTTGTGGGTCCCTTCCAACTGCGAATATTCCATGGGTACACTCTAAATGTCTGTTTTAATGATGCTTTCTAGTAATTCCTCATGGCAATCGTGGAGGGGACACAACCCCAACCTCTGGCTCTTGCCACCAGTGCCATATCCAAATTCTCCCTTCCCCAGGAGCTCTTGGACACACATCCTACAAAAGATGTAGCAGGAGATGCCACACTCACTTCTTCTCCTACCTCCGCCCTCTGCTGTTATTTGGAGGGGATTTTTTTCCATTCTTACCTTTCCAGTTGAGAAATTATTGCTAAAATGTGATGCCTTTCTCCTGTGTAAATCTTAGTCTTGGTGCTGTGCCATTGTTGAAGGCAAGCTGGCAGCCTGTCAGATTGTTTTCAGTAAGTTATACTGCATTCAAAGTTAAAACAGGACCATTTAGCCATGTTTGTATTTCTGGGATCATGGTTTGTAGAAACAATTCGTTCCAGGAATGGAACTTTTGTTATCGTTTTCAGAGGAACATTTGGCAGGATAGGCCCATGAATTAGAAAAAAAAAAAAAAAGGAAAAAAGTCTTAAAAAAGAAGAGAGCAAAGACTACTGTGTTTTATTAACTCTCCCATCTCTGAGTTATCAATAACTATAGTCAATGCTGCTCTCAAATTCTGACAATTCTGATAAAATAGACCTTTTCCTTTCAGATTCCCCTCCTCTTTCATTGCAGCCTCTCTCACACACAGGTTTGAGTGAGAGTGAAGACTGCCTAAAAGGTTCATGTGGTTTAAATCTTTTTTGAATACAAATAGTGAGGGGATGATACAGAATCAGGCTAAGGCTGAGTTAATGTTTGATGGATCCAGCCTGAGTGAGGGCACTGGCAGCTCTGAAAGGCTTCAATTGGTGTATTAAGACCCTGGAAAGGGTGTAATTTATCTCAGATCACAGGCTGTAAAATCACTCAGAATTCAAACTTGCTTTCAAACAGGGCCCTTTTTATTTGCCTCTCAGCCAAATGATGGTTGTTTTGTTGTCCCCCCCTCTCCCCGAGCGGGGCGGGTGAAGTTTCCCTCTAATTACTAATACATTTCACACAAAAGAAATCAAAATTCTGGGAAGTAATCTAATCACAAATTCAGATCTCATCTGATAAAAAGGACCACAAGAAGGAGACTTTTTTTTTCCCCCAATATTTGAAATGAAATGTGCCTCAGAAATGACGTGGTTTGTTTCGGCACTTTCAAAGTGGAACTGCTGTGGTTTTATTTTTGAAGTGAAATTTGAAAAGGAACGGAATCAGAGAAAGGGAAAACGTTAAATAATTCAAAACTAATCTAAGCATTTCACCTTGATCAACTATATCAGCTGAATCCAGGTTTTAATAACCTAAACATTCTTAGCAATTTTTAGTAATCTCCATTTTTTTCCCCCCTTTTGTGCCAAAAATTCCCTATTGATTCTTATTTAATTTGACCTTTCTCAGGTTTCTGCTATTTTTATACCCTCACCTGAAAGAGAACAAATTAATCATTTTTCCAGCTCTCTCACAGACTAATGAGCTCATAAATGAACAAAGTGCACCAAGTCCACAGACTGTCTCTCTTTCTTCTTTCAGCCAAATCTCACAACTTCACCTGTTAACCATCCCTATTAAACCTGCTACATATTTTGCTTCTTTTGGACTAGAAAGTTTTATTCCTGCTTAAAATTTTCTGGAGTTTCAGTGGTGGAGTTATTTGATATCCTGAAAACATTCAGTACAAAACTCCAGCTCCATCACCTCTCCCTCGGTGCAATATTTGCACCACAAGAGCTGCAGATTTTCATTTGCACAGGTAATTCTGGCATGTCCTTTCAAACCCTGATATTAGAAGGAGATGGTTTTATAAAGCAACTTTATGACATTGTTTCTGACCATTTCCCTGCAATTTAAAATAATCAACAAAATTTGAAAACTTGCTTTCAATATTATGCAACAACCTATAATTTTCCACAAAAACCTCCCTGGACCCAGGATAATTTCTGATATATCCCACCACCAACCCTCCTGATCACTGGGGTGCAATATTTTGTTTTGTGAGTTTTAGTCAATTTTACATCCATTAAACTCAACTTTCCAATTATTCTGTGGCTCCACATCCCAGCATTAACCTCTTCTAGGAAACCCTGTCAGAGGATGTCTGAAAATGCAAGTGTAGGATGTCTCTTGCATTGCCTTGTCTATGCTGGCAGAAATAATAACAAGAAAGGATTCCAGGATATCTGTCTTGCCCCCCTCGAATTAAATTTGCTTTCTCTAATCAGGCAGTGCTTGTCCCAACATACCTTTCATTTGTTTCCTTAAAATATTATCTAGGACACTCTCCATGGTTTATGCCAGCGAGATGTTCTTTCCCCATATGTCCCTGGACCATTTTTAAATAATTCCTTTATTAGATTTTAGCAGCCTTAAAGGATCTGAAATTTCTAATAAAGTCTCCAATTTCCCTTCTTCCTTCCTTTGGCTCTCTTGGATGTATTTTGTCTGATTCCGATGGCCTATCAATTTTTTTAAAAGCCTCTAATCTTTTAATAGCCAGTTTGAGTGCTATCTGGATACTTTCTAATGCCTCACTTTCAAGCTCTGAAATCTGGTGTCAGATTTATTCAAATGTAGGGGGCAGGTGGACAGAAATTGTCTCAGATAATTTGACTTTCTTTTGTTTCTCCACTTCATTATTTCTGAGAACGTTTTGGGTCTTTAACAATGCAACTATTAGAGTCAACCTTAAATACCTTAAAGATTCTTTGTAGAATATTTTTAGTCTAAATTTGATTTATGGGATTAGAGTGATGCCCACTAACCTTGCTGGAGCTCAAATTCTGCAGGCACTTCCATCCTGAGCCAGTGCTGCTGTTGTAACTTAGCTGTGAAAACCAGCCACGGGCTAAAATAAGGCTCTGAAAGTTCTCTCCAAACACTGTTTGTTTGGGTTCTTTTTAAGGGTTTGAATTTAAAAGAATGAGGCTTTTTTTAGTACATGTTTAATTTGAAAAGAAAATAATAATAAAAACTTAATAAAGAATTTATGCAGACCATTAGTCCGTAATGTGGACCAGACTCTGTGTGTGTCTTTTTAAATGATTAACTGCAGTGGGAAATTATTAGAAACAAGAAACTGGCAGAAGTATTTTTTTTTTTTCCAAAGAAAGTTTAATGATTATGTATTTTAAAAAAATAAATAAATAAAACAAACAGCCTTCATTAGACTGAAAAGATCTTTCTAAGTCAGTAAAATTCTTGCAAAAATCAGAGGCACTACAACAGAGGTCCTCCAACAGAGTCCCAAATCCCTCCAGGCTCAATCCCACAGAAGGGACACACAGCCCAGGCTTGTACAAGTTGTGCATCCAAATTTTACATTTAGAAAGGAGATTTCATTCATTACAGGTGCTCTCCGTGACTCTCCTGAGACATGGGGTGACTTTTCCACTTCAGGCTTCTACTTATAGATTTTTTTATAATGTATTTATTTGCATTACAGTGGCAAAAAAATTGAAAGAGAAACAAAACAGTTTCTGGTTAATAAGTGATAGGAAGGAATAGACCCTTCACCTGCAAGGATTTTGTGTTTCAAGAACGAGAGGGGAGGAAAGGAGGGAAGGGAAGAAGGGAGGGAAGGAGGGAGGAAGAAAGGGAGGTAGAGGAAGGAGGGGAGGGAAGGAGGGAGGGGCACTGAGAGAGAGCAACCCCCCTTGCAACAAGAATGACCTGAATAAAATCAATACATATTTTTAATCTTTTTTTTTTTAAACCACTGTGGAAAATGACACCCATCCTTTTGCCTCTTTGTGCTTGTGTCTTCACTGGTGCCACTACCTAACAAAACAAGTCCTGATAAGAGTTTCACAGCAGGTTGTGACCATGCTCTGAGCCAAAAAGCAGTTGTGTGGCAGATTTAGGGGACCAGACCTGAGGAAAAACCATCATCCCCTGACCCCTTATCTACAGGGTCCCAAAGTTTAGGGCAGCTCCTGAGAAAGGGCAACACCTGAGCTCCAACCTCCTGCCCCAGCGTCCCATGAAAGACTCTGACTGGTGAGACTGGCCCCCTGAAACCTCCTTCCTGAGCTTTCCACATCAAATAAAGCACATTTATTAGGTGAGGGAGCTTGTTTAACAACCAGGTTGGGGTCACTCCTGGTCACCTGGCAAACAAAGGTTGCAGCCCTTGATATAATAAATCATTATCAGCATCTTGCACACGTTTGAACACGTGGCATGTTTCGCCCCATGCTGTGTTTTATACAGAAAGACCTGTTTGCGTCTGGATTTCAATTGCTTGTGGGTTTTTTTGGAATATTAGTAAGTGCTGTTTCAATGCATCTCTGCTCCAAACAGCTCTCTCATGATCAACAGCAAGATTTGCTTCCAAGCTGTTTAAAGTGAACAGTTTTGTTAATATAAAAAGAAGAAACAGATACAGGGATTTAAGCAGTGAAAACTGGAGGTGATGTCATGGTGCTTCAAGCATTCAAACATGGACATCCCAGGTTAGATAAATACAGTTCTATATTTAAAAACAGACCAAGGCTTAACACTATTAATTTAAGTCATGCTCCCAGGTAAGTGTCTCAAAACCACCCCAAAAACCTCAAGTCTCAGTAAATGTTGGTGCATTGAAAATGTGACCTGCAAAAGACTAATATATATTAATATATATAATAATATACAAAATACTAATATATAAAATAAATACTAAATATATTCTTCATAATGCAGAGTAGACATAAATGGTAGTCACTTGCTGAGTGGATTTGGCCAAATAGCCCTTCATGTCACAGGTTGCTTATTTTGAAATAAGTTTTTTAATGAAGGATGATAGAGAATAAATGCTTTAATAAAGAATGATAACGAAAAACAAGCTTGATTTTATTCATTATATATGTAAAGTTACTTTATAACACTGAAAATTTTTGCTTTATTTTTTTTTACCTGGGCAACTAAGGATTGTAATCATAAGGGCATTCAAACCCTCTACAAAATATATATTTGCAAAATATACTGAATTAGATCATTCTGTTGCCACCCGCTCCAAGATTAGCTACAACATGTTTCTGCTCTGAGAAGAAACACATCAAACATGTTTTCAGAGCAATTTCCAAGTAATAAAGGCTGTGCTTTTTACAAAGTCACCCAACAAGACCCACGGAGGTCACAGGCATCTGCCAACCTACCCACCTAAATGATAGAAATTTCCACACTGGAAAAACCTAAATAGTTGCAAGCAAATGCGATGTTGCTGCAACACTGGCATATGTTGTTAATAGGTATGACAAAGCAGTAAGAGCATCCCAGCTTTTTTTTTGTATTTCCACTTCAAACAGCAAATCCGACTGAATTTACCTAATACTTCAATAATCCAATTATAACACTTTACCAGCAGAAATCATCAGCACATAAGCCTGGGAGTCTGTTAAATTAGGGCTGTGTGGAGCTGCTCACCCAAGATGCATTTCAGGTTCTGGTGAACCAGCTCCTCCAAGATCACCAGCCTCGACTTACCATGTCAACTGCAAGGAGGGAGCTTAAAATCATTACTTTAAACACAAGGCTACCCAGCTGGTGAGGAATCCACGCCAACCAAGGCAGTAAGGAGAGGGGCAACACACCAAGCAACATGGCCAAGCTCAGAGGCCTCAACCCAAACCAGAGCACAACCCAATTCTCAGCTCGTGACTCGGCAGAAATGCTGCATTTTGGTGTCAACGCCAGAAAACGTTGATTTATCGATGCGAGTCCATTTGTAGTAAATAGTGTGTGTTCTAAACACAAATTGCTGGTATTTTTCAATACTGGAGGATTTAGTGCCCATAAGTGTCATTTTATTCCTCCTTTCCCAGTCATATCACTTCCTTTTAGTCCCTTCCACCATAAATCTGTGCCCAGTGATGGCGGCTCTTGCATATCGGTCTGACTCCCTGCTTTTCCCTGCATGTAGTATTTATTTAATGGATCAGGGGGACTATCCTTCACACAGAATGAGATATTCTATTCACAGCTAGAACGTTAATATGTCACTAAAGTTACTTGCCTTCAAAGGAGAAGCAAATAAATCTCGCAGGTTTAGGTTTGTACAGGGCTGTTAATGAGCGATGATGGGGTCATTTTTCAAGAATTACATGGTCGAGTCAATTCTTTAAGTTTAGACAAGAGTTTGAGTCCATATTTTAGTAATTTCAGCAGAAACACCATAGACTGCCCAGAGAAGTTGTTGACAATCCATCCCTGGAAGTGTCCAAGGCCAGGTTGGACGGGGCTTGGAGCAACCTGGGCTGGTGGAAGGTGTCCCTGCCCATGGCAGGGGGTGGCACTGGATGGGCTTTAAGGTCCTTCCAACCCAAACCATTCCATGCCACGAGTCTGCCGTGCCCAGGGATGCCCAGAGCTGTGCAGGAGCTGCAGCCAGGGCTGCCCAGAGCCTTCCCCAGGGCTGCTCTCCATCCAGGAAGGATGGACAGGCAGGTGGCCCAACGTGTTGCTGATGTTGGCTACCCTGCCACCCTGCCATGGACTTTCATTCCTCTTCTACAGCAAAGCCCCTCTCTTATAGGGAGGTTTCCCTCCACTGTAATTAGATTCCACGGATTTAATCCCCTGGGAATGTAGCAATTACCATATACCTGACAAGTGCTAAATGCTGCATTCCGTGGGGATTATCACCTCGGGCTGAACAGAGAGTAAAAGGGAGGGGAAGAGAAATTTCCCCTTCCTCGTGGGCTGGAGAGGCCGAAGGAAAGAGCAAGATGTAGTGCAGCTGCTGGCTGGGCAGGGCAGGGAGGGACACCGGGACAAGGCATTCCTGAGAGGGACCAGACAAAATGTTTATCTCTCATAAAAAGAATATGGGTAATGCTGCACATCTGGGTCACCCTTCCCAGTCCCTGTGCTGCTTGCTGCAGCTGGTCTGTGTTTAGAGAGGGATTTTTATTAATGCTGCTGCTGCACGGAGCAAATACGCTGCAGAATAAGTGAGATTAAGACAATTGGTTTAATAGACCTCAGAAATAAGTGACATTAAATCAGAATCATATGCACAAGGAAGAGGCATTGGCAGAGAAGAGGCATTTCTGCAGTGTTTTTGCACCCTGTGATACACAATTTATTACAGCTTAAAAAACACAGAGTTGTTAAAAAGCTCCTTCTATTCTTTTGTATTATCTCAGTTATTTACAGGATGCAGTGAGGGCATCATTCGGTGTTGATAAACTACTTGGGATCTTTGGATGAAAGGCAGAATTTATCGGCATGATAATAACAGTATTTATATATACATTCACTCAGCTGATTTGAAGCATTTTGCAGGTTTAGCAAATTGGGATTAAGGGATATTTCTCTGCTTATCTAACCATGCTGGGTCCATGCAGTTGGGAGCGAGGCACCCACTGAGCCCTTGTGCTTCCTGCCACACCTCAGACAAGTGTGGAGCACAGAGAAATACCCTGCCTTGTGCTGTGCTGTGACAGTGAGAGTGGGAAACCCCTCTGCTCCAAGCCCTGTCCAGCCTGGCCTTGGACACTTCCAGGGATGGGGCAGCCACAGCTTCTCTGAGCCAACTAATATCCCATCTAACCCTTCTCTCTGTGAGTTTGAATCCATTCCCCCTTGTCCTGTCACTCCAGACCCTTGTAAAAAGTCCCTCTCCATCCCATTACACATCATCGTCCCCCATTTATGACACTGTAGTTCAATCCTATACTTCTGGTAAGGCTTTACCTATTTTATTACAGGGATTTTTATTACAGTGAAATTTATTAACAGATGTATGGCATCTGTACTGGTATTGAAATTTATGCACAGCACTGGAAATACTCCTCTCTCACATGGAGACACAGCAGTGTCCAACTCCAGCACGTGGATTTGCAGTGGGCTCAGTGGGAGCTGGGAAGGGATGTGATCCTCACCCTTCTGCTGCACTGGCAGGAGCCCTGCCCTGTATCCAGCAAGATTAGGAAGTCTGTGACATCCTCTAGAGTAGTTTTGTGTTATATGAGAGAAAAGCCAGCTCTGCAGATACAGATGCTTGTATGCCAAGGGACTATATGAATGCTGAAATGATATTTTTAAGATTTCAGTATAATAAGCCAACTTTTTTGTTGGTCTTTCCTGAAAGCCAAGGTCACATCTATATCCATTTAATGCGGGTAGATCAGTAAAGGGTTTGTCATGTGACACCATCTGCATTCTTCATCACATACAGATCCATTGTATGACTGAAATCAGGCACAGGGTGTGGTGTTTCTGCATTTCCTAACTCATTAGCAAGTCTTTTAAGATTACTCCTGTCTTTCAGTAGCCTGGTAAACCAGTTTAAACAAACAAAAAGAAAATAATTATTAATTGGCTAAGTATAATAGGCCACTTGAATTCCTTGAAAATCTCACCTACTGGGATAAATCCCTTGATAGCAGCCGCAGCAGTGGGAGCTTCTCCTTGTCATAACTCCTCTGAATATTGGATTCAGAGATGCTAATACAGTTCCCATTAATCTTCCTAGAGACATCTCCCTGTTCCACACGCTCTGGGACACAACCTGCTCATTCCTCTCTCTGCCAGACCCTTCCCAAGTCATTCCTCTCAGGACTGCCACCAGCATGGATAAGGCATGGAGTTGCTAAAGGCAATAGGAAGGAACAGGATGGTCAGCAGGGAAAATAGTTGGAGGTCAGCCCAAGGGGACTGGGGTGTGAGTGCGTTGATGTTTCTGCAGGCAGAGTCATTCCTACCTGGTTTAGGCACCCAGGAATTAAAAATCAAATTATTCACTGCTCCCCACTTGGCTCCTCAGTGCAGTTCCCCCCTTATTTGTGAAAGAAGCCTTGCTCAGACTGTGGTCTTGTATGCCTGGAACAAAAAATTTCAGGGTAGCCCATGTTGCTGAACAGCTTTGAGGCAATTTTGTGTTTTGGGTTTTTTTTAAAGTTTCCCTGTCATCCCAGAGCAGAAGTCTGAGAGTTACATCCCTCCTCACCCCCCACCACCTCCCTGCTGTCAGCAGGACATCTCAGACCCATCTGCCCTTCTGAAACCTCAGCTGTCCCTCGAACTGCATCTGTAATCTTGTGCCTGTTGAAATCAGCCTGAAAACTTTCACTGACTTCAACAAAGTGAGGATTCACTTCTTGGCTGAGTGAAAAAAAAAAGGTAGGAAGAGCCTATTGACAATTTAATCCTTTTGGATGACATTAAAACTGTTGCAACCAAACCCAAGGAGCTAATGACACTTAACAACCTGTTCTTGTCTCTGCAAGCTGTCACAGGGCTTTGTCTTCAAACGGGGGAAGAAACTCTCTGCTCTGCAAGTGAATGAGCCACATGCATGTGATCCGGGTGATCAGAGCATGCAAAACACATTAGAACAAAACATACACTGAGGTCAAAGCGACATAAAAATGAAAGCGTTTTGTGTTCCTCATTTGCTTGACTCATTGAATCCATGGTCATGTACGTGCCTGAGCCACACTTGGCTCCTTTGCTTTACATCCTCGAGGTTGCATGTTCCACTCGGCACCTGTTCTGCAGTAATTCTGAATTCATGTACGAGCCAAAGCCTCAAAGGGATGAACAAGAATGTTAGCTGAAAACTAGTTGCTTCTAATTGTCATGAAAACAAATGTCAAAAGCACATGTGTTTCTACTTAGCTAACTCTGCTTACTAAGTTTGAAGCTGTTTTGTGTTAGTTTCTACCATTAAATTAAATGTTTTGTCTCTAACATACTTGATGTGGCTTTAAGAAGCTGTGCTTCCCCCCCATCCCCCTTATGAATCTTAATGTTTGCCTGGATTTGTTTGTAACATCAGACAAAAGACTGGCAGGCTGTGCCAGAGTGACATAGATTTTATGTTGAAACAAAGCAAAGCCAAAAAAAAAAAATCAATTAGGGGTCATTAAAACCCAAACTTTTCAATGAGAGAAATACTGTAATGGAATAGTAATACTTTGGGGTTTAGGAGTTCTTTTAATTCCTGAAAGAGCTGTTCTGCACTGCCCTTCCTCCACTTCAGGGCCGTGAATCTGCTGGGTTGCAGAATGAGTCAGCTCTGGAATATCCAAACTCCACAGCTGTGCATTAGCATTTGGGAAGAGTATCACTGGGAGTTCATATTGTACATGTGGAAGCAGTGACGCTCCTTTTCAAGCCCTGGAGAGAGGATGGCTCAAAACAGGGCACGGATGGACCCAGCACTTGCCCTTCAGCAGCACTAAAGCAACTTTGCAGTGGGAGTTTGCCACAGATTTCCTTGGGGCGACAACGTGGCCCGTCATGGAGGTGGAATAAGCATAGCAGGGGCTGTGAAAAGATTTTCTGTACAGCACCATTTAGTGTTTGATGTCTTAAAAAGTGGATGATTTTTTTCTTTACTTTCCCCCCCCTCCATTACTTGTTCCTTGAAGCCATCCCCCTACAAAAGGAACACTAGATCTTTGTTTCCTAAGGAATGGAAGCTCAACTTCAGCTCTCTCCATAACAAGTGTATTATTAGAAAAGAAAAATAAATCCTGCTAATGACAGCACTTCACTGGAGCTTGGCAATGGAGTTCCATGGACACGTTAAATCAGCAGTTCCCAAAGATGAGCTCATGACCCAGCTGGGTTCACGACCTGGAAGTGCAAAAGGAAATGGCCACAGGAGAGCCTGGAATAGGAGTCACAAGCTGAAAGCTTGGAAACCACTGCTTTGCATCAAGAAGCACAGTAGTGACAATTGCACTTCCTATTTCAAGGAGAATTCAGTCACCTGCTCGGAGCAGGGAATGGGAGCAGGACTGCAAACAGGGCTGGGTCTCTGGGAAGGGGTGGCACTCAGGAGCTCCCAGGGAAGCCTGGAAGGTGGTGGGTCAGGGCTCCCTGGGCTGAGCCACAGCTGGGAGGGCTCCAGTGCAGCCCCTTTGCCCCCAGAGGCACTGCTGCTCCAGGCCAGCACCAGCAGGACCACAGGGATGTGGGGCATGGGAGGGAGGGATGATGCTCAAATGTCCAGCTCACATCTGGGCTGCATGTGGCCCTGCTCACAGAAGCACATTTGGGAAGTTTAGGCTCACAAAAACAACTTCATTTCTGAAATCTGTGTCGTGTCCCACAAGCACAAGTCCTTTCCTTTGCTGGCGGGATGATTTTTTGTGTATGGGGATGTTTTCCAAATAAGATTGTCATGTTGGCATAAAACTATGCTGCACCCAGTGGGTGAATGTTGATTTACACCAGTGGAGAATATGGAAAATTAATTTTTTAAGGATAGCTCATTAAGGTTTCCAAATAAATTAAGTTGTTCTGCACCCAGTTTGCATTTGGGAGTGAGGAATGTGATCCAGGCTGAGCTGGGAGCTCCCAGAACCCTCCTGGAAAACACAGGTTCTCATCTTGGTTTGCTCCACACAAATATCTGTGCAAGAGCCCCTGGGTGACCTGCAGGAAGGTTGGGAATATCCTATTTTGACCATGAGGGGACAGAACAACTTCAATATCAGTGACAATTGTTATGCTGGGGAATAATGAAGTCTCTTAAAGCCACTTCCCTTTAAGGACTGACACAATCCTGTCCTGCACTGGGGATTTTTAGTTCAGCAGGAATTTCATACCTCTAATTTGCAAGATGTTAAGTGTTCATTAGTGTAGTGCAAAACTGAATACAAAACACTTCATTTACTAGATAAGCACACTGTAAACATGTTTTGCCTGGATTGGGGTGGGTGATAATATCTATTCACAACATTATTTACAACAAGATGCCCAGTGAGTAATGCTCACAGTAAAATCTGTAACACCATGCACTCAGCCAGGGCAAGTCAATTCTGAAGGTAATATATTTGACATATGTCATTTTATAGAATGGCAAGTGAAAAGGGAAGATTTGGTGTCTGAGGATGCAGAAAATCCGCCTCCTATTAAATTACACAGGTGAGAACAGCAATTTTCTGTACACCTTCAATGGCATGAGTAATACTGCAAATGTCAGGTGGATTTATTGGGATCTGCAGAGAATATATTTGTCTTACAAAGGGAAGAGGATTTAACTCACACATCTAATTTTTCATGAGGGTTTGGAAGCCATTTTACGAGTGGAACAAGTATCTCTGCAGTCTTTTTCCAGTCTCTTCTTTTTATACTCCTCCTCTCTCCTTGAATCTGGCACTAATCCCAAAATGCACACCATGTTCGAGAGGGAAAACACTAACCCTGTATAATTTGAATAAATGAGCTCTACATATATTGCCACTTACAGTTCAAATTATGCAAAAATCCAAGATAAATGAGGCTGAGCATAAAAGCCCCTTAGTGTGTAATTATAAATACTAAAATGGTGTATTTTTCCAAAACAAGAAACTTTTTTTTTGTATAATTTGCATACTTTGTTGACTTTTGACCTGCAATAAAAATGTAACACAAGTTGGTAAGTGACTGAGTCAGAACAGGACCTTCTGTTTGCATCATTCCCCCTGCCTTCTGGAGCTCCAGTCTTTAGCAATTTCCTTGGATTTATAGTCATGGACTGAGCAGCTACAGCATGGAACCAAAAGCTCGTCTTTAAACATGTAAACTGCTAGATTAAAATTCCTGGGCTTCAGGATAGACAGGAATGCCATGGCTCAAGGGATAGATAATAAGTAAGGATCAAACCCTGAGATGCTTTTGGCTCGAATGTGTTTTCCAAGCACAGCTGGAATAAACAAGCAGGATGGCTCCTGCCTCAGCTCCCAGATGTGCCCAGTGTGTCTGTGTGGGGATTCAGCTCTGAGGAGCAGCCCAGCGAAAGAGAGAACAAAAGGGGCAGAAAATGAGGACTAAAGTTTTTCCTTAGTCCGTATTCAACCTAATTTCTATTCCCTTCTGTTTCTGTTGTAATTCCAAACTACATGAATTATCATTACAGAAATGAGATGCAGATATTTCAGTGTTTCATTACAGAAATGAGCTGCAGATATTTCAGTGTTTCAGGGAAATTGAGACACTTTCCCAGTTATTAATCTGCACAGACAAAAATGCTAAAACCTGCATGATTTCAAACCATCACAGCACAGCTCATAACTTTTATAGGCAATAAGCTAGAAAATATTTTGATGCTCAAACCCCAGCCCTTTTCGCCTGAATTAATAGAATCACAGAATGGGTTGGGTTGGAAGGGACCTTAAAGCTCATCCCATTCCACCCCCTCCATGGGCAGGGACACCTTCCACCAGCCCAGGGTGCTCCAAGCCCCATCCAACCTGGCCTTGGACATTTCTCTTGACTTCATAGCACAGTCTGAGCCTGGAGATGAGTGAGGAAGACTCAGCCTGGCCTGGCAGCTCCAGCATCAGCCCCTGTGCCTGAGCACAGCCACAAGAAATTCTTGGTGCCTGTTCATTCCTGAGCCACCCTGGTGTTCAGGAGGGGGTTTCAAGGGAAAAGTCTTCTTTTCTAATGAAAGCAGTGTGAATCCAGCAATTGGAGCAGACAGGAGGTGCTGAGCTCTGGCTGGACCTGGAGGCGACTGTGTTTTACCTGTTCATCTCAAGGGCAAACTGCAGAAGTGCTGGGAATGGAGCTATTGCAGAGCTGGCTCCCATCTCACATAATCATCCAGGTAATTTCAACGTATCTACCCAGTTCATGACACATTAACACCCCAATATGAAGGCTTCAGGTAACAGGAAAATTAAACATTTCTCCAATCTCCCTTTTTTCAGTAACCCCCCCCAATCATGCAAATAATTCTATTGACCTCAGTGGGACTTTTTCAATAGTACAAGTCCCCACGGACCCAAGAGTAGCAATATTGAACCTACTTCCAGTTCATATTTAAATAGAAAGAAATACAGTTGTCTCGTTCAGCCAGACCCTGGGAACCACAGAAATGAAAGGGGGAAGGGGAAATGGTGCCATGGCAGCAGCTGAGCAGATTTTCAGTCCAGCCACCCACTCAGGACTGTTTCAGCCCTAACAAGGGCATTTTGCTTCCCAGGCTGAGTTTTGGGGCCACAGGAGCAAAGCAGAGCCAGGGTTTGTTCCCTTGCTCTGCTGCAGGATTAGGTGCCTTGATAAGGCAAACTTCAGGTGGAGCAACCCTTGGAGTTATTGGACTAATCATATTTCTGGTTCATTTCCACCATTGCAGAAGAGGTCAAGTGTATCCTTGGCTTTAATGAGTTGACTAAAATCTGGCACGTGAGGCAGATCATTTGTCAAAGGTGTGTGTTTTAGGTCACATCTTCCTCCCACCTGGAATAAACCAGGACCTTTCAGTGGAAATGCTGCCTCTTTTTAAATGCTTCCTAATTTAACTTCTATTTATTATTGTATGTTGTGGTTGTTGCCTGCTCTGCCTGTACAGTGGTTTCATACTCTGTATTCTAATTTTAGCTGATTATAACTGAGTGGGAAAGTGCAAGACCTCTAGTTGAAATTCAAAAGAAAATAAATGGATTTTTTATGGCCTGAAGAATCTATTCATTACTAAATCATTTATCTTTGCAGAAGGAGTGCCTATATTCAATATGCCTTCCTATTTCCCTAATTTTATTTCTCTGTAAGTACACTCTGAGCTTGCAAATAAATCTCCATTGAACTTTGACTGAGAGGCTTGGCTTTTGAAAGTCCCAATAAGAGTCTAATTAACAATATTAAACACATCTCAAAGGTTGTGTATAAAGCTCAGACATCGCTGTGTCTTTCCTAAAAATGAACCTTGGATGAAAATGTAAAACAACAGCGTGTCCTCCTGGGATTATCAAAGGCATATTGAGGGAAGCAGAGCAGTGAAACACATGACCTTTAAACAGACTCGCTCATGCTTTTTGGCTTCTTCAAAGATTTCTTAAGGGGACGAGAGCCATTAGGAAGGAGGGGAGGGAGGAGAGGCATTAAAGCTGTTTAAATTGCTTTTTCTTAATTCCAAATTGTCTTCTTCTAGTGAATCCTAACTTTATTACTTGTATTGCATCTCAGGGCAGTGCAATTACGTTCTTACCTTGAACAAAGATTGAACCTTGGACAGTGTTTTGAAGGGTTTACAAATAAAGTAAACAGCTCTGTTGCATAAAACATATGTATCTGAGGCAGGACTTCCTTCTTCCCAGATGAGGCACATTCATGTAATTTAATTTGTAAGCTTCCTCAGCTGCTGTTTGAAAATATTTCCTTTCTGCTTGCAATAAACAGAAGGTTAAAATTCACAATCCCCCCCAGTTGTTAAACTTTGGTGATTCTGTTAAAGTTACACCAAATGTTGTCTTTACCAGTTCATATATTAAATATTGGCTTTCAGTTTCAACTTGAACTGCTGCCTTTGCTCAGGCTGGATTAAACCCAAATAGGTTATCTAGTTTAGCTATTACTGGATTGTTCAAGTGGTGCTTAACTGTGTGTTTCTACATTCAAGTGTAGAAATGGGGAAGGGGTGCATTTGCTAATTTTACACCTTAATTAAAAAAAAAAAAAAATCAGAACATTTTTACATCCCCAGGTTAAAAATTAACAAATCAGAATGTTGGACTTTTAACTCCCCAGCCAGACAATGTAAGGAATAGATTTTAAGCACAGGACTGAAAATGTAGGTGACAATATGCCACTTCCAGGCGTAATACTTCAAAGATGCCACATTTCTTAGAGTTGACTTCTGTCCTGCTGCAAACAGGGTGAGAGATCTGTCACCTCCCTGGCCCTGGCTATTGCTCACAGAATAATGCAGGCCACAGGCCTGCCTTTGCAAACATTTGCAAAGCACATTTGCCTTTTACACTCCGAGTTGTGCCCCATTTCATTTGCTATTTGTGAGCACTGGCATGAATGAGGTTTTATTAGCAGAGATATCAAGAAGGGAGGGGGTGGTTGTGTCTATAAGTGGCTCTTTCCAAGTAAATTTGCTGTTTACTGTTTATTATACTCACTCTCTAATTATCCAGGCCCCCCCAAAAAACCCCATGTCATCTGACCTGGGTCCTGTGGGACCGATTGTACGTCCCAAATAATGGATAGTGAAGGGAAAAGCTTGGGAACAATCAGTTGGTTGAATCTGATTTGAATAAATAGTTAACTTCTAGCTGGTGATTTGGCTTGTGCATCTGCATGTGAGCAAGAACAGCACTGCTCTGTGCTGCAGCCCTGGCAGAGGGCTCAGCAACCCCTGCCTTATGGCTTATTGTGCTCGAGCTGTATTAGTCTAAACAACTGGGAATGCCATTCCCAAGTGTTCAGAAGGCAGGACACCCTTCACCCTCACACCCCCAGCTGGCAGAGGAGTCACAGTGGTCTTGGAAAATACAATTGTCCTTTTGTTCTTCAGCTCTTTGGCTGCGTAAAAATGTTCATTTTAATTTTAACTTCCCTATGAAATAACAAACGTGGAATTGGGTTTTTTTAGGAACATAACATTTTACAGTATATCATGGGCCTCTGAAAGGAATAACAACCCAGGAATTTGTCAGGCATTCCAAAGTGGACAGGTGGAGGGAGAGCATCTCCTGCAGCTTCCCCAGCCCTGGCAGGACGGAGCTGGTGCTGCTGACACTGCTGGAGCTGCTGCTGGTCAGCACAATTGTCATCTGTGCTGGACAAGAGAAGCAAAGGCAGCCACTGAGTGAGGATGAGAATGCAGGAGTTTGGGCTTCCTGCTCTCCCTGAAGTCTCCCAGACCACACTGGACTACCTGCTGCTTTCTGGAATGACATCTACAAATAATATGGGACTTTGGCACATGCCCAAACCTCAGCTGGATGGACTGCTCGGCTCTGGAAGGGAATGTTGCAGTTGTTCCTGCACCAGGCTCAAGGAAGCTCCTGTGCCTGATGACATCTGAGGCCAGACAAAGGTCCAAGTGGTAAAATTACTGTGCCGTGATGCCAAACTTCCCCAAAAGGGGCTGAGTTCCCTCGCCAGAGATGTCTCAGAGCTGGCCTTTTGCAGAAGTTGGCTTTTGATGTCACAGTGGTGACAGGTACTGGAGAGAAACGAGAAAGGCAGGAGAGGAGGGCATGGGATTTTAGGGCTAAGCCCAGTGCCAGCAGTTCATGCATGTGGCACAAATAACCTGTGGTGTGCAGAGGGCTGCAGAGCTGGCCAGCAGCAATGCTATTTTTAGGCATATTAAGGGCGATCATTTGCCACCAAAATGAGTGGAGCCTCGTCCCAAGTGCCCCACTGAGCCCGGAGATCAAAAGCAGCCCTGGGTTTCCAGCAAGGTCCACCCTTCCTCCCTCCCCAAGTCGTAATTAGGTCTCTCTCTTTTTCTCTCCTCCACTTGCGGTTGTTCCCAAATTTGCTGACCTCATGTAATTCCTAATTTGACAAGCTGGCTCTTTTTTTTCCTTTTTTTTTTTTTTTTGCTATTTTTGTCATAACAAGTTGAAAACAGCCCAGGCTGCCTTTGGAGCCTCCATTCATAGGAATGTGGGGCCGTTCCACGGGACACAACACACAACACCCGCCCCAGAGGAAACCCAGCTTTGTCTCCCTGAAAATAAATGCTTGCACAGACAGCAAAACAACGGGAGGGGAAGCTGCTTTCTTTTTGTTCCAAACAATTTTGCCAAGAGCACACAAAGGGGAAAAAAGAAAACCACCAAAAAAACACCTTAGGGAAACAAAAGATGAACTTGTTAATAAGAGATAAGTTATTGGCCTTGCATTTCAGGGGAAAACAAAGATTCTTGGATGCCTTTTATTTATAGAGCTCAGATATTTCCTCCCCAAATATGTGCTGTTGAAGAGGCAAACAGTCAACGGCAGGAATTACTAGAATGCTGATGTGCTGTTTTGGATTCTCTAAGTGAAACGTGTTGTTTGTTTTGGAATTTGTTTTGAAGTGATACTTTTTTTCTGGAACAACCAGAGCTCTGCTCTCCTAATGTGCTTGTTTTCCTACCACCACTCATCCTTTTTTCCTAAGTTAGTTGCTTGGTGACTGGTGTTAATCTCCATGTAGCTCAGAGTTCAATAGCATTTTTATTACTGCTCTGACACAGAAACAAAATAAGTCAGAAAATCTCTGGGTAACCTTTTTCTACTTTTTTAAAATTATTATTTTATCTTTTCTATTTCTTTTTTTTTCCCATTTATTTTTTTTTCTCCTTCCTTTGTTTTTTCCTGCTACTATATAAAAATTCACCAAAATGCTTGATCCAACCATCAAACTCCGTGGCAGGAGACCCAGCCCTGCTTGGACAAGGGCTACCAGTTAAATGCTCTGTTTATCTTTCTAAAACTTACTGGGAAAAAAAAATGCAAATCAGTACCTGTATGCCAATTAAAAAAAATAATGATAGGTCCTTCAGGAGTCTGGGAAGTAATGTTAGACCATAGCAGGGTTTTTGCAGCCAATACTTTTCTTAGAAGCAATTGAACTTCTCCATGTGCTGTCCCTGCTGCCTTCCAGGAGGAACCAGCTGCCATTCCATGGAGGAATGCAACAGTTGGGATTGTTTGCCATACCTGGGGAGTGCACCACAGGAATTACTGTATTGTCACTGTGCTGCTGAACAGCAGGGATGGCATGAGAGGAGCCCAAGGCAAGTCTGAAACCACAGCATTTCCCTTTAATAAAGATTGTGGGATGTGCTGGAAGGCCCTGAATTTTCCATGGGAGTTTTGTTGGAATTAGATAGGATGATTCAAATGAAGAAAAATCCAGTTTTCTCTCATTCAGTGTCCCTTTCCTTGCAGAAGAGATCTGGCTTAACACTGGTAAGTGAGATCACTTGGACCTTGTAATTACTTATGTTCTGGCTCTAATTTTTCCCTTATCCACTTGTGAAGAAGATAAGAACCATAAACAGAAGAGGGAGGAATGCTGATTCCATCCCGCCACCTGAGAAATACCAACCTGCTCTGATTTAATGACCAGTGAACAAATAGCAACTGGTTCCATCTTTGCAGCCCTGCAAACCCAAATATGTTCTGTATTGTGTTTTGGCTTTGAAACCCTGCCCAGTTTCTGTTCAGATTCTTCCAGTCACACAAACAGATTTTTGTATTATTTCCAATCTGCTTAGATTTATTTGTGAAAATGTTCTGTAATTCCAAAATGTAAGCACACTGTATTTTACAGTTTTGTGAGTCTGCAAATTGCAAATAATGCAGCCCATTGGTGTCATAAAGCCACAGAATAAAATATCCAATCCTCTGAAGGAGAACTTCAGAATACTTTAGTATCCTTATGCTATAAAAGAGAGCTTCTCCCAGTTGTTCTGACATTGTTCCAGAACCTGCTAAAACTCATAAATCAAAGACCATAATAGCTCTGAAACTCAGGGAAATTGTGGTATGGTTTTTGTTTGCTTGCTTTGTTTTTTCCTGCTCCCGAGGAAAACATTTCATTAATGTTTTTAACAAACAGCTGAATAACTTAATGGCTGATCTGTTGTTTTTCAGTCACAGAATTGGAGCTCCTCACAATAACATGGTTTATCCTCACAAGCCAGAATGTGGCCTTTTGGAACATACCTAAAACCTGAGTCTGGTTATCACAAGCAGGAATCAGCCTCCTCAGGAACTTTCTGACCTTCTGAATGACATGTGAAATGCATCTACTTGACTGGAAGGATTTTTTAATTGATTCTCCTGAATCAGTAAGGATCTGCTCGAGGTTACTCCATGTTCCCACTGGATCTGCTCTGGTGTCTCCTGTATAAAGCCAAATTTTGCCCTTTATTATAGTTACTGGTGCCCTGTGGAAGAAATTCCACCTTGTGAGGGTGGGCAGGCCCTGGCACAGGTTGGGCAGAGAAGCTGTGGCTGCCCCTGAATCCCTGGCAGTGTCCAAGGCTGGGTTGGACGGGGCTTGGAGCACCCTGGGCTGGTGGAAGGTGTCCCTTCAATGGCAGGGGTGGGATGGGATGAGCTTTGAAGTCCCTTCCAACCCAAATCATTCCATGATTCTACTCTAGGAACAAACCTGCAACAATAGGGTGTGTTATGATTTGGCACCACAAGAACCGAGCTCAGAGGTAGGACTGGAGCTGAGATGGATGTATAGAGATATTTAGAGATATATATTTTAGGCACCTCAAGTAAATAGCAAAGCTAAGGTGGCATAAAATCCAGGCTGTACATATTATATGGACCCTTATTTAGGAGGTTTCACATCACACCTCCCAGCTGCAGCACAGAGAATATCCTCAAGTATAAACACAAACTCGTATTAAACTCCCTGTTTCTTGGCAAAATGTCCCTGTGGAGTCAAGTTTTCCTGTAGTGTTTTGATTTGCTCATTCGACAGGATTTACTAAAGTGTTTTGGAAAACTCACATCAGAAAATTAAGATTTTTGCCAAATGATCATAATCTGCAGCATCTGATATTTGTAATACAGTCAGCAGTTATGTCACTAAATCAGCAGGGCAGCTGGAAAATATGAACAATGTAAGCTCAAGATACAAAAAGGCAACTTAAAATATCCAAAATTTATACTTTTAAATAAAATTTTGCTACAATTCTACAGGGTCTGACTTAAAAATTCTGAATCCTTGGGTTTGCAGCACTGGGACAAAGTCACATAAAGCCTGTTTGCTGTCTGGGAGCCTCATCCAAAGTGCTTTAAAATCCAAAGGGACTGATTTCATTGCCTTTTCTAGACTTTGGGGAAGGATTAAAACCCCAAATATGCACAGAATAAATCAGGACAATGGGAGAAGTTTTGTCCCCACCCAAAGAGCCCTGGGCTTGGTGCAGGCAGGGTTTTACCTGCAGTGCCAGTGCTGTCCTGAGCAGGAATTCTGAGCTGGGGTTAAAGTGCACAAATCTCTGACACAAATACTGATGTGTGCCAGTTTTAGAAACTTTGAACTTCTTCTCCAAACATTTGTTCTCTAACTCAGTCACACACATGTTCTCAGAAAGCAAAAGAGAGCCTGGATACAGGCAGAGCCAAAGGGAACGTGTTCAAAAATTTCAGCAAATATTAACAGAACGTATTTATTTATTTGCAGTTCCTGTCTGTCTTGAGCATTAGCTGCAATAATCAAGAGACATTTCAAGCACAGCCAGCTCCTGATATCATATCTGCTTATCATAATGTTTATTTTTTTCCCATCCTTTCCAGCTTAGATTAATCACTCCAGTATATAGATTTAAAATGGACTTTAAATTATGCTTTGCCAGCAAAGTAACTATTTAAGGCAGTTCTGCTACCTGTGCTTCACTTTGTTCTAGCTGGAGTGAAAACAAGCTATGAAAATAAGCCAACCTTTTACAAAATCACCTTGTACAAGAACAGGAGTGAGAAGCTCCCCCAGCAGTTGTAGCGTGCTGTGTTCATAATTGCATGTTTTGCATACTGCCAGCATTTCAAATATGTTTTCAAGTAGGAAGAGTTTTGCTTTTTTTAATCTTCCTGCCATGTTTGGTGCATAATCACCTCTAAACACAGCTTTATATTGATTGGTCATAGTGCTGCTTGCAAACTTACTGCTCAGTCACATCTGTTATTTTTCATATAGGGCCGTTAATCCCCCATAATTAACTCCTGGCAGCCCTTAATTTCCCAGACTTCAGGATTTAATGGGGCTCTTCCCTGTCTCAGCAGAGGTGCTCAGCACCATGTGAGGCTGCATCCTAAGAGGGGTACATTGAGTTCAAGGAGGTCTTATTAGTTATGAAACACTGTAATTGGGTTTATTGAACTGATCCTAAAATCACATAATCAGATGTGATTAATCTCCTGATACACCTGTGTGTGCAGGATCTGATGATAACCCAGTCGATGCTGGTCCAAATAACAAAATCCTGAGCACTGGGAAGAGGTTTCCCTCTGCCCAGCCTGTGCAAATCAGCCCTTTTCCTATCAGATAAATGTTATGGACCCAAGGATGGACACTCTGACCCAACAGCTGCATGGATGCAGAAAAATAGGTGTTTTGTCTCAGGAGGGGCTTTGTCAGGAGGATTCTCCACTGAATAACCCTAAAGAATTCCTCTTGGGCTAATCCTGGGAATCGTTCTTTCCTTGCACTAAAACCCCACAAGAGTTTAGATCTCACACACCACAAACCCCCAGAGAGATTGGGGTGCTCGGGAGCCCTGAGCTGCCTCCAGAGCCCTCTGTGGTCACCTTGCCAGGCTCTAAAATTTCTAGACAGACCAAATTGCTGATTCCTTGTGGCCAGGCATGAGCAGCTCCCGTGGTTTGTCTCTGGAATGCAGGTCTGTGCTGAGCACAACAAACACTGTCCTGGTTGTATCCCAAAATGTCCCAGTGATAATTAAAACCTCACACATCACTACCAGCCTTTATATCAGTGCAGCACCTCAGTTTGACAGATATCTATATCTTTGCAAAATCGGTCACATTTGCTATAGAGTGTCAAGTACTGATGCTTAATTAAAAGTATTAATGTAGTTTGATTAAAAAATATTGGAGGAGATATTCTGCAGGCATAGATATTCATGGCTGCACAGAGTACCAACAAGTTACACTTGTTTACAGCAGCCCAGGGAATGAAAGGGTTCAATGCAATAAAATATTTCCTACAGAACACCTTTGCTGCTGAACAGCAAAGGCTCCAACAGATTTGAGTGTGACCTCCTGCAGGAACATGCCAGCTCTTCCCTCCACTGCCAAGAAGGGCTGAATTTTGGTAAGACTGGTATTCCAACAAGAAAGTTACTCTCTCTCAGGAATCCTCTTTGCAGCACTGAGTGAGCAAAAGGCACTGGACATGGGCTTGGGCACTTAGGAGTCAAACAAGAGCCAAATGTTGCTGCTCTGAGAGCAAGAAGCTGGTGGGGGCAGTGAAGGGAAGAGCAGGTGCCAGGAGGGGCAGAGTGAAGCAACAAGAAATGGCACACACACCTCGTGCCCCCCAAACTGTCCCCGTGTCTCTGCCCCTCCTTCAGCACAGGCCACATCACAAGGCACTGTTTTGCCATTTATTTTAATCCACAAACAATTGTCCAAGCAAAGACTGATGTGCAAACAAACTTTTGGGTGCAACCCCTGCTTTGCCTTTGGGGAGCTGGGGAATGACCCAATGTGCTGCAACAGCTGGAGCAGGAAGAGGGGACAGTGACTCCTGTTTGCCACTGTCATAAACAAGTAACACGGGCACTATTTGCTGTAGGACTGCCAGGTATTCAAATGTGGCTTTGTACGGGGAGGCACCAGCCAATTTATTCATGAAAATCCAGATTTTTGCAAAAGACTGTGTCCTGTCTAATGCCAGCATGGGTTTGCTGTAATGATTAAGCCTCAAGTTTTCTCACATCTGTGAGGAATGCTTAGACATTCAAGTTTAAAAATAAAAATATCACTCTGGGCAGGATTTGAACGTTTTTTTGAGGGAGTGTGGGATGATGGGTGGGTGGATTAGATAGTAATCAGTTGAATAAACTCAGCTGAGCTTTGAAAGTTAAACTTCAAGCTCTACAGGAAGATTTGCATGGTGGGACATAAAAAAGAGTTTAATTGTGCCTGGCATGATCTGGGTTTATGAAGGTGTACTAATATAAATGCTCTTTTATGCAATCATTTTTATGAGATATCCAAGTGCTTTAAAAACATATAAATGACTTAATAATATGCCTGAGAATTCAAGGAGGATAATTGATAGACAGGAAGCAAAGGCACAGAAGGGTTGGGTTAAGAGGGACTGAACGGGAGCAAATTCCACTTTGGGGAATTAAGTGAATGAAATTTGTCCTATTGGTTGTTGCCAGAGGAGGAGGAAGAATTTCCTTCCCAATAGAAATGTCATTACAGAACATAAATACACGCTAACAAAAAGTAATATTTTGATGTGCTAAGGCATGTTTCCCTTTGTTTCCCATTTTGCAGACAAGTACGTGCTGCGTTTGTGCATTCAGATGCTCCTGCTATATTTAGCAGACTCTTTTATCCTCCACCCTTTTCTGCCTCTTTCCACACATAAAGATTCAAAGAAACATCTTTCCAGAGCATGTAAAGAAGTAACTAATGATATGCTATCGAGGAAGAAGTGTTCTCCTAGAGGAGACAGTTTCCTTTCAGAGGCACTAAAACAAACCCTCCATTGAATTCTTTTGCTCATGGCTTCATATCATTGCTTTCTTCTTTCCTTTACCACGCTTAGAACTGCACATGCTGACACGAGACTGTACAACGTGCCTCAGGATTTCCACACTCACTGGCATTTATTCCTGAATCATGGGAAGATCTAATTTCTAACCAAAGTGTTCAGAACACAATTGAGGAGGTCACTTCTTAGCAGGAATTTCTTTGTTACAAAGGGGTTTTTTTTTGGTCTTGGAACTCTACATATGCTCCAGTTCATTTCACCCCATGAATATGAATTTATTGCTGAGGATGGGTCCCTGCCACTGACACATAATCAGGCTGGTTAAATGTTCTAGTGGAAACAAAATATTCCAGGAATCCTAAACATTCAGTAGAAAGATAGGGCAAAAGAGCTTTTCTAATACCAGGGAAAGACCAAGCATTGCCAGTAAAATAAAAAAATATGTTTCTGCTGCCTGCAAACTCTGCATTTCCCTCAATGGCACAGCCTTTCCAAAGCCCTGTGGAAAACCAGGTAATGTTTTCAGCTTGCCAGATGTGGCAGGTCTTTACTAAATGTTGCATTGCACTGTTACAAGCCCTCGCTTGTGTTAACTTGCTGTGTTTGAAAGCAAATTTGCAAGCAAGTGGAACTTGTATGCCTATCTGTCAATAATTCCCCATCGCACTCCACAAAAAGTCATGGCTTTCCTTTTTCCCCACCCCCCGAATGTGAAATTGCAGTAAATCAGTCAACAGCGCTGTTTAGCATATAAAGCAGAAAACTTCAAAGCCAGGCAGCCTTTTCTCTCCACCTATGAAATTCCAGACCACGCTCCTAAATTCAGGGAAATCTACTCGTCCCTTCTACTTACAATTCAGAAAGCCTTGGCGATGCATATTAAAGGGCTGCTGTCAGCTTACATTGTTTAAAAACGGACTGATTAAAAAAACATTTGGGCAAAGCACCCTTTATACCCCTCGTGAGAAACACTCCCTGCAGCCCGCGCAGACCTGGCCACTCCGGCTCACAATCCCTTCCCAGTCCGAAATCATTTTATTGTCTGACTTTCTGAATCCCATTTCAATGCTTTTCCTCCTTTTCTGGGATTTCCTTAACATTTACTCAAAGGAAGCATTCCCATGTGTGCTCACTCCCGGTTTTTTGTCTTTCCACGGACTTGCCTGTTTCCAAATTCAGCTTTGCAGATATGGAAACACCAATGAAGATATCCATGCTCTTAGACTATAATATGTTAATCTCCATCTTATTTAAGATAACCCAGAACACGCTAAAATTTTTCTTCTGCCAAAATAAACAAAATAATTTATTTCTCCCAGATAAACAAAACCCTAGCAAATTGCCCATGTTAAATGATATATATAAGATAATAGATTTTCGTGTCATTTTTATTTGATTTAGAGGGTTATCTCTATGTTTTCTTCAGCAGTAGCATTGGCAAGACATTCCTACTCCTTTTCCCACCCCCTCCCCTCTTTGCTGCCATGGCCAGACTTCACCACTCTAATTTATATAGATTAAAACGTCTATAAGATCTATAAGATTGTGTTGTAACCCAGATCATCCAAATTACCCTTTAAAGGAAATTTCTCCCCTGAAGCAAACATATCATCAAACCCTGCCCTGAATCCCCCCAGCTCTGCCAACCCCTCTGTGAGGAGGGGCCAGGCCGTTCTGAATTAGGGGAATAGTTATTTGCTGCAGCCGAAATTAATTGCTTTACAGAGAACCAGCATGAGCTCTGTGCACTATCCAGTACCTGCTGGACCCTGATGATATTAGATTTCTTCACTCTTATTGTAACCAGTTAATTATCACAAACCATTTCCCCCCTGCTCACTGTGTGTTTTAGAGGCACGGGAAGCAAAGGTAGCAAGAATTGCTGCACTTACACCCCAGGCTGCTGCTGGTGAGCTGCTTAAACCTGGGCTTCAGTCTATATTACACTAACAAACCTCTCTTTTGGACGATCTTTGTCTTTCCTTCCAACCCAAACCATTCCGGGACTCTCTGATTCTGTTACAGCTGATCAATAATGCTTTGTTTGGTATTCATTTCTGAAAGTGGGATTCAGAAAGTGTAAATTATGCTGGGTTTACAAAATTGGGGACTTTTAAACGAACCAGTTAAGCTGCAGTCTGGTGTATCAGTCAGACCAGTCTAACAGTCTATCCTTTCTCATGCCAGGCACCCATTAGGCTGGCCTGAGTACAATGTTAAATCGCACTCTAATTGCTGCATATTTTAGTCGATTCCACACAATGGGACATGGAGATGGCCCATAACAGAGGCTGCAGCAGGGCCCTTCCAGCTCAGGTGCACAAGTGCTGGGAGTCCAGGATTCGGAGCTTTCAGGTCTTTACAGCAATCTGTCCCTAAATTAGCTCACTTAAGTGAGGCTTGGATATGTCTCACAGCCTGCAATGGTGCCTTCAGCTGCACTGCAGACTGGGCTGTGGGTGATGTTCCAGGCTGAGAGAACTGCAGCAGTTTCAGAAGTCCCTGCCTCCAGTTTGTCACTGTCCCCCAGGTGTCCCCTCCCAGCAAGGCAGGGCAGAGCGAGGCTCAGGTACCTCAGCAGAGCTCAGGTGGCTCAGCAGCCCCAGCCCGGAGTGGGGTGGCTGTGATGGACCATCAGTGCCCCACAGCTGGAAGGGCATCATGTTTAGTGTCCAGTTTGAGACAGGGCAGAGCCTTACCTCAAAACACCAGTTCAGCTGCCCTTGGGAAGGAGCATCCGTACCAATTTCAGCTGCAGGAGCATGTTCTCAAATGCCTGCCCAGCTATCCTCTTAGTACCAACAGGGACTGAGGATTCCCTGGTTTATTGGGATCTGCAGGAGCTGTGGTGGCAGCTGTTACCAAAAACACATCAAAACCCTGCAGTTTTGAAATGCACCAGACCAGATCATAAGTCTGAGGGTCCAAAATCTTATCTCTGATGAAAGCAAGCTGTCTAGTGATTCACTTTTTTGTCATTCTACAAAAAGCTGCTCTGTGGAGGAAGACACAAGCTCTGTGACTCATGGTGTCTGTGAGGAAAGGTGGGTACAGCTGGTGTCTGTCTGTCTGTCTGTCTGTCTGGGACTGAGTGGGGAACACAGACTTCAACAATACCACTGACAAAGGCATCTTAACCATGTTTTAAATACATTACATCCTGTTGCCTACCAGGTTGTATCATTTCATCATAAACCAAAATCTGTAACCAAGGAGATGCTCTCTACCCATTCATCTTCTTCCCCAGCTACTCTTGTATAAATATGAAAAGAGCTCTGAATTATTCTTTTTCTTTCACCACAGGTCCACAAAGATTTTATTCTCAATTGCACTATCTTAAGTTGATGGGTTTTGTGTAAGTTATAAATGTTTGCATTAGCAGATGGTGATGTTTTATCCTTCATCATAGGTCCTTAAATAGATTAAGTCAATGTTGTCAAACCCAGGGGAATTAAGGAAAGTCAGGCACACAGGAAACCTTATGGCCTGTGACAAATCAATACATTTCTTAATCTCCATTAACATTGGGATTTCTACTCTAAGGAGCTAATAGTAAGAATTCTTGGCCTCCCTCCTGATTTTGATGCTGAATTACAAAGACAGGGTCTTGATTATCCCTCACTGTTATGGTTCCTCATTTTGGAGATGAAATTGGCTATGGAACAGCTCCTGTACACTAAACTAACTGGACGCTGCCACTCTACACATAAGTCCACATAGTGATTTGTCATGTGGACCAGCCTCCTGCCTGCTCTGAGCAGTGTTCCATCCCCAGGAATCCACACTGCAGCCTCAAAACCTGCTGCTCCCCCATCCTGAGCAGGAGCCTGAGCCACAGAGCTGTGGGTTATTCTGGTACCTCCTCACTGGACAGTTCATGTTCACCAAACCTCACCTGGACAGAAGTCCCAGCCCTCTCTCCAGTCAGCTCACAAAGTTCCCCTGTGCAGTGGAAGTATTTTGTCACCAGTATGTCACCATCTTTTTAGCTGGACTGGGACAGATCCACAGCTTGTGCAAGCTTGTGCTTTTTTCTATGTCAACATCAAACTGAAACATTTACTCTGCATTGTGGTTAATTGCAGAGGCCATCTGGATTAAATACAGAAGCCAAATCTGCATTAATAACTCTTTCCACCTGGGATAACCCGTCTGCATTACCCAAGCAGGCACTTCCAGTAGCATCAGTTCCATTTTTTCTCAAGCCACAGGCCTGCACACTTGTGCTCCTTTAAACATGAAGAAGACGGCAGTTCACAAAGCTGCTGCCAAATGAAACAAAGCAAACTTTCCCCATGAGTGTGAACCAAAGGCAGAATATTGTAAAAAACACACAGGAGATATACCCAAAGTTTATTTTAACTTTTACTCAATTTGGACTTCTTTCCCCTGAGGTTAGGTGTTCTCAGGATTAAGAAAAGCTGAAAATCATTGCTCAGTCCTTTAAAGAGGGAGAAAACCATGCCTAAGGACTTTAAATCAAAGACAGATTCCTGTTCCCCTCACCTAATCCTTCTCAGGAGCAGGAGAGAAAAACATGATGGTGGGTGGGCATTAAGGACCAAAACAGAAACATGTTTTCCAACTTTGATGGATAAATGCCAAAACCTTTCTATTAGGCAGCTCTGTGCTTTGAAAGACTCGTCCTCAAACTCTTCCTCACCCCCAGACAAGAAAGTGCCATCAAAGTGGGGAATCCATCAGGTTAACCCAGCCTGGCAAACCCAGCCCTCCCAAAAGAGACAAAAAGCAAACCTTCCCTTGTCTCAGAAGTCATGGAATCCCAGACTGGTTTGGGTTGGAAGGGACCTTAAAGACCATCTTGTTCTAACCCCTTGGCATGGGCAGGAACCTCTTCCACCAGAAGTCAATGCTTACCAGTCTTTCACAGTCCCAAATATCCACTTTGATTGAATAATCTAATGAGAAGAGCCCAAATAAATCTGATCAGAATAGGGAGGGACAACAGGGCAGCCAAAGGCGAGATGTGACTTGGCAATCATTGCTGCTGGTAGGGCTGGAAGGCAGCACAGGCTTGGGACATCCTCAGGGCCACATCTTTTGGGATGCTGAGTCCTAACACAGGTTCTGAGCTCCAGAAACCCGACCACAGGGTTGAATTCCCACCTGTCCCCCCGGGGCAGAGCAGACCTGTGCCCCTCTGTGTGTCCCTGCTGTGGTGCCACGAGCATGCCAAGGGCAGGTGGCTGAGGGAGCCTCAGGTCTCCTGCTCAGACCCAGCAGAGCTGTGAGTTACAGCCCTGCCCCTCGGGCAGCTGCAGCTCTAAACCCTCGGAATTCTCAGCTCAGGGGACCCTTCTGACACTGCCCAGCATCACTGACACACACAACCAACCAGCTTATTTCTGAGGCAGTTTTTTTTTCCTTAAGCAAGGGGGCTTTGAAGTCATTTGCTCACGGGCAGTGTGATCTTTAAAGCCTGCTCTGAACTCGGCTCATTCAAGTCCTGTTCCTCTGTGAACACTTGAGATACAGCACAGGGGGGACACGGGCCCTCCTCTCCCCTCCCCAAAGTGACAAACAGGGATGATGGCTTGTGAAATCCAATTTTGCATTTTACTTCAAAGTGGTTTATTTCATGAGCTCCTGAAGCTTTTTGTATTGATCCCAGTTAAGGGCATCTATCTGCCAGCTTTTCCTGCTCTTTTCCTGGCTGCTGACTGGGGCATGTCTGCCACGAGGAAAATATGAAACCTGACAAATGGATGCAGCCAGAGAACTTCTGAGACAGAGTATCTGTCTTCTGCATCTTCCCAGAGAAAGGCATAAATCCAGGCTTGTATAGTTATATATTTTCTGTACATAGAGGCAGTTAAAATGTACCTAATATAGACAGGACACCTAATATAGACAGGACAGAAACAAACACACGTTTTATTGTGTGTTTCTCACAAAACAAGTTTATATACATTTTATAGATGACACAGTTTAGATATATGAAAGTACAAATAGGTATCAAACAAAAAGATACCCATTTGAGTTCAAGCAAGCATGATTTAAAGTCTTCTCAGACAAATCTGCCAGGATATAGGGGGGGGGGGAATCTTTATATAAATTATTATTATGGTCACAAGAGCTAGTGAAGGACCATACCAAATTGTTCTGACTTCCCAACAAGTCAGAAAAAAATGCCTTTTGAACCAGATGGCAATGCACTGAATTGGAATGATGCACTGGGGCTACACCCCCCATGTCTGGCAGAGATTCAAACCTGTGAAGTCACCTCCAGAAGCTGGGCATGACCTCTGTGTGTGCGTGGAGGGTGCTCTCCCTGGGCTGCTCCTCAGGCTTTGCTCTCCCGTGTCCCCAGAGCTCCCGAGGGAAGCAGCAAAGGCAGCAGAGCTGCCCCCCGTGGATTTGGGGAGCCCTGCTGGCCACATGGGATGGGGTGGTTGGAAAGCAGCCCCAGCTGGGCTCCACATCCCCCAGCAGAGCAGGGACAGGGCTCGGTGCAGGGACCCATCCAAGCCCGATTGCTGCCAAACCTGGGAGCTGAGCTCTGGGCTGCTGGGTCACACCTTGTTCTGGTGAGTCTGGGGAGTCACTTTTCTTTTTTTGTTGTCTTTCCATGGGGAGGATGGAAAAGGGAACACCAAGCAGCAAAATTCACATGCACTAAAGGGTTTATTTCACCCTTTCCCACGCTGGCTCCTTGTTTTTCACAGCACTGCTGCCAAGGTGGTTTTACAGTGTTTGTGCTACCTCGGTTTCCTCATAGACACTGTTGGACTGGCACGAGCAAGACCAAACCATCCGGGTTCAGCACAAGCAGCTGATTTTTGCTTTGTCTAGACATGATGTGTATCACAACCACTGGCCACTGCCTGGTCCAGAGCACATTCCTGGGCACATTCCTGATCCAGGGGCTTTCTCTGGCACTGGCAGTAGCTGAGATTGTGCAGGAATGATGTGGCTGGGGGCCTGAGAGAAGGAAGTTCATCTTAAACCTGAAATATGAGTTGTGGTCTGATCTATATTGTGGCTGAAAAGCTCTTACAGAAGAGATTCCAGCAAGACCCATAGGGAGAAGGCAGGTAACTGGAGAAGAGGTGCAGCAGGTGGAAGAAAGTGTTACCTTTGTAAGCTGATGATGGGAAGCTCAGTGCAGGAAACAATCAAACAAGGGCAATAAAGATATTGTAACTTCTGCATGAAGGGAGATTAATGCCAAAGAATAATATGAGATTAGGGGCTGGAGTTTTATTGGGAAGCTCTTTGAGTTCTGGCCTTAAAACCATAACACCTAAACACCTTGTTTTGAACTCAGCCTCTGTGGGATACAAAAAATGTAAATAAAACTACCTCAGAAGTGAGAGACTGTCTATTTGTGTAGTATTTGTAGCTGTTTAAAATACTTTTTATGTCTGTGTTTATTGGATTCCAACTTGATTTGACGTGGATTACTAAGAGGAGCATTTAAATGACTAAAGCATTTGCAAAACAACAGCACAATTGTTGTAAATGTTGGAACATCCAACCTTGAATTTCTATCCTAAAATATCCGATTATTTTCCACCAAATTGTAGAAAGGTTTTCTAAGGAAAAGTTCTTTGTGCAAGGTTCTCAAATAACAAAAAGCCCCATAACTCTGTCGGAGCAGCCTGTTACTCCAAACACACTCAGACAGGTTGTGCAGCTCTAGGGGCTCCCGGATTTAAATATTCTCTGCCTCTAGTTGATATTTCTCTGCCTTTAAAGTGTTGTAATGCTGCATTCTTTCAAGATCACTCACAGCTGAATCATACACTCGATCACTTTAGGAAAAGAACAACCTAATTAAAAAGTAAAAGGTGGTTTTGCCATTTCATTCCAGACAAACAACTGAAGTGGAAGGATGAGAAGTTCAGAACAGTAGGACTGCAATGAAAGAAAGTATTTAAGAAGCCGAATTTACCCCTTTATATCATATTTCACAAAGGAAAATAATCTGTTGTCTTTCTAAAGACAATAGCCCCGACTGTACATGTCCTGTACAACAGAAAGAACAGCAATCCTGAATTATTCTAAATGTTTCACATGCCTATCGATTCCTTGGAGTTACAAGAGCTAAACAAAGACAGAGAATCACACTCTGACCCCTTTAAAAACATCAAAGTGCCCCACTATCAGCCCTGAATCCTCCCTACAACCCAACCTTTGGCGATTGTGTTACAGTGCAACTGATTATTCATAATCTGGCCTGAAACTACAAATTATTTATTGATTTTTCCCTAATATTATCAAGTTCTAAAGAATAATTACTGGTGTAATAGTTAGCCAAGTTGTTATGAGAATTGTAAGCCCTTTTGGTTAATGCATGGCATATGTCTGAGGCATTCAGCTAATTCACATATCTGTCTGCACTATTAATAGAGAAGGTTACATGCCAATTATCCAGGGTTCAATCAGCCTGTTAGGATACAATAGCTGCAGTGTTCACACACTTGATGTGCCACATTCCTCACAGACATTATAAGCAGCTGGTCCAGATAAGACCACTGGGGCTTTAATATTTTGGAATCACTCCTTCATCCAACCTGGATTGCGATTTTTTTATTGTTACATTAACTGTGGTTCTTTTGTTCCCTCTAATATAGTGAAATTATTTTTAGATACAGCGATGTTGAAGTCAACTGACATTTCCCTCCTCTTAGGAGGGAACACAGCCCATTGTAAATGGCTGGAGCAAACCCGGAGACACAATGGATGCAGGAGTTCTCCAAATTCCCCCCAAATACCAGCATTCTCGTGCGGTGAGGAGGCATCACAATACCTCCCCTCTCCCCTAAATCTGCAAAAGGGAGCAGGGGGAAAGACTGCTCCATGCTAAGTGCTTAATCTCATTTAAATATTTTGCTTGCTTCACTTAAAAACCAAAATAAATAATAAAACCCGCCAAAACCAACAACTGCGCAAACCAACAAACCCGTTAATTTGAATTGTTATTTGTTCTGCATTTTTATTTCATTATTAGCATTCGGGAGACGGGAACTTTGCGCGGAGTATTCTTATTTAGCTTAGCGAAAGGTAAGAAGCAGCATGCAAACAACCAATTTAGAGTGCCACGTTAGTGAAGCCACTGTGAGCTCGATTGGGGATTTCACCACATGAAAACCAGACATTCATCTGTTCCCATGGAGATATTCCTTCTCCCAGTCAATCAGGGAGCTGTTCAGGTCAAACAATAGGCAGTGGTTCCTTTTCTCATCTTACAAATAGATACCCCCTCCCTCCTCCTCCTTCTATTTACGGGCATTCTCGGTAACGTTTAAACACCTACAAGCCAAGCAATAATATTGCTAATGATTAGAAAGAAGTATTTGCTGAGATTTTTTTTTCAAGCTCACAGGAAAATAAATGAAAATGGGACCGTCCTGGACTATCACGCTCCATATGTACCCTGAACTTTTTTTTCTGCGATATTTACAATATTTATATGAATATAAAGTTGTCTTCACAGGTGCCAGGTCACCCTAAAAGTATGTGCGATAATTGCATGCAACTTTTTAATTGCCAGAGCAGAGCTAACAGAAAAGCAACACAGAACGACGCTGGGGGAAGATGCAAAGTGGGATCGCTTAGAGCCATTAACTGTCTCCTAAAAAAAAAAAGCAGCACATGGAAAGTGGTTGTACAACACAGGACAGAGGATGGAAAGGATGTTTTTAACAATGCTGCTCCTCTCAGGTGTTCAGAGGAGCCCCACACCAGAGCACATGGGATGTTTGGCTACAGAGTCAGACTGTTTCAAAAATCTGTGTATTTAAGCAAACTGTTATATAACTCAACGAGTATTTGTAAACTTACATCGTTTAGAAGTTATTACTTAGGAAACTAGAGGTGCATTTCTCCACCCTTAAAAAAGTCTTACCTTTCATGTGATCAGGAGTTGCATTTTCCTCTCCCAAAATGCCTCTGTGTTGTTAAGCTGTGCAGACACTTGAGGGGCACCTGAAGGAAGGGAGCTCATGAAACCAAACGGTTTAACACCCTTATTGACAAGCTCAGAACGTGCAGACCATTTTTTTTTGGCAGAGCTGCTGAAATTTCTTAATTAATTTCTCGATTCATTCATCACAGTGATGATTAATCCCTTGGGGGTTTTATGCAAAATGTATGAGTTGGCAGAGGGGAGAGCACCCAAACCAAGGGAAAAGCAAGTGAAATTCCATTGTTATTCAACCACCGGGTAACTAATCAGCACGGACCTGCCCACAGCCTCAGCCAGGTGGCAAAAGGGCAAACACCAAAGAACGTGTGTTGCAGCTGGATGGGCAGAAAACTCTCATTTATTGCACAGAGTGGGAATCAAAATCCTGTCTGGTGTTATATCCATAGGACAGAAGTTTTGCGTGAAAACTGAAGTTCATTAATTCTCCCCAGAAAATCCATTCTTTAAGAATACTTGCTCTTTTTCAAAGCTTTTTCAAAGCTTGTGCCTGAAAAGCCGCATCACAGCTTTTAATGTCCATGTGTAGGTTAAACGTCAGATACCAGCACCCTGATATCTGGCTGTGTAATGGCAGTACTAGCACTTAATCACTTAATAAATACTGATGTATTCATGAACTCCCCAGATTAAAAAGAAAAAAGAACCAGCCCAAGATGCCACGTTAGTCTGCTCCGAGCTCCTTCTTGAATACCATCTCTGCTGGGGGGCACAGAAACAGCATCCTGAAGCTCTCCCTGGGGCTCTTCCCCTTGTTTTAGTCACTAATTGTCCCCTACACTTCGAGACCCGTGTCCTTGGGAAGGCTGGGAACACAATGCCAGCCTTTGCCAGGGGTTCACCGCGGGCCTCTGGGTATTCCTGTATTCCAAGCACCCACCAAAGGTAACCAGCCCATGCCAAGGCTGTGCCGGGCACAATCTGGCCCGTCTGGCATTCCCCACACCAGGGATGCACTTGGAGCAAAGCACAGGGCATCGTTTCCAACGTGGCCACTCAAGGAAAGGACGGGAGGGGAAATCTCGCAGCGTAAGATTTTGGTTCAGATGGAATCTCCCAAAGTTTAGAAGAAGAATTCGAGTTCAGGTCGCCGGGTAAGAATAGAACAGGAAACTGCAAATGACACCAATGGGTTGGATTGTGCGATTGAGTAATTGCCCTCCCAGTGAAGTCACTCAAGTACAGCCAAAGAGGGAACGTCAATAGAGTTAAACTCTCGGCGCTTTAAACAAGCCTGGCCAGTTACGCGGCTTCTCCGAAAATTGCATTTCCAGCCCCATGTAGGGGATTTCAGTTCTCCGAATGATTGGAACAAAGAAACGGGAGCTCGGAGCTGCTCCTGCCCGGCTCAGTAAATAACCGGGGGGTGTAAGTTGTACAGGCAGAGATAGTTCATAAACAAACCAAGCCAAGGCGGTTTCTCCCCGCAATCGGAACCCCGCATCAAGCGCCCTTTGTGCCGCTCCCGCAGAGCCCGAGAGCACCTATTCTAGTCCGGGATTTCTCACCTATTGAAAGCTACATTTGCAAGTGACTTACCCTTTGAAACCTCGGCTGCTGCAAGGGACTGATGGGCTGGCACCTGTCCTTAAACCGCTTTTATCTATTGAATAAGCCTGCCTGAATTAACCGTTTTAAAGGCGAGCGCTCTGGTTTCACATACTGTAGTTAACCCATTAATGGAACACTATTCCCACCCATCGCTCTCCATGACAGTGGGTTTTGGTGTTTGGGTTTTTTTTTTAATCTTTCCTCCCTCTTTGGTAGGAACGATCCTGTGCAAACCCCAACTGCTTCCCACAAACGCCTAGGGCTCTGTGAGACATCCAAAATCAGTTTATTCAAACGTGGGGCTCGGTACTGAGTAATTCTTGGCCACGTATTCCTCCTGTGCCTTGATGCAAAGAAATTAGATCATGACCTTTCGTCTCAGCATGGCGAGCGTCTCACTGTCTGCAAGGCGAGGGATGTGAATGAAAACTCAGATAAATACCTGTGTAAATATAGCAAGTAGTATTTTATGATAAGGAAAATGCAGGATTTTGTTTCCTTTTGTTTCTTCCGGGGAGTATTTCAAATGCACTGTAGTTTTACAGGCAGCAGAAACTCTTTAACTTGCTATGGCAAAACAGGAGCAGCTGGCAAGCACAAAAAGGAAGTTGCATGTCATATTAAAAGTGAGCTAGAACTGTCTGTGGTATTAATAGACAAACAGAACAAGGAAAAGCAGCAAACAAAACATTATCTGGGGAAAAAACACAACCAAACAAGTTCTCAAACCCAAAGCAGAACTTTTGAAGGGCTGTATCCTCAATTTGTGGCCACACCTAAGGAAAGGTAAAGCAAATCAGTGCACTAATTGATCCTAGAAGCAAACTGAATCCTTGTTAGGGATTTTATGCTTGCAAAAGAGGGTGGAGGGAAGTCAAGCAAGAATAATCAGTAGCAAGAAGCCCTTCCCCTCTCAGAGTCTCTCATCAGGTCTGAGGTGGAAATTGTAAGAGAAACTGTTTCCACCTCAGGAAAGAGGAACGTGACCATTTCTTTCACTAAGATCTCAGCCTTGGTGCTGGACTCATTGCTGTAGGTACCAAGAATTTACTGCCCTGAGCATAGGAAAAGAAAAAATTACTAGTTTGTGACTAGTTTGGTGTAATTTTTAACATTCAACAGAAAACTTGTATTTGATGGAAGGAAACAGGCCCTGCCATCAGAGAGACCAAACTGGAGCTTTGCAAGGTGCAGTATCTTAAATTCTCACCAATGTCCTGGTCCAAAGTGACAACTGCACAGGGAGGGCAGGCTCCCAGCCTGGCCTGTGCTCAGGGCATCCATACCCCAGGAGAAGAGAGCAACAATGAAGGCAGCAGCCAGCACAACACATCGATCACTTGGAGCTCATATTTGCATTTTTATTTTGCCCTGGTGCAGCAGAAGAGCAGCAGGAGTGTGGGATGCACGTGTTCAGACTGGGGGCTGAACTGCAGAGGCCCCAAACCACACACCACCAGTGATTCATAAGAATTAATTCTTATATGCAAATTTCATGATTTTTTTACTATTCCATTATATGAGAAATTCTGGGGAAATCCTGAATCCTTTGGCTTTGGTGGAAAACTCATTAATTTCCAGAGGACAGCAAGAATATTTATACCAACAGCCAATCCCCAGAGTTGCCACGTTCCATCCTCAAGGCTGTATTTCCAGGATGATGAAAATTAGGCTGAATCTAGATATCTTTATCCCTGTGTGATATTTATTCAAACCAGATGCCTCAAATTCCTTATGAATGCTTACAGTAACTATTAATCAAGTATTCATATTGTACAGCCTGTAATCAAGAGTTCAGATCTGCACTCTGCTTCAAATATCAAGAAACAGTCATTTTTAAAACTTCCTTCACCAAAAAGAGATCAAAGAAAATTATGGTAAACAACATGTAGCTCCCATGAGCCATCACACAGAATTAGCCTGGAAAATTCCTACATAAAAGAAAATATTACGAGTAATATCTTATATAACTTGTGCTGGGTAGTACACAGGAATCCCAGGGATGAATCACAGAATGGTTTGGTTTAGAAGAAACTTAAAGCTCACCCAGTTCCACCCCCTGCCATGGGCAGGAACACCTTCTACTATCTCAAGTTGGTCCAAGCCCTGTCCAACCTGGCCATAGACACTTCCAGGGCTGGGGCAGCCACAGCTTCTCTGGGCACCCTGTGCCAGGGCCTGCCCACCCTCCCAGGGAGGGATTCCTTCCATATCTCTCACCTAAATTCCCCCTTTTTCAATTTGAGAATCAGGACCTTGTGAGACTCCTAACACAGGCTGAAGAGGTCCTGGCCCAGGGACACCACAGGTTAGAGATTACAAGGCTCTGAACATCAAACTGCTTATTGGGGTGTGTTTTCTTTAGGAGACAGATAAGAAAACCCTTCCTACAAGTCAAATCACATGGTGTGTGCTCTTTCCAGGGTACCCTTCACAGCTCCTGCAGCCTGGGCTTTGACTGAGTAAGCTGAGATGCTGAGGAGTCCTCAGCTGAGTAATGTAAATATACCCTGAGATGAATAATCAGGGCTGACACATCCCTTACTCACACCCTGATGCGTTGTTTGTGCAATCTTTAGCTTTAGAAATAATTCAAACAATAACAGCAAGCAGAGGCAAAGGGAAGGAACATGCCACGGATGCAGACCATGGGCAAACAACAGAGCTGAGGGTTGGTCTGGGTTTAGAAGAATAGTAAACAAAATGGCCATAAAACCTGAACTTATGTGTGCCACTTATTGACCTGAGACAACTGCTCTGTGAGCAACCAGATCCCAGGGTGGGCAGGAAGTCAACTTTTGTGACAGGGTGTTATCAGAGGGAAATAAAATAACAGTTTCAGTTATGCTTACTGCTAGTTGCTATTAATTTCCTGAATATACAGCACATCATTCCTTGACACAATGCTCTGACACACTCACTGATTTGCTTTCAGGCAAAAAAGGTAGAAAGTCTATTATATTGCTAATTAGTAAGTTCAGTTGTAAAGCAAGCTGTTTACATAAGAAGGTGTTCACCCCAAAATGTAATGACTAATAACAAATTACGTCCATCACTTCTTTAAACTCAGATAACAGTCCAAAGAAAGGGACGACATTACACAACAACAAAAACCCAGCGCTCAAAAAGCCCCTCAGTTCCTCTCAGGCCTGAGAAATGTGGAAAAACATATTTTGAAGGTGAATATTTTGTTACTGCAGCAAGATTACACGATTCTGGTGGTGCCACAAGCACGAGAGAAAGAGGTGGTGCTAATGTGGGCTGGCTTTCATCACATGCATGAAAATAATTCTTGTAATGTACCTTTGCATGAAGAAATTCAGATACTCCAGATATGGCATTGATGATTTCATATCTGAAGCCAAATCATTACACCAAGGGACTTTTTATTCTAATTATTTCGTTGCCTTGTAGTCAGCCTTTGGGTTTTTATTAAAGACAATAAAGATTATTTTTCTTTGCTGAATGTCTCAAGCTGACTCTTCACCCCTTGGGTGATAATTTGGAAGGCTGACTTCTATTCAGTGGCTTTGTTTTTTTGGTTTTTAATTTGCACAACTGAAACTCGTTCAATAGGCTGGTGCACCTGACTCAGCTCCCAGGTATGCCCGTGTATCTTGGGTGTGACTCCTCCTCGGGAGTTATATCTGCTATAAAACTATAATAAAAGGGAGCATGGAGGGCTCTCCAAGAGCTGCATATCAGCAGGGAGCGTTCTTTCCCAGGGGTTTCATCCCAAGGGTCATCATTTTGCCAGCCACTCAGCCAGGCTGAATAACCCAAGATACAGAGCACCATGAAGAGCCAAACTCTCCAGTCAGAGGATGGCACTGAGGAAACAAGAGAGCTTCAGAGAAAGGCACAGCCAGCACCAAAACTCCAGGATAAGAAACAATAACCTGCAAAGGTCAGGGCTGGAGCAGCCAGGAGCCCGCCAAGTGCTGTGCCCTCTGTCAAACACTCGGGTTTTGGTTTCATTTTTAGTGTGAAAAACGAGCCCCTTCCTTGCTCCTCGGTGTGTCTCTGTTCTGCTGGGACGTGGAGAACCTTCCTCATTGCCAGGTCCCAGCAGGAGATCCTGGAGCAGTGGGATCCAGTGAAGGTGGGGCCCATCCTTACCTGGGACATCAGATTCCTGGGAGAGGCTATGACACTGTCAGGCTCTTGCAAGATACTTAAGGAAACTGTTCTTCATATGAGAGGCCACTCCTGGCTGTGAGAACAGAATAAAAAAGGTCATTTAACAGCACAAGAAAGTGGAGGTTATTTCAGTCTGAAAGTGTAACCAACTTAGACCTGTGTTGAAAGGCATAAAACCCAAATAGGATCACAGCTTTACATTGACTTCACTGCTGAAATTGCTCCTGATTTCTGGTCTGTAGTTGCTCGGGCCCCTGAAAATTTGGCACCAGAAACAACTCTCGAGAATATAACTTTCCACTTATAGAAAGGCTATATGTGCTCCCCACAGAGAGCTCAGCCTAAAGCTGAGAGCACGCTCTATATTGTCATTAGACTGTCATCAGGACTTGCACTGGGAACTGAAACGGGAAGAGTGTGCCAATTATTATTTTTTTTTTTTTTACTATTTTATTTAATAAAACCCAGTGAACCATGTGCTTAAAGTTAAGCACATGTTTAAACTGCTCAAGGAAATAGAAATGGTTTTACACACGTCTTCGGAGGGACAGAGCTGATAAAATAGATTACAGTTCTACCACAGAACTGACATGAAAATGGATTGAAAACTTCAAAAAAGTTTTTGAACTAAAACCAGCTACAATTCAATCTTTGTCTACACCAAAACCTTCTGGCTTTGTAACAAGCAAATGAGGGTTTTATTACATAAATTTGCCAAAAAATGTTAACTCTGCCCCCATACCTTTTTTATTTGCTTTTCTGAAAACAAATCATAAAATCTAATTTATATGGTTGTGACATCTTTGGTACAGACCAAGTGATGACTTTAAACCACTCCAGTTGTATTAATATAACTTCATTGATGACTCTTCAGCCTGGAAAACAGGCAGGCAGCTCAGCACAGTTGTGTAATAGTCATTCAGTAAACCAGAAAAATTGCCCATGTAGGCAAATTCAAATGACTTTCAGTCCTGGCATACAGTGCCACAGTGTTGGCAGAAAAAGCTCCTGGGGAAAAGGACTTGCGTTCTCTTTTAGCATTTTACAGTGTCTAACTCAAAAGCTCCTGATCCATGGTGCAGGGGTTAATTATTGTTAATAATTTCATCATTAATAACGTTATTAATAGTGCCAGCACATTCTCTCCACTGCAGCCTTACCAGAGCTCCACGCTGGCACATCCCTGAGGGATGGCACCGTGTGTGTGAGTGGGAAAGGACACAGAAAATGGGGGAATCATCACAGAATCACTAAGCTTGGAAAAGACCCCCAAGGAGCCTCATCCACCAGCTCAGCCAGAGAGGCACATTTGCCCAAAACCTGAGCCTTTCCCCTCGTGCCAGCCCTCTCTCTCCCCTATCAACACCAAAAAAAGAGTCAGTATTAAAATTAGAGCTCGTTAGGAAACGTTGGCAAATTTATAGCCATGCTGAGCTGTGTGCTGCTCCCTTAAGGGAACAGTTTTCCTATGGGAGGGCTGTTGGTTTCCATCCATCACTCTCCTCTGCAGCACAATGGCAAACACCTGTTCATTTAACAGCTGATGGAAGACATAATAACTGTGCAACTGTAAATAGTCAGCAGCTGTAAATGTTGATGCAAATCATACCTAAGTGATTGAAAGAGCTGACAGAGCCTGGGAGGAATCCTCTGCTCTCGTGGCATTTCATCTTTCCGGGGCAGTCGCAAGCCTGGCTTTGCTCACGTTCGGGAATGGAAGTACATTCTTCATTAGATCTAAGAATCTGTAACACCTTATTCCTGTGGTTAAAGTTTTAAAGTGATCTCTTGATAAGAATTACTGTGCTCTGGCTGCTGGCCCAGCTCTGCTGAGGGCAGAGGCTGAAAGGCGGATTTGAAGCTGCAATGGTAGAAAATGAGCAGCGGGTGCAGGAGAATGGTGAAACTGCCTGTGCTGACTGAAAATGACACCAGTTTCGAGAATGTCTATGGTAACACCAGTTAGCCAAATCGTTTTTCAAAGCACAGCAGTGCAGGTGAAGCACCTGCCCCAGGAGGTTTTTGGCTCAGCGCTTACTGTGCCAAAAGAGGGAGCACCTTTAAGCCAGCTGATGTGGCACCCCCAGAGCAGGGCAGGGAGCTGTGCAGGTGTGTGACATCCTGCTGCTGCTCCAGGAAAGCCATCCCAGGGCTCACCTGCCACTGGGAATGGTGGAACCCCCCGCCCTGCCCTTCCTTGCCCGTGCTGGTGCAGATGCCAGGCAGGGGGGTGAGGATGAACATGGGCATAGGGAGGGTTTGTGCCAGGCTGAACCACAGCCTGCAGGCTTGTGCTTACATTAAAATGCCACCCAAGATCATCATAACCTGATTCAGGCTGACTACACTGGCAAATGTACCTGCCCAGTGGCTTGTAAACACCAAATATAAATTAACTAAATTCATCTAAATTCAGAGATGTGGGTTGAATGTGTTTCTGCATCATTCATTGCCCAGATAAAATATTTATGAGCAGGGATTTTATTATTGCATTTCCTCTTTTTATAAAGCCTAATTTAAACAAAGAAACCCATAAAATAGGAAATTACATTTTTAAGCACGCTTCTTTAGCAATTCTGGTACAATTTTGAGAACTGTACCTTTTAAGCAATGATACAATATTACGTGTGACAACACAAAACAATATAGAACATAATCACTGGCATAGCATTGCTTGTCAGAATTATTGTGCTAAATATTGTTCATTTAAATACTGGTTAATTCATTTAATGTCATAAACCAATGTTTCATGCTATAAATAACTGTGTTGTCTAATATCTTGGAGCTGCATGTCTTCTTTCTTTCTGGCTCCCTCTTCCTCCTCCTCCAGCAGTGTCAAATTGCATGGAAGTCAATTAAGAACTGCTCATTTATTATACACACCTTGTTAAAGCAAGAAGGATAATTGAACGCCAAGACTCCCTTTCCTTCATGGCCATGATTTAAAGTAACACGATAGGTAATAAGGATTTTTGAGATTAGATGGTTTATAAATAGATGTATAGGAGGTTTTTTTAAAGGCCCCATTGTAGAAAGGCCCCGTTTCTTTGATTTTAACTATTGGAGTGTGCATTAACCTGTGGGGCTGATGTTGCAGGGACAGGGGGATTAAGTCCTTTTTTTTGAATTTCTGTAAGTGAAAGGTTTTACTGGAGGAGGAGAACAAGGAGGGTGGCAGAGGCAAGAAGACAGCTGGGGATGAATGATGAGCAGAGTCCTTTGTGCCACCATTTGGTTTAACACGGGGCTGCTGTGAAATGGTGGCTGTGGCAGCACGAAAATCCCCCAGCTGGGATCCCTTCTGGTTAGACAAGGGGCTGGAGAAAGGAGAGAGGGATGGGATCCCTAAAACATCCTCCTGACAGTTGTTTCTGACAATTATGGATACAGAATGAAAAATAAACTTCTCTCCTTTACACACGTGTGGTTTGTCCACCCCTGCTGTGTCAAGAAGACTAAAGAACTCAAGATGAACTATTAAAAAGTGGGATATGTTGCAACACCCAACCCTGCATTCCATCTAACAATTAAATAATAACGTTGAAGAGATTCTGGAGTGGTACCTTGGACCCAGACAGCCAAGCTCATGGAAACAAGTTTCCTTTTACTGTCTAAGAAGGGAGAGGAAGGCCCTGGTGGAGACGGAAGCAGCACAGGGCAGTGATGGTTTGCATGAGGAAGTTTCCCTTTTATGAAAATCTCCTATTTCATAAGTGTCTTTTTCCAGAACAGGAGAAGGATTTGAAGCATAAAATACAGGCACTTCCTCCTCCCCCAGTGCCTGTTTTCACTCTGCTCTTTCAGACCACTTTGCTGGAATGCAAAAATCGGGATAGTCCCTTCCCCTTCCCGAGCAATGTACACCCAGATCAGATAAAGCAGGTTCACACCACTGAAATTTGCACCCATAAATTACAGTTCAGACAAGAAAACCTTGCCTAAGCCACGCTGAAAAACATCTCCTTAAATGTTCCCTCCTTCTGAGCAGGAGCAGTCCGGTTCATTCAAGGTGACTCATTTAAATACATATTTAAGGCCAAATGTCACCCCACTACTATTTATTAGCTGAACACAAAGTCCCCAAACAGAATTGGAAAGCCACAATCCCGAACTAGAGGAGTGTGTGATGCACTCGCTACAGATTTATTTTGCTGCTTCTGAGAGAGGAATTTGCTCCAGAAGATTTAAAATATTGATTCTCAGGCAAAATAAAATAAAATAAAATACCCCACCATGGCAAGCCTCTTGAAGGCCAGTTACGGGTGCCACATTCCAGCTGTCTTGGCTGGATGTTTCCTCAACCACTACGAAGCAATTAGGCTCGATTGTGGTTTAATGATTCTCCAAATGCCTTATTTTGTTCTGTTCCTTTGTCCTGAGGGTTCTTCCTATCACTTCGCACCCAGCCGAGGGCAGATGATAAAGTGCACAAGTTTGATTGGGAGGTTTGAATAAGAATTCATTCCTAACAGCTCCTTCCCCTCAAGGAAATAATGGGATGAAATAAAGACATAAACAAGCAAATAATCAAGAAACTGCCTCTTATTTACTTGAAGAAAGCGGAGCTTTAATTATTATTTTATTCTAATTATACATATTCATAAACATTATAGCTATTATTGGTGGTTGTTTTTATTGTTATTACTGTTGTTATTGTCATTATTGATATTTTTCCTACGAGTCTCATTCCAGGCAGCCCCTCCTGGGCAGCAGGACGGTTCAGTGTATTAAAGGTTTCAAATGCTGATGTTTAAATGTTTTCAACAATATGTAAATGCCAATGGACGAGGCTTTCACACTCTGCTGAAACAGCAGCTCCAACATCGTGTATTTAGCAGATCCTATAAGGTGATGACAGCTCACAAGGAGTTGATAAACGCCATTCCTCAGGAAGATAAATTTAAACCAAACCTCAGACCTCTGGCAATTTATTCACAAATCCAATTATTTTACAACAGCGTTTTAAATTTAAGGGATTGTGAATTTTAAAGAGCAACAATGGGCTCGGCTCTTATTTATAAGCTTTGAGGAAAACGAGATATAAAATCCAAAAGTCCAAAGAAGAGGTTAGGAGGGAGGCATTAATATTCTCCACTTGTTTGGGTCCTGGTTCCCTCCTGCGAGGGCTTCACATGCTCAGAGCTCCAAGCAAGTCCAGAACTGCAGGGCAAGTCCCGGTCCTTCCAAAGGATGGATAGATAGATAGATAGATAGATAGATAGATAGATAGATAGATAGATAGATAGATAGATAGATATAGAGCCATAGATAAAGGCTTTGAACAGTCAGTGCTTGCTGCTTCCTCAGCCAGGCAGCTCAGAGAGCTCATAAAAGAAAACTTGCCATAATCCAGAGATGAATATCCCCAATATTCCTGCTTCTGCAGTATATTTCAGTTAAAATACCCTTTTTTATTGATTCCCCAAATTGACAATTATATATAAATTCATTTATATGCTTATATAAGTACAGAAGTGCTCACGCAACCACCACGTGAGGCTCTGACAGCGAAAGTTCGGAGCTGCTAAACTGAATTATTGTATCTGTTGGCCAAGCAGAACCACATCTAAGGCAAAACCGTCTCATTCTGATTTCAAGGAGGAGCATGTGATGAGAGAATCTCTCTCTCAGCGTAGTTTAAAAGTCTTTCCTACCGATGTCTCTCCGTGTTGGGCTCTAGTGGGGCTTCGAAATAGGTGAGTGCTCCTGGGTTTGATTCATGCAGATTTCGGACACACACATCGTGTGGAGCCATTTAGACATTCAAACCTTTTTTTTTTTACTTTTCAGTGGGCATCTAAATGCCTCGCTTGCAGCGCTTGCACACAAAGGCACAAAACCCCCTCGAGCCACGACTTACAGTAAGGAAGTTTAGGGTATGTGTCAATGACTGCAGAATGGGCAGCACTGGGACTTGCTCAAAGCGCCTGGGCAACATTTCTGCCTAAGAAATGTTATCTGAAATATTTTTGGGGTGTTTTCACCGGGAAAATCTGGAGCATGTTATCGTGCCCTGCATCTGCCTGCAGAAGGGGGGTCTGGTATTCCCCCCGACGTGGCAATTCCTTCAGCTGGGAGCACCAAAGGTGGGAGTTTTGTTCAGCCAGAGCTCGGCGGAATTGCAGCATTTTTATTCTCCCTCAGCCGCCTCGAGCTCAGCAGTTCCCCAGGAGCTGCTTTTTGGTGAAGCAGTGGTGCCAAGGAAGGTGCACACGACCGAGGCAGAATCACAGGGCACAGCATCTTCTCGAGATCACAAGTTAATTCAGTTATCACAGCACAGAATAGAGACTTTCTGACTCCGATTACAAACCCCACGGAGTAGAGTATTTCTAATTAATTTTTAGTTGGCATGTTCCAAATGCAGTTTCTGTATTCTGAACAATGCAGGTCTCCCAAATTCCAGCTAAATATTTTGTCCCACTCAGGGCACATAACTGCTTTCTAATTATCCACCCTATTCTTTGCTGTAATACAACACCCAAATTTTCAGTTGTAAGCATCCCATTTACTGGCTATTGTTTCCACACATATTAACACTTCAAACTAATGAGACTTACATTAAAAATGAACATTTATGCCCTTATTCGTATCTATTTTATCGTAGTATCAGTAAGAATGGCAGTAGACAAATGGCCACATGAGCATCCCTGCTGTAAACAGCACATTGCATTGCATAAAAATGTGTTCTTTATTATTGCCCGAAAACTCCCACACATAAAATATTTCTTAGCCCAACTGCCCTACAGAAAACATTCACAGAAAAAAGTTCAGTTTGGAACTAAGAATGATACATTACTTTTTGTTTCCTGCAAGTACTGTATCTAATACTGTGGCTGTTTAGACCTTAGGTCGTGGAAAGGAGAGAAAAGAAGGGATTAACATATCAATGGCACGCTCTCCTCAGGAGCCAGGGAGCGGGAACAATATTTGCGTCTCCAGTTTGTTAACAGCACAGGCAAAACTGCTAGTGAAAATTCTTAAATTAGGGTTTAATGTGATGGTCTGTGTTCTCAAAAGAGAAACAAAAAGCCACCACAAACCCCATGTGCTCAGAACTGGCTTGTTCTGTGTAAATATCACCGTAAATCACCACTGAAGACCAGAACCCCTTTTGGTTGGGCAGAGAACAAACTCCTGTAATGCCAAACGCCCCCAGAGCTGCTTCCTGGGCTCCCAGCCGGGGAAATTGCACAGCTGATCACAAGTGGAATTGCTCAAGATGCAGTGAATTCATTATATTATTTAGCTGAGGAAATGACTACTTTGTACAGGTACAGAATCACCATCTCGAATAAAAGCTCACTCGATCAGTACCTTCTCCCTAAAGCTGGCCAGGTCAGTGTTTGGGATATTCAGAGATCTTGTAAAAGATCCAATCTATAGCAAGAGTTGTTTTCTAACCCACATCTGTTAATAGTGTCTCATGCCTTGGAGCCTGAGAAGCTGTAATTTCTTTTCTTGCCCCATGGCAATTTCTGATACACATCTAACTTTTTTCCCTTGGCTTCCAGAACATCTTGTGATAATGAGTTCCATGGAATATTTGTGTTGCACTGCAAAAACTAATTCCTTTAGCCATTTTAAACATGTCACTCATCTCTTAGCCACCTTTATTTATGAAGTACTTCTCGCTGAAATAAGATTGAACACTGTTCCAGATGACATCACTGCATTAAAATCTTATATTTTATTTTCTATCCTATCACACTCCTTATACAGTCTAATATTTTAAAGAAGAATTTGAAGTCCTGACTGCTGAATACAGATCCCATCAAACTGTCCTCAGTAATGCTCATGTTTTTTCACACTTTTAGAGCTCCCTGGAAAAAAAAAGAGACCCTTTCTGTGGAACCACCTGGCAATGGAATTGTGAACATATTTGCCATCTTTAGTTATATTTAAAGATGTTGTTAGAATGAAAACAAATATCAAGACGTCAGAGTTTTTCACAAAAGTGAACAGTTTTCTGGAGCACTGTGTTGGCTTTCCTCTCTCTTCCAAAACATTATCTGCTCCTTAGGACTAAAGCTGAAGGGAATTCAGTATTTCTGAAGTTATGGCCCCAAATTCAGGAAAATTAATATAGAATTAGGGGACTGTGCATTGTCAGTCGTTTCTGAAAACCCTTAATTGGGTGATTTTATGTAGTGTCAAGAACTTAGCTGAAATTTTACCTTTCAAACTATGAGCTCAGGGCCCAGTTTTCAGAGCGATGAGCACTTAGGTTCTACAAAAGCCACAGTAGACTATAGCACTTCATAAAAATCAGGCCCTATGTTGTTTATTTAATTTATTTTTAAAAGATTTTCTTTGCTTTAGTCCACTAACAACTAATTAAGCTGCCTCCAGATTAAGAGGCTGAGCCAAGAATTACAGGATATACCACATGCTTTCTCAAGGCAAATATTTACAGTTGTTTGTTGGGTTGATGTCTTTGACATCCATCTTCTGCACATAGGCCATTAAAAAATGCAACCTCACAGAAATCACCACATGCCATGATGTGAAAGATTTGCTTTTTGAAAAGCAAGATGTATCCAAGGCCAGCTTGCAAATTGTTTTGCAGATGCTGTTCCTCTAATGCTGGCATGGCTCCTTCCAGCGAGGGGGGTTGGGGAGAGGAACATAAAAGACTTAGATCAAAGATTCTTTTTTGGTAGGCAAAGGCTTCTGGCTTCTTTTTCCTAATAGAAAAAGTTTGTGATATCAGAGGAGACCGCACATCAAGCAGGGTTGTGCAGCGCAGCTTTTGCATTCTCTGTATCTGTGCTTTGTGCTGGCTCTGCCGCTCCCTTGGTGCTGGGCTGGGCTTTCTTGGGGCCTCCCTGGGACTTCACAGGGCACAAAATGCTGCAGAAATAGAGACCGTGGTGGTTTGTTTGTCATTGCTGCAGAACTGCCCCTGTGACTGACTGTTCTCAACAAGAGTGAAAGGCTCCAGGGGCTTCTTGGTGCTTCCTGCCCAAGGGTGGCGTGGCAAAGGCAGCCTGGGATGGGAAAGCACAGCCTGTCCTCTCCAAAAGCATCTCTGCATCCAGCAGAAGTCAGCAGGGACCTGCTCCTTTGGAAGGATCAGGCAGTCACACCCACAGGAGCTGAAGCTAAACAGACTCGTGTGTATCACGACATGCCACAGCTCTGCAGCCACTCCAGTCTGGGACAAAGCTCCCATTTTCCCACTGGGCAATGTCCAGTATCCCCATGCCTGGCTGAGAGAGTGACCAAGTGCTTTCCTAGCAGGTTGCAGACTTGCAGTGTCACTGCATGAGGCAATTCCCAGTATCCCAGTGTGGGACTGCAGCTCCCTCATGCCCAGCCTGAGCCTCCTCCAGCCAGCTCAGCAAAGAGGGTTTGTCAAGTTACTCAAGGCACTAAAGCACAGCCCTCAGAAGTCCCTGGCTGGGACATGATGACACTGGAGGACACCATAAAAACACAGCTTAGCACTGCAGACCTGTTTAAGAGCACGAAAAAGTGTAGAGAAGATTTTTCTCTCCCTCAACCCCATGGCTTTCAAGCAAAGGTCTTTGAACTTCTTTATCCGAGCACTTATATTTTTATTACAGGAAATTAAGAGGCTGAATGATGTGTGATTCAACTGTGGATCCCTGGACATGAAATGGAGCCATAATAAAACATTTTAATATGAAATCAAAACCATAAGCTTGACTATCTCCTACTTCTGACTTCTGCAGGGGCATGTACATGGTGGGAGCCAAGCACTGCTCCTTTGTGGAATCCCACCAGCAATTTTTAGGCAGGTTATGTGCTGCTTTGAATTGTAGCACTGGCCAGGGTGTCTCTAAGGGCATCCCAGTGCATGGCCATGGCAAGGCAGGCCATAGCTCTGCTTTAGAGCTCTTAGGCCTGGCTGTTCTTGAGCCTCAAGGCTGAGTGTCCCAGTCCATTCATTTATCTCACGTGGTTTCTACAGATTGTGGACATCTCCAGCACTGCCTGGGTTACTCAGAGCAGCAACAACATCAGATGTATCAAACCTGGGTGGCAAAGGTTGTGCAGGAGGGACATGGGGCACGAGAACCACATGGAGAGATGGATCGACACTGAAAATGATACCCAAGAAGGGCAGAAACAAGACATGGAGAAGTGATACAGAAGCAGAGACAAGGGAATAGAGGAAAACAAAAATAAATTAAAAAACCCCAAAAGGTTGTTTTCCTGTTACTCAGATCTGAAGTGAAGGAGTAGTTCTTGTTCTGTGTGGTCTCTGCCTTCCTTTACCCTCCTGCCATCACATCCACTGTCTGGAGTGCTCAGATTTAGTCAGAAGGTGAGAGGATGCAAAGGACAGGAGGACAGGGACTGGTTTGGAGCAACCAGTGTGTTCCTGGTTTGGGACCAACAATTTGAAAATGAGAAGACACATCTATTGAAAGAGCAGATCCTGCAGTGTCTCTGTCACTGCTTCAGGAGCAACTCCTCCACCTGCAGCCTTTGGCTTTTCATTTGCACTGAGAAGGATGTGAACTACTCAGCAACAGACCAGTACCAGAACAAGTAAGCCCAAGGAGAAAACTAAAAGAGGAAGTGAAAGGCTTAAAAATTAAAAATAAGAATGAGGCATAGCATTTGTCTGCAGCAATATTTGCTGGTATCTTCAAACTGAAATGTCATATGGAAGTGGTGCAATTTCACTGAGCCATGAGCACTGTGTGGCCACTCCCACGTCCACTGGGACAAGACTGCAGGATACATGATTTCCCTGGTGGAAATGGCTTGTGCATCACCAGGATATCTGTTCTTGTGTTCAGAAATTCACAGTTTATAACCTGCACTACGATAGCCCCTAGGAACTCTGATTAAACGCAGTGACAAGGTATCCCAAATCTTCCCCAATCCAGGTAAATGACTCAAAGAGGAAAACCAGCTACCAAAGGGAAGGTGAAAGTCAGACAACATCCAGGAACAGGAAGCATTCTTCCCCAAATCCCAGGCATCCCATCACTAGATCCTATCCCTGTGTATCCAGCTGGCACAGATCAAGCACTGCCAAACACCCTTCCAGCTGGCACAGGGTGCCCAGAGAAGCTGGGGCTGCCCCAGCCCTGGCAGTGTCCCAGGGCAGGTTGGATGGGGCTTGGAGCAGCCTGGGACAGTGGGAGGTGTCCCTGCCCATGGCAGGGGGTGGCACTGGATGGGCTTTAATGTCCCTTCCAACCCAGCCCAGTCTGTGGTTCTATGATTTACACCCCCAACCAGCCCTTGGTGCAATGTGGGCACATTGTCAGGTATCAGAGAGACTCAATTTATTTGGGAGCTGAGCACTTCAGAGTCTGGGGAGTTCCCAATTCATCATCAAAACATCTCAACTCATACTCAGCCTGAGTTACTGGAGTTACCAGAAGTCCATTGGTCTTTTCTAAGCACCTCTAAATTTATCAGCAAACCTCAAGAGCAGAATGGTGAAGAATATGGCAGTTGTAAAATAGAAGTAGTATTTCCTTAATTTTCATGGACATGTGCAAGAGAAAAGATCTTTTTATTAAAAAATATATTCTAAGGGGGGGTTCTGATGGGGTCTTCTAATTCTATTTACAAATGCAACTCCTAAACTCAAATGCTGATAAATAGAGTGAAATAACAGTGTCACAATAACCAAAAGTTTAACAGTCAAAAAGGGAAGGGATTTTTTTGCCTAAACAGCATAAAACAAATGGGTCTAATTTTGTTAAACACTTTAAAAATAAAGTTCTCGGCTTACATGTTAATTCTGGCACAGCCCAAACTCGTCTGCTGCTTCAAGTGAGCAAGAAATTACAGTAAAGGTTTTCACACTTCTTCAGAGAGGACAAACCCCCTGTTGCTGTGAAAAAACCCCCAACAAAACAAACCAAAAACAAATACACAAAAGAGGAGAAATTGAAGGCAAAGCACTTCTTAGAAGTATCTATTTCTCAAAACAAACACATAATAAAGTTCAACTTTTGCCATTCTGTGGCCCTTTATAATTAGAAAGACTAATTTTAAAGGCCATAAAACATTCTTTGCTGATCCTTCCAGAGTATTTTCAGTTATGCTTTATAAATTTCCTGAACAAATCTCCTACATTACCCAACATCTTTACTTAGGAAGCTTTACTGAGGTTGTTTCTAGGAAAAAGAAATTAGGAAATTACAATATTTGCTGTTGTTTTAATAGTGGGTTTTTCTTGTTTTCTTCTTCTCATGTGGTCATCGTGAGATGACTGGAATGTACAGGAACCACCCGATATTCAGAAGAATAAAGTTCAGAAATGATTTTATTACAGACTTCAGGGGAAAAAAAAAAAATGCAAGCCTGGTAATTTTTCCTAATTCCTTCTGCTATGGACTAGAACTGCTTTCTGGTTCATTGAGCAAATTGGTGGGTCTGAATTCCAGAAATTCAGATATCCTCACAAAGGCAGCATTATGACCAAACAGGTTCCGTGTTCAGAACTCTGGCCGGGTGCCACTTTGTTAATAAATACAAGTGTTGAATTCAGCTGGATTTAAAGATTGTGTTCTTTGCTCGAGCAAGTCTGAAAGTGCCAAAGTTGTAAAATTATCGTGGAGCTTGTGCTTTGAAACTCCATCAGAGATAAGAAGTGTGTGATGGTGCGGGGAATGAGATGGGCAGGTCACACGGAGCCCATGGTTACCCACCACAGACATTGCACAACCTGCAAAACATCTTTCATTTGGCTTTTAACTTTTTGAACTCCAATTTTAATAATACAAGACAGAGTAGCAAAGAACATGATTAGAGATCAGAGCTACAATTGTTCCTTTCTGAGTCCTCTGTGCTTTTCTTCATTAAAAAGAATATTCTTTAATGAAATGGATTATATTCCATCTACAACAGCAACCAACTAGAATGTCAATAAAAGTCTCCCAGCATTGGGGGGTTTGTTTGTTTTGCTGTTGTTGGGGTTTTTATTTCTCATGTTTTAATTACAGTTGACTGATCACTTTAAAAAAAATCTTGTGTGTCTTAATTACACAGGATAACATTTCTATTTTATATTATACAATGGCAGTTATCAGAGCTGAACAATTCCAGGCAAATGATTTACATATCTATGCATGCAAGATTTAACAACTCCAGCTTTGGTTTTGTTTTTTTTTGGTTTTATACAAGTGTAAGAGCCAAGGAACTGTCTTCACTTAAGTGCCCGAAGGCAATTCCTCCTTCAAGCTACAGGTTAGCTCGTCTAAATGCTTTATGGTCCTTTTCACTTTCCTAAAAAATTGAGACTGTGCTGGGACTAAGAAATTTTGGGCCCTTCTCACCCCAGTTCTGCTCCAGTTTGAGACCCAGACTCAACTGAACACCTTGTTTCACGAGAAAAACAATTATTTGATTTGAAATTACTCAACTAAGAATTCTGTTCTGAATGGCTTCAGGGAAACCTGCATAAAATCTTCTTGTTATTAGCAAAGGTAGTTTATAATTGGCAGAGTGCAATTAAAAAATAAAACCAAACAGCCAACATCTGGACTGTCACTGTTTGCAAGAGATGCTTGGCATTTCTCTCTTCTGGGACACTGAGTCTGGTCTAGGGGAAAGTGTCCCATGGCAGGGAGTGGAACGGGATGATCTTGGAGGTTTCTTCCAAACCATCCTGGGATTCATTCTAGAATTCATTTACATCAGTGCTCCGACCTCTGCATTAAAGCAGCTCCCTGGAGAGAGTTCAGCGGAGTCTTTACAACCTGCAGTAGTGAGATGCAGACAGCACCTAGTGGGGGATTCACTCATTCCCTACTCTTCCATGCTTAAGTATTTCGAGGAGGAGACACTGAGCATCTCCGAGAAGAATAAACTGAAATCTGGGATGGGTCCAGCGGTAAGGATGCAGGCTTAATCCCAGTTTTTTGCTCTGAAAGTGTTAGGAGGGTTTAATTGCAGCATCCGAATAAAGCTCTGCTGTGCCCCTTTTGCTTCTTCCCAGGGCTTGGGACAAGCGGGGCTGGGGGAGGGAAGGGAAAAGGAGCAAAACAAAAGGATGAGAAGCACGCCCTTTATCGGAACACTTGGCTAGGTGCTTTTCATTACATTGTGGGAGCTAATCTGGTCAAAATAATCCGAAAGAGCCAAGGAAAGAGAGGACATGCTGGACTGAAATGCGGAGGAGCCTTTTTATCCATTACAGTGTCACTCCTGAGAGCTGTCTCACCGAAATGTTTTGTGCTCCTCGAGTGAGGATCAGTCACAAGTAATAACTGGTTGGATATTTAATCAATATGGAGATGCTGCTGGATGTGAGTCTCTGTCCACATCAGAGATCTAATGGATGTAGTCCAACATTAAAAATACATGAGAAACTTCATGTAAAAACACAAGAGAAACTTATCTTGCTCTAAGTTAGAACAAAAAGCTTTTAATTGCTTTACAGATGGCTTGACTGTGCACACCACATCAGTGGGCAGAAAAACCCTCCTGTAGTGACAGCTCTGTTTATTTTTGCTCTAACATACACTTGAGTCTACAGGGCAAAGTTCTCGTGCCCTGCTTTTTACTTCCAAATTCACCTTCTCCTGCTCAGAAGGAGGTGGGCACTGCAAAGGGGATCAGATATTTCAGGCAGGCTGGATGGAAGAATTTGTGTTATGCCTTTAGATAGAGCTTTTATGGTTAACCTTCAAAAATCTCTTACTTTCTTCCCAGTTCTTATCCTCAATAACATTTTCAGTCTGAGCACCGCTGTATTTAATTGCTGTAGTCAAAACAGAACCACAAAGAGCTTAACAGAGTCAAAAGAATGGTTGTTGTCCCTCCTTTTACCTCATCATCTGAGTCGTAAAACATCCTTAAACTAGTCAAAGATCACTTTAAGGGATGCAAAAATGTTCTGAGATAAAAATAACTTTTGCTTTCTCTTGAATTTACCGGGATTGGATCAATTTGATTCAATTCCCTCTGAGAAAAAGAAGTTTTGCAATGATTGCACACGTGTCAGACCTAACCTCTTCCTCCTTCCCATCCGAGCAGTCTCCAGCTGCTGCCCTGGCAATTTGTTATATTTGCTTTTTCCTCTTTTCCTCCTTTCCTCCACGACTTTTTTTTGCTGCAGTTTTGCCCACTAAACCCAGATAAAAGGAATGAAATGATTTAACTTCTGAGAGATTTCCCAAATATCATGTGAGCTCAAGCTCTTAAATATTCACCCCTTCCCCAGCTGAGCCCCGAGCTCAGGGGTTTTTGCTACTTTTTCTTCAGGAAGTGCAGACTTCTAAAGTTTGGCAGATAATAATACACAGACCCGGGTTTGTTTTTTTTTTACCCCGTGATACAAAGGAAGTGGTTTTGTTGCTAGCAGGTACCTTGCTTGGGATATTAAGATAATGAAAGTTCATCACCACAGACAAATTGTAGCTGCTCCCCTTCCCATCTGACCTCAAGCCTGAGTTCCTGAATGAGGAGACACGCATTTATCACAACGCTCCCCAAGCCTCCAATAAATCAAACTCACCTCCCCATGGCTCTTAGAACTTCGACATGCATGGATTTAGAGGAGGAAACAAAAATCTTTCGGAAAGAGGGGTTTCAATGGTCTATCTGCATGCAAATAAATGGCCAGTTGGAACTTTAATCGAGTTTAGCTTTTCTTTCTTCCAGCGATGGCTCACTGATTTTAACAATCACACTTCCAGAAAGGACGCACAGGGAGGATATCAAGGGGCAAATTTACTCGAGGAGATAGGAAACATTCCACCCTGAGCCCGAATTCTGCAAGGCCGAGGGATCAGCTGCTTGTGCACAAGCTGCAGATTTTAAAGCGGTGTAAGGAAATCCAGAAACGCGTGTTAATCACGGCGACTGAGGAAGTGGGCTGAATAAATCCCAGCCAAAGGCACTCCTGGCCCTGGCAGGCACACCTGGGAAAGGTCTTCTCTCCACTCAGGACTCTGGGAGTTATTTAGGGGGCTCAGTGTGCTGCTGTGGGTGTGGCAGACAGGGTAACCTGGTCACCTTGCTAAAGACACTTTCTCTCCAAGCTGAAATATTCACTTTTCCTGATTAAAATGGGTAAAAGAAAAATAATAATTTATGTCGGTGGTTACAGATTAAATAGCCTGCTATACTTCAAAAGCCTGTTTACCTGTGATTTAAAACCAGTATCTCGTGATCAAAGAGATAAGCTGTCTCCACGCTGTCTGGTGATCACTGCTTTCCTAAGGCCCTTTCCCGTGCTGTTAAGTTTTACTTTTACTGGAGTATGAAAGGATGCAAGTTTCCAATTTGTCCGTGGAAGTTTACGTCCAGTTTTGCTGGGCTCTCTCGTGCAGAATGGGAGATAATGTTTCAGCAATTTAAGATTTAACAGCTGCTGCCAAGAACTGCAATTGGATAATCTCCCGGCTGCTGCTGCTTTGAAGTTGCCAAGTCACAATAAACCCCACAGCTTCTTGCGAGTGCTGCCTTTGGGATTATTACCACTTAATTGGGAGATCTTTAGAAAATATTGAAAGGAAAACACTGAGATGCATCGGCATTTTTTTCCTGCTCAAACCAGCTTGAAACCTGCAGCAAAGCAACCCAAAACTTTATGCGTCTTAATGGCAGGAAAAAAGGGAGAGATGAGAGTTTGACCTGACATCCTTTGGTGCTTGTTTGTGTCAGTGGAGCAGAAAGAATCTCAGCCCTGGCAGCCACTTCCTGACGGCACAAAAAATAACCTACTTTTACTGCGACTTGTGTCGGCATTGTGGGGCTCTGCTATCACAAGCCATGGAGCTGGTCGAGTGTTAAAAGAGAGATGGGAGACATCCCCTCATTTTTGGTTACAAATTCCAGCAAGAAAACAAGAAAATAACTATTTTTCTCGCTGCTTGTGTGCATTAAGTGCTGAGGCAGGGAGCCCTGCGTGACATATTTCCTCCTTGAGAGAAATACCCAAGTTATTTTTCTCTGATAGCAACAAACAATTTGTTAAATATAAAATGCTGGAGCTGAGCTGCTCAGAGGGCATCAACACTGATAAATATTTACTTGAAAATACAGTCAGACTTGAAACTTCATTGAAATGCTAAAGCTTTGTTTGCCTCCCTGCTCCAGCACAGCTGAAACAACAAAACCAGTCAGACAAGTTTTTTTTTTGGTCAGGTATGTGCTGAATTACTGACAAAAAGCTTTGGGGTTCTTCGAAGAGCTGCAGCACCCAAGGGATTTCTCCAGCTCCAGACAGAATGATTTCATTTAACTATCTTGGGTGCTCCCTTTGTGATTGCCTTTTAGCGGCTGGGGCTGAATTGGATCTGCTTCGTGGTCAGACACAGAATTTGCTGTAAAAACATTACTGGGACACCCTCCTCCAAAACATTAAAAGGTTTACAGATGAGGGTTTAAGGTTCTAATTCGTGAGTGCAAAGGGACTAGGTTTATTTTCAGTGTACACCCACCCCCCTCCCCCTTTCACATAAATGAGGATGGTGGAGATAAAAACTGGGTTCTTTTTCCTCCACTCCCTCCTTTGTTTGTTTTCTGGATAAAATGAAATTTCTGACATTCCATGGTGGGTTGTAACATTTTGTAGAATCCTTACGTTTCGTAACTTCAGTAACTTCATTTTTTTAAGCCTTTAGAACTTTTATTTTTTTTACAAGCTTTCTAAAGAAATGTCTGGAATAGCTGTGATTACACAAGTGCAAACTTCCACAAAGTGCTTTTACACCTCTTCTGCATCACTGTTAATGCCAATTAAGTGCTGCTTCTCCATTTTACACATGGAAACCTTCCACAGAGATCCCTGGAAGTTACCTGGCCATTTCTCCCTCCATCTGCATCCCTGGCTGTGTGCTGGGAGAGGTTGGGCTTAGGTTGTCCAACCTGAGCTCAGCCTGGCAGATCCCACCCTCCTGCCCTTACCTGGGCCTGGGGCTTCCTGCTGGACTCAGAGCTCCATGGACCAGTTGGAAGAAGAAGTTTCAGTGTGTAAAGGAGAAGGAGCTTTAGAGTCTCCTGAGTACAAATAGAGGATCTTTATTTCCTGCTGATTCTTCACATTGCTGTTGGTTACCTGAACTAAACCCAGCAGCAGCCAGTTTGTACCATAACACTAACCTTCTTCTCACTCTGGTGTAAATGTAGATTGAGTTCCTACTGTTCGAGTGCTTAAAATACTTAATAATCTTAGCCCAAAATAACCCAAACTGGGCAAAGCTCATAGGTCAAGATAGGAAAATGAAGAAGTCTAAATAAATTCACTGTTCCTATTTACAAGAGCATGTGGTGACAGGACAAGGGGGAATGGCTTCAAATCCCAGAGGGCAGGGTTAGGTGGGATATTGGGAAGGAATTCTTCCCTGGGAGGGTGGGCAGCCCTGGCACAGGGTGCCTAGAGAAGCTGTGGCTGCCCCTGGATCCCTGGCAGTGTCCCAGGCCAGGCTGGACGGGGCTTGGAGAAACCTGTGCTAGTGGAAGGTGTCCCTGCCCATGGCAGGGGGGTGGATGAGACGATCCTTAAGGTCCCTTCCAACCCAAACCATTCTGGATACTACAATTCCCAGCATTGCCAGGTAAACTGATCTTCCAGCTGAGCTGAGGGGAGGACACATCCCACCTGCTGAGATGCTTGAAAAAAGCCGAGCTGACAAGTTCCCCAGTGTGGGAAAAAGATCCCACACTCTGAGTTCGATATCCTGCCTTCATGGTTTTAATTTCTCCTTCTAGCTCTGCAATACTAAAACATACACGAACAACACCCAGACACGAGAAAGGAACAAGAAAGATGGCCCAGCCCTGGCAGGCTTGCTTTGAATTAAATACAAAGACTTTTATAAAATAGCACAGAAGTCATGAAACACTGACAGCTGGAAAGATAGCAGAAGTTTGCAACACTAGTGTGGGGTGTAGGGTGGGAAGGGCAGTTCTTTTGGTTCTGTAGAGTAGGGGAGAAAATGAAGAAATTGGAGAAAGACAACATTTTTTAAAAGATGAATATTATCTGAGTAGCACACACACTAAAGGGACTGAAGAGTGTTCCATGTTCCATAAAGAGTACTTCTGCTGAAAAGCTTTTGTGTAAGGTTTTTCCAGACAGAAGGAAAAGAGGAAAAAAATACAAATTATTGCTCTGTGTGTTTCTGATAATACAGAAACATTCTCTTCTGTTTCATACAAAAAGCGTGGTGATGCATACCAGGATGTGGGTGACTCAAAGGTCAGATTTAATATTACTCAAAAAAACACCTGTAAGAGATGGGGAAATAAAATCTACAGAAAAGGCATATTAAAAAAATGTCTGGAACCCTCATTAGAAATTCTCACCCACACGAAACCAGCCAAATATTCATGGTTTTGCCTATGTTTCAATAGGCTGTTTTTTCCACCTATTTTTTTTTTTTCTTTGTAAAGAGCTTTTTAAATGGCTGACAGAATAACAACCAGCACCATCAAAGGGTGTCTCTTTGATTGCTGTTGCATGAGTTCTCAGGTGAGGGTTTCAAATAAAGCACAATACAGGCATTCAGAGCCCCACGAAGCCATGCTCAGTTACAGTAGGAAACAACCCCGCAGACTTTGACCCTACAATATGAAATCATAAATTAAGATAATTTAGGGACAAATGTAGCATCTTAGTCCGTGTTTATTGCCACCAAGTGCAATAAAAGAAAGATTAATGTAGGGATGAAAGGCTCCTGTTGGGAAGTGCTGATCACATCAATGGCAGTGTCCAAAAATGACAGCCACAAGGCAAAGGAGTGCAGGGGTTGAATCATCTGCCTTTTAGACAAAACTTTTAGTATATTGGGAACACTTAATAACAAAAAACCCCATCTTAATTCGCCTCCTGAGGCTTCCTGTTGGGGTATTCACACCCAGATTTACAACCTGCTGTATTTAAAAATGAAACTACAAGATTAATGCTATTTTTGTGGCAGTTTTTCAAGAACTGTCAGGTTGTTCTGGGACACAGAAGAAACCCAAGAGCAAATTTGTAGAGCTTTGAGTTTCTGAAGTTAAGTTCATAGGAGGCTGTGACACCTTTAGAAAGTGGAATAAGAGCCTTGGCATTTTGCAGAAGGGCCGTAGAAACCTCCTGGCATTTTGATATGCATAAGTGTGTTTATTCTCTGTCCTGGAGCACTTTAGGCCTTCTGAAAGGGTAATGAAACAGTGGAAATGGCAGATTGATGTTGTGTTTTCAGCCAAAGCAAAACTAAACTCCAAATTATTTATTGG